>CM065589.1:19579757-19618355 GCA_033119425.1 Bufotes viridis | reverse complement strand
TCCTGTATACTGGGTGTAATCCTCAGTATCTGCTCTTATTCTGTATATATATACACTGCACAGTACCACTTCTCCTGTCCTTTATACTGGGTGTAATCCTCAGTATCTGCTCTTATTCTGTATATATACACACTGCACAGTACCACTTCTCCTGTCCTGTATACTGGGTGTAATCCTCAGTATCTGCTCTTATTCTATATATATACACTGCACAGTACCTCTTCTACTGTCCTGTATACCGGGTGTAATCCTCAGTATCTGCTCTTATTCTGTATATATATACACTGCACAGTACCACTTCTCCTGTCCTGTATACTGGGTGTAATCCTCAGTATCTGCTCTTATTCTGTATATATATACACTGCACAGTACCACTTCTCCTGTCCTGTATACAGGGTGTAATCCTCAGTATCTGCTCTTATTCTGTATATATACACTGCACAGTACCACTTCTCCTGTCCTGTATGCTGGGTGTAATCCTCAGTATCTGCTCTTATTCTGTATATATATACACTGCACAGTACCACTTCTCCTGTCCTGTATACTGGGTGTAATCCTCAGTATCTGCTCTTATTCTGTATATATATACACTGCACAGTACCACTTCTCCTGTCCTTTATACTGGGTGTAATCCTCAGTATCTGCTCTTATTCTGTATATATATACACTGCACAGTACCACTTCTCCTGTCCTGTATACTGGGTGTAATCCTCAGTATCTGCTCTTATTCTGTATATATATACACTGCACAGTACCACTTCTCCTGTCCTGTATACTGGGTGTAATCCTCAGTATCTGCTCTTATTCTGTATATATATACACTGCACAGTACCACTTCTCCTGTCCTGTATACTGGGTGTAATCCTCAGTATCTGCTCTTATTCTGTATATATACACTGCACAGTACCACTTCTCCTGTCCTGTGTACTGGGTGTAATCCTCAGTATCTGCTCTTATTCTGTATATATACACTGCACAGTACCACTTCTCCTGTCCTGTATACCGGGTGTAATCCTCAGTATCTGCTCTTATTCTGTATATATATACACTGCACAGTACCACTTCTCCTGTCCTGTATACTGGTGTAATCCTCAGTATCTGCTCTTATTCTGTATATATATACACTGCACAGTACCACTTCTCCTGTCCTGTATACTGTGTGTAATCCTCAGTATCTGCTCTTATTCTGTATATATATACACTGCACAGTACCACTTCTCCTGTCCTGTATACTGGGTGTAATCCTCAGTATCTGCTCTTATTCTGTATATATATATACACTGCACAGTACCACTTCTCCTGTCCTGTATACTGGGTGTAATCCTCAGTATCTGCTCTTATTCTGTATATATATATACACTGCACAGAACCACTTCTCCTGTCCTGTATACTGGGTGTAATCCTCAGTATCTGCTCTTATTCTGTATATATATATACACTGCACAGAACCACTTCTCCTGCATACTGGGTGTAATCCTCAGTATCTGCTCTTATTCTGTATATATATACACTGCACAGTACCACTTCTCCTGTCCTGTATACTGGGTGTAATCCTCAGTATCTGCTCTTATTCTGTATATATACACTGCACAGTACCACTTCTCCTGTACTACACGGTGTAATCCTCAGTATCTGCTCTTATTCTGTATATATACACTGCACAGTACCACTTCTCCTGTATACTGGGTGTAATCCTCAGTATCTGCTCTTATTCTGTATATATATACACTGCACAGTACCACTTCTCCTGTCCTGTATACTGGGTGTAATCCTCAGTATCTGCTCTTATTCTGTATATATATACACTGCACAGTACCACTTCTCCTGTCCTGTATACTGGGTGTAATCCTCAGTATCTGCTCTTATTCTGTATATATATACACTGCACAGTACCACTTCTCTGTCCTGTATACTGGGTGTAATCCTCAGTATCTGCTCTTATTCTGTATATATACACTGCACAGTACCACTTCTCCTGTCCTGTATACTGGGTGTAATCCTCAGTATCTGCTCTTATTCTGTATATATATACACTGCACAGTACCACTTCTCCTGTCCTGTATACTGGGTGTAATCCTCAGTATCTGCTCTTATTCTGTATATATATACACTGCACAGTACCACTTCTCCTGTCCTGTATACTGGGTGTAATCCTCAGTATCTGCTCTTATTCTCTATATATATACACTGCACAGTACCACTTCTCCTGTCCTGTATACTGGGTGTAATCCTCAGTATCTGCTCTTATTCTGTATATATATACACTGCACAGTACCACTTCTCCTGTCCTGTATACTGGGTGTAATCCTCAGTATCTGCTCTTATTCTGTATATATATACACTGCACAGTACCACTTCTCCTGTCCTGTATACCGGGTGTAATCCTCAGTATCTGCTCTTATTCTGTATATATACACTGCACAGTACCACTTCTCTGTCCTGTATACTGGGTGTAATCCTCAGTATCTGCTCTTATTCTGTATATATATACACTGCACAGTACCACTTCTCCTGTCCTGTATACTGGGTGTAATCCTCAGTATCTGCTCTTATTCTGTATATATATACACTGCACAGTACCACTTCTCCTGTCCTGTATACTGGGTGTAATCCTCAGTATCTGCTCTTATTCTGTATATATATACACTGCACAGTACCACTTCTCCTGTATACTGGGTGTAATCCTCAGTATCTGCTCTTATTCTGTATATATACACTGCACAGTACCACTTCTCCTGTCCTGTATACTGGGTGTAATCCTCAGTATCTGCTCTTATTCTGTATATATATACACTGCACAGTACCACTTCTCCTGTCCTGTATACTGGGTGTAATCCTCAGTATCTGCTCTTATTCTGTATATATATACACTGCACTATACCACTTCTCCTGTCCTGTATACTGGGTGTAATCCTCAGTATCTGCTCTTATTCTGTATATATATACACTGCACAGTACCACTTCACCTGTATACTGGGTGTAATCCTCAGTATCTGCTCTTATTCTGTATATATATACACTGCACAGTACCACTTCTCCTGTCCTGTATACTGGGTGTAATCCTCAGTATCTGCCCTTATTCTGTATATATATACACTGCACAGTACCACTTCTCCTGTCCTGTATACTGGGTGTAATCCTCAGTATCTGCTCTTATTCTGAATATATACACTGCACAGTACCACTTCTCCTGTCCTGTATTCTGGGTGTAATCCTCAGTATCTGCTCTTATTCTGTATATATATACACTGCACAGTACCACTTCTCCTGTCCTGTATACCGGGTGTAATCCTCAGTATCTGCTCTTATTCTGTATATATATACACTGCACAGTACCACTTCACCTGTATACTGGGTGTAATCCTCAGTATCTGCTCTTATTCTGTATATATATACACTGCACAGTACCACTTCTCCTGTCCTGTATACCGGGTGTAATCCTCAGTATCTGCTCTTATTCTGTGTATATATACACTGCACAGTACCACTTCTCCTGTCCTGTATACCGGGTGTAATCCTCAGTATCTGCTCTTATTCTGTATATATACACTGCACAGTACCACTTCTCCTGTCCTGTATACTGGGTGTAATCCTCCGTATCTGCTCTTATTCTGTATATATATACACTGCACAGTACCACTTCTCCTGTATACTGGGTGTAATCCTCAGTATCTGCTCTTATTCTGTATATATATACACTGCACAGTACCACTTCACCTGTATACTGGGTGTAATCCTCAGTATCTGCTCTTATTCTGTATATATATATATATATACACACTGCACAGTACCACATCTCCTGTATATTGGGTGTAATCCTCAGTATCTGCTCTTATTCTGTATATATACACTGCACAGTACCACTTCTCCTGTATACTGGGTGTAATCCTCAGTATCTGCTCTTATTCTGTGTATATATACACTGCACAGTACCACATCTCCTGTATACTGGGTGCAATCCTCAGTATCTCCTCTTATTCTGTGTATATATACACTGCACAGTACCACTTCTCCTGTATACTGGGTGCAATCCTCAGTATCTCCTCTTATTCTGTGTATATATACACTGCACAGTACCACATCTCCTGTATACTGGGTGCAATCCTCAGTTTCTGCATTTCCTCTGTATATATGTTGGACACTTCATAGATTTTGACCTCAGTCGCCCTTCCTCCCTATAAATGTTAGTTTCGTCATAGCGGGTATGTTTTCCAGTAGGCAAGAGGAAGCCTCTGACGGACCCTTCAGACGTTCCGCCATGTTCTCTGGTTTGTGGTGGGGTCTGTGCAGTTGTTATTGGGCCCTTTGTCCCGGGGCCTGGAGCAGACGCCTGGTACTTGGGCCTCTGCACTTTGCTGTTGTGGGATTTGCGCACATTGTGAGATTTTTTACAGAGCAGCAGAAGTTGCAGAACTCTTCTCCTGGTCCGGGCCTCATGGTAAATCTCGGCTCCTATGATCCACCGTCTGGAGAATGAGGAATACTATCGTCCCCCCCCCCCCCACGGGCGATGAGCTCAGATGTCCCGAACTGCTGAATATAAATATGTGACTTACAGAAGTCCATGTAAGTCGTGCGGCTTTGTCTGAGATGAGATATTCTCTGCCAGAAGTCGCGGGAGGAAGAGGAGAGGGAGTCATAGATCCTAATCCTCCTCCTGACACATCTCCTGCTCAGCCAGGAATGTCTATCCAGACGGAGGGATTAGCCATGCCCTGGATGGCAGCTCGCTGACACAGGCAGAACACACATGTCAGCTCTGCTGGATTCTCTGCCCTGACAGCTGGGGCCCCAAGTTTGCCCTTCTCCACAGATCAGACCACCGCTCTTCCACAGACGGCCCCAGACATGGGCACCAAACATTGAGATAGATTCTCCAGACTTGGAAGTCATTGCTGCTTCCCCATCCATCCTCACCGGACTCCACTCCATAATGACCATGGAGATGAGCGACCCTTTTGGGATTCAGCTGGTTTCAGGTTCTCCAACTTTTTCAAAAAGTTCCGTTCAGACCTGAAACGATTCTAGCCAAACCAACGTGGCTTCACGTGCCCTGGAAATTGGTCGATAACACCCTCGAGTCTCCTAGAGACTTTTCCTTTATGTTTTTTTTAATTTATTTCCCCCACCCCCCTCAAGCTCTGGAACACAATACCGGCAATAGTAAGAGATATCTGAGTGACACTGACACACGTAGCTGTGGGGAAACGCCCGTACGGGGGTGGTATCATACCGCGTGGTTAATATCTCACCGTGCCGGCACATGTCTTCTGCTTCTCCATATTCCAAAGATTGTCACTTATCGGAGCAGATGGTGTTTAACCACACGGTGTCATTGGGAAAAGAGAGTGAATTGTTGGGACCAAGAGGCCGAGAATTGTGCCCTGACAGGGTCAGAATACTGCCTGTACAGCGCGCAGAAGTGCTGGTTGTCAGAAGAAAAAGCGACTTGTTCTGAACAAGCCTAGAAAGATTCTCTCTTTTAAATGGAAGCAGCAGCAATGCACTGTGGTTGTGGAAAGTGGGAGTAGAAGTAGTAATGCATATGGTAGTAGAAGATCTATTGGTAGTAGTAGTACTGGTACAATGTGGGCATATTACTGGGGGGCACAATGTGGGCATATTACTGGGGGGCACAATGTGGGCACATTACTGGGGGGCACAATGTGGGCATATTACCGGGGGCACAATGTGGGCATATTACTGGTGGGCACAATGTGGGCATATTACATTACTGGGGGGCACAATGTGGGCATATTACTGGGGGGCACAATGTGGGCATATTACCGGGGGCACAATGTGGGCATATTACCGGGGGCACAATGTGGACTTTTTACCGGGGGCACAATGAGGCCATATTACTGGGGGGCACAATGTGGGCACATTACTGGGGGCACAATGTGGGCACATTACTGGGGGCACAATGTGGGCACATTACTGGGGGCACAATGTGGGCACATTACTGGGGGGCACAATGTGGGCAAATTACTGGGGGGCACAATGTGGGCACATTACTGGGGGGCACAATGTGGGCACATTACTGGGGGGCACAATGTGGGCATATTACTGGGGGCACAATGTGGGCATATTACTGGGGGCACAATGTGGGCATATTACTGGGGGGTACAATGTGGGTATATTACTGGGGGGCACAATGTGGGCATATTACCGGGGGCACAATGTGGACATATTACTGAGGGCACAATGTGGGCATATTACTGAGGGCACAATGTGGCATATCACTGGGGGGCACAATGTGGGTATATTACTGGGGGGCACAATGTGGGCATATTACCGGGGGGACAATGTGGGCATATTACTGGGGGGCACAATGTGGGCATAGTACTGGTGGGCGCAATGTGGGCATATTACATTACTGGGAGCACAATGTGGGCATATTACTGGGGGGCACAATGTGGACATATTACTGGGGGCACAATGTGGGCATATTACTGGGGGCACAATGTGGGCATATTACTGGGGGCACAATGTGGGTATATTACTGGGGGGCACAATGTGGGCATATTACCGGGGGCACAATGTGGACATATTACTGGGGGGCACAATGTGGACATATTACTAGGGGGCACAATGTGGGCATATTACCGGGGGCACAATGTGGACATATTACCTGGGTGCACAATGTGGGCATATTACTGGGGGGCACAATGTGGGCATATTACTGGGGGGCACAATGTGGACATATTACTAGGGGGCACAATGTGGGCATATTACCGGGGGCACAATGTGGACATATTACCGGGGGCACAATGTGGGCATATTACTGGGGGCACAATGTGGGCATATTACCGGGGGCACAATGTGGGCATATTACCGGGGGGCACAATGTGGGCATATTACTGGGGGGTACAATGTGGGTATATTACTGGGGGGCACAATGTGGGCATATTACTGGGGGCACAATGTGGGCATATTACTGAGGGCACAATGTGGGCATATTACTGAGGGCACAATGTGGCATATCACTGGGGGGCACAATGTGGGTATATTACTGGGGGGCACAATGTGGGCATATTACCGGGGGGACAATGCGGGCATATTACTGGGGGGCACAATGTGGGCATAGTACTGGTGGGCGCAATGTGGGCATATTACATTACTGGGAGCACAATGTGGGCATATTACTGGGGGGCACAATGTGGACATATTACTGGGGGCACAATGTGGGCATATTACATTACTGGGAGCACAATGTGGGCATATTACTGGGGGGCACAATGTGGACATATTACTGGGGGCACAATGTGGGCATATTACTGGGGGCACAATGTGGGCATATTACTAGGGGCCCAATGTGGGTATATTACTGGGGGGCACAATGTGGGCATATTACTGGGGGCACAATGTGGGCATATTACTGGGGGGCACAATGTGGGTATATTACTGGGGGGCACAATGTGGGCATATTACCGGGGGCACAATGTGGACATATTACTGGGGGCACAATGTGGGCATATTACCGGGGGCACAATGTGGGCATATTACCGGGGGCACAATGTGGGCATATTACCGGGGGCACAATGTGGGCATATTACTGGGGGCACAATGTGGGCATATTACTGGGGGCACAATGTGGGCATATTACCGGGGGCACAATGTGGACATATTACCGGGGGCACAATGTGGACATATTACCGGGGGCACAATGTGGGCATATTACCGGGGGCACAATGTGGGCATATTACCGGGGGCACAATGTGGGCATATTACCGGGGGCACAATGTGGACATATTACCGGGGGCACAATGTGGGCATATTACCGGGGGCACAATGTGGGCATATTACCGGGGGGCACAATGTGGACATATTACCGGGGGCACAATGTGGGCATATTACCGGGGGCACAGTGAGAGCATATTACTGGGGGCACAATGTGGGCAATAATTACTGTGCGGTGGCATGAAGGGGGAATAATTACTATGTGGGGGGCTGGGGTCATTAAGGGGACTGGGTGGGATTAGTTTATAGTTATGTTTTGGGTGGAGTTAGAGGCGGGGCCTAGTGCAGAATATCTATATACATTTCAGGAACTAGTCGAAACAGATCTAGCGCTTCTGTATCAGAAAGTAAGAGAATTAAAACAATAAATTATTAAAAGATAATGTTACTAAACAAGAAAGACGGGCCCTGGGCACTCTAAGGGTTAAAGAAGATCTAGGGATTGGGAAATCAGATAAAGGGGGCGGCACGGTATTTTGGATGCAGGCTTGTATAGAAATGCACTGAAGCGTTACTTCTATATAGGATACTGAAATCAGATCCCGCTGTGAGCAAGTCGCTGAGTGGAGGAGTCGTAGAGGGAAAGCTCGGGTCATCGAGAAGCCTGTAATACCCCCCGATGCGACCCCTGGCATCGGGGATAGGTGGTTCAGGAGAACGTTTGGGGCATTCACAACCTCTGGTCATATACCACGTTATTTGAGGGACACCAAGCAGGTTTTAGACATTGTCTGTAGATTGGAATGGGAAGAGGGTTTCAACTGGGCAACTTGTGGTGGAGCTGCTCCTTATCCCGCCGGCCCACATCTCTTAGTTTTGGGGAGTTTGGAAAGACAGCCCCGCCCCCGAGGAGTTTCTCTATAGGTCTGTGGATTTTTTACCAATGGGTGGCAAATTTTCCCCTTGTTTGCATTGGGAGGAACATTACCCCATGACTGGGGACAACGTGTTTTTGTCCTCGGTCATGTGGTATGAAAGGTTCACAGATGACATTAGAATGGTTTGGAACTCCACGGATGAGAATTTCCTGGAGTTTGTGACCTACATGAATGATAATAATATGAAGAATCTTCGGTTCTCGTTTACCTTATCTTCCTTTTTGGACGTCAAGCTCTCAAACAAGGGGAAGAAGATAACTAGTAGCAACTATAGGAAAGACACTAGTGGGAACGCCACGTTCCTAGCCTCGTCTCATCACCCTAAGCACGCAATGAATGGTATACCTTACGGTGAAACCAGTAGAGTGCGCCAAAATTGTTTGGAGGACTTTACCTTTAGGTTTAAGTCGAGAGGGTATGGAGAAAGTGTAACGGACCGCTTCTGCAGACAAGGGGTAAAAACCGTTTAGGCGATCGGCCCCCTTTACAGAGATATAGGCACAGCTACTGCAGAACACCAAACTCCCGAACTGGATCCAAAATAGCACTCCAACTCCCGTACTGGAACCTCCCAAATAGCTGCTAGCAGACGAACAGGAAAAGCAGACAATCAGCTTACACTCCTGGCAATCAGTCTCTAACAGCATACAGTGAATCCCCCCAGGAACGAGACGAGGCTCCGTATTGATGGTAAACAGGAATTCTCTATTCTATTAAGGGCTACCTGCCCGGTATTTATCCAGATCTCCCACCTGGTGGACACTCCCCTAGAGGACCAGAAGGAAGACTGCGACACGGGATACAGCAGCCAATCACACACATTGGGACAATACAGACACCCCCAGCATATCCCTCCCCTCTGCCTGTGATACCATCACCCTACATGGGTAATGCAATCATCACAGGCAGACGAATACACAATGTCTTCTGTCCTGGAGACAATTGAGGAGTCATTCAATTATCTCTCAGGACAAAGGGAAATCGCCAATACACATGTGGGGACAATAGGACAGACATCACTATTCAATACACAATGTCCCACCCTTTACAATACACACAGACATTTCACAGACAAGACTCCATTATGCACATGGGAACACAGAACAAGCATTACTGTTAAAATACACCAGGTAAGACACATTACATTAAAACTATACATTTAACATATCCCCAGATAGCTCAGGTCTGAGCGCACATTATTAAGTGAATGGCGCTCAGACCACACGAATACAGTTTAATCGCCATGGAGCCAAAGTCTTTACAGTCAGTTTCATACGAATGGGCTCCATGGGATTCCTATCTGGGGTATAACACATTCAACCAAAACTACCGAACCCCAGGCAGAAAAGCACGAATTAAGCTTTTCTGCAGGTAAAAAGATGTCTTTTAACAGGGGGCCATAGTCCAAAGGCAGCAGGCGAGCAACCAGGTTTCTCCAATGCAATGTGGCGAGATTGGTCTCGTCACATCTCTCCCTTTTCCAAACAGACTAACAGGGTATCTGACCTCCTGCCGGTCAGTGCCCTTGTTAGTCCAGCAGCCCACCCACAAAACACAATCAACAGCACAGCCCACCCACAATAAATAGTTACTGCAACTGGGTAGAGGAGAAGCTTGTCCATGTCCAGGTGCCTCACCACGGCTGTGCTGGAGTACGGGTACGCTGACTTGGTGGGGTGCTGCATGGGCAGAGACCCGCGTCACTCTGCCCTGTTGCCAGCGCTACTGGGAGGGTAGCCTGGTTGAAGCCTGGTTGTTGGAGGGGAGACCGACTGTCTCCCCTTTAGATATACCGTCCTGCTGCTGGAGACCGACTGTCTCCCCTTCGGTTACACAGCTCTGCTGCTGGGGAAAGGAGACTGAGCTCTCTATTCCCTGCCCATTAATGATCCGCCGCTGGGGAGAGGTGGTAGTAAGCTCCTCTCCCATACATTCCTTCCTCCTCAGTGGAGGGAGACCGACTGTCTCTCCTCCCAATACAGAGTCCTGCTGCTGGAGAAAGGAGACTGGGCTCTCTGTTCCCTGCTGGTTACTCTGCCGCTGGGGACTGGAGACCGGGCTCCCAATTCCCAACAAATAATACTGCCGCTGGGGAATGGAGACCGGGCTCCCAATTCCCGAAAAATCACGCTGCTGCTGTGGGGCAGGAACAACTACCTCTGCCCCCTGTAGCTCAGCCTGTCGCTGGGGAATGGAGCTCAGGCTCCCAATTCCCTGTAATATCTCCCGCTGGGGAATGGAGCTCAGGCTCCCAATTCCCTGCAATATCTCCCGCTGGGGAATGGAGCTCAGGCTCCCAATTCCCTGCAATACCGGTGGAGAGACCTCGGTCCCATCTCCACCTGCCGCCTGGGGTTCCTCCCAGTAAATTTCAATAATATCTTCCCAGCGGAATGGGTCTGGAACTGGATCTGTCACCTTGCTGTCCTGCTGAGCCTTCCCAATGGAGTGGAAGAGATCTCGGTAGTCCTGCTCCAGTTCCCACTCCAGGGTTGCTAGGTGAGCCAGGTCTTGCTCTACCTCATGGGGGTCATCCCCGTCATGCCTAGCCTCCCTCTCGTAGAAAATGTCCTGAAGTCTGTTCTGCGCAGGACTCCCGAAGTCAGGCTCTGCAAAGGACTCCCATAACAAGCCAGAACCATCAAACTCCTCTCCCTCTGGCTTGTCATGTTCGGCTGTCCAGGGTATATACTGTGCCATATACCACCAGAGCGCCTGGTAGGCATTCTCCAGCCATAGCTCCTGCCATACCCGGTGCTCTAGTTCCTTCACCCATTCATCCAGGGGCTGCTCTCCCAGAAAGGGCATCCGCAGGGCCACTTGCTTCTGCCACCGCTGCTCTTCACTGGGGAGACTCTCACCCCGCTGGTATTGTACATTGTCCAGGGCCTGGTACCAGATGCCTTTCCTTAATGCATCCCGGCCATCCAGGTCCTCCTCCTCGTATGACACTGCTGGTTCCATTCTGGTGCTTTTAGGGTCGCTGTACTGGGACATGCGTTGCCCCCACTTGTAAATCCAAGGAAATGGTGTCTCCTGTAGCTGTCCTTCTGGCTGTAGGAACGATCCCGCTGCTCGCCACCAATTGTAACGGACCGCTTCTGCAGACAAGGGGTAAAAACCGTTTAGGCGATCGGCCCCCTTTACAGAGATATAGGCACAGCTACTGCAGAACACCAAACTCCCGAACTGGATCCAAAATAGCACTCCAACTCCCGTACTGGAACCTCCCAAATAGCTGCTAGCAGACGAACAGGAAAAGCAGACAATCAGCTTACACTCCTGGCAATCAGTCTCTAACAGCATACAGTGAATCCCCCCAGGAACGAGACGAGGCTCCGTATTGATGGTAAACAGGAATTCTCTATTCTATTAAGGGCTACCTGCCCGGTATTTATCCAGATCTCCCACCTGGTGGACACTCCCTAGAGGACCAGAAGGAAGACTGCGACACGGGATACAGCAGCCAATCACACACATTGGGACAATACAGACACCCCCAGCATATCCCTCCCCTCTGCCTGTGATACCATCACCCTACATGGGTAATGCAATCATCACAGGCAGACGAATACACAATGTCTTCTGTCCTGGAGACAATTGAGGAGTCATTCAATTATCTCTCAGGACAAAGGGAAATCGCCAATACACATGTGGGGACAATAGGACAGACATCACTATTCAATACACAATGTCCCACCCTTTACAATACACACAGACATTTCACAGACAAGACTCCATTATGCACATGGGAACACAGAACAAGCATTACTGTTAAAATACACCAGGTAAGACACATTACATTAAAACTATACATTTAACATATCCCCAGATAGCTCAGGTCTGAGCGCACATTATTAAGTGAATGGCGCTCAGACCACACGAATACAGTTTAATCGCCATGGAGCCAAAGTCTTTACAGTCAGTTTCATACGAATGGGCTCCATGGGATTCCTATCTGGGGTATAACACATTCAACCAAAACTACCGAACCCCAGGCAGAAAAGCACGAATTAAGCTTTTCTGCAGGTAAAAAAGATGTCTTTTAACAGGGGGCCATAGTCCAAAGGCAGCAGGCGAGCAACCAGGTTTCTCCAATGCAATGTGGCGAGATTGGTCTCGTCACAGAAAGTAATTAGACAGGAGCCAGTACAAGAAACGGAAGCAAGAAGGGGAGACAGTCCGGGTGGTCACTTCTTTTAGTAGACAAGAAGTAGACAAGAAGTTTCAAGAAGTGCTCCGCTGATCATTAGGAAATATCTGCCTATCTTGTATCGGGATGATAGCCTGCAACCTATCCTGGGAGCGGCGGCACCCACCCTATCTTGTATCGGGATGATGGCCTGCAACCTATCCTGGGAGCGGCGGCACCCACCCTATCTTGTATCGGGATGATGGCCTGCAACCTATCCTGGGAGCGGCGGCGCCCACCCTATCTTGTATCGGGATGATGGCCTGCAACCTATCCTGGGAGCGGCGGCGCCCACCCTATCTTGTATCGGGATGATGGCCTGCAACCTATCCTGGGAGCGGCGGCGCCCACCCTATCTTGTATCGGGATGATAGCCTGCAACCTATCCTGGGAGCGGCGGCACCCACCCTATCTTGTATCGGGATGATGGCCTGCAACCTATCCTGGGAGCGGCGGCACCCACCCTATCTTGTATCGGGATGATGGCCTGCAACCTATCCTGGGAGCGGCGGCACCCACCCTATCTTGTATCGGGATGATGGCCTGCAACCTATCCTGGGAGCGGCGGCACCCACCCTATCTTGTATCGGGATGATGGCCTGCAACCTATCCTGGGAGCGGCGGCGCCCACCCTATCTTGTATCGGGATGATGGCCTGCAACCTATCCTGGGAGCGCGGCGCCCACCCTATCTTGTATCGGGATGATAGCCTGCAACCTATCCTGGGAGCGCGGCGCCCACCCTATCTTGTATCGGGATGATAGCCTGCAACCTATCCTGGGAGCGGCGGCACCCACCCTATCTTGTATCGGGATGATGGCCTGCAACCTATCCTGGGAGCGGCGGCGCCACCCTATCTTGTATCGGGATGATGGCCTGCAACCTATCCTGGGAGCGGCGGCGCCCACCCTATCTTGTATCGGGATGATGGCCTTCAACCTATCCTGGGAGCGGCGGCGCCCACCCTATCTTGTATCGGGATGATGGCCTTCAACCTATCCTGGGAGCAGCGGCGCCCACCCTATCTTGTATCGGGATGATGGCCTTCAACCTATCCTGGGAGCGGCGGCGCCCACCCTATCTTGTATCGGGATGATGGCCTTCAACCTATCCTGGGAGCGGCGGCGCCCACCCTATCTTGTATCGGGATGATAGCCCGCAACCTATCCTGGGAGCGGCGGCGCCCACCCTATCTTGTGGCCGAGTCTGTTCTTGGAGAAGACTAGTAGCGGTAAATCTAGGTGGTTGGATGTTGCAGGCTGCTCCAAATGTGGCCACAGTGTATGTATATTACAGACGGGAGAGGTTGGAATCCGGAACTACAGGAGACGTCTTTAAGATGAAATCTTACATCAACTGTAATACCAGCAACGTGGTTTATTTGGCCACGTGTCGCATGCAACATCCAATAGTCTTAATGGGAGGATAAGAAAACACCGTTCTGATGAGTCCAGTGAGGAAGTAGTTCACGTTTCTATGTTATCCCGACATTGTAGGGCAGTACTTAGTCATCTCTTAGCAAATGTGAGAACCATGGGCATCGTTGCCAGCTGGAGTCGGGAGCAGACGACTCTTCAGCAGCGAATCCTTCTGGTCGTCAGCACACAGGACTTGGTTTTTGAATTTTGATTTGGTTCTTGGGTTTTCTCTTTTCTTTATTTCTGGGGGATTTTGGTTTAAATTGGAATGGGGCAGGTCCACAGGGGGGGGGGGGGGTCTTTAACCGGAAGATCTGGTAACAAAACCTGGTCAGGTGTATGTTCGGTCAGCCTATGGATTCTAAAGGAAAACAATAAAGATATTGGATGCTATTCCTGGCCCGTCTGCCGGAATTTCCATCACGTGTATCTGTAGTAGTGGTAGTAGAAATAGCAGATCTATTAGGAGTAATAATAGTAGTAGTAGTTGCAGCAGTGCAGTGTGGATGTGGAAGGGGTGGGTGGGAGTAGTAGTGGTAGTAATAATAGTAGTAGTAGTTTCAGCAGCAGCAGTGCAGTGTGGATGTGGAAAGGGTAGGTGGGAGTAGTAGTGGTAGTAATAATAGTAGTAGTAGTTGCAGCAGCAGTGCAGTGTGGATGTGGAAAGGGTAGGTGGGAGTAGTAGTGGTAGTAATAATAGTAGTAGTAGTAGTTGCAGTGCAGTGTGGATGTGGAAATGGTAGGTGGGAGTAGTAGTGGTAGTAATAATAGTAGTGGTAGTAGTAGTTTCAGCAGCAGTGCAGTGTGGATGTGGAAAGGGTAGGGTAATAAGAGGCATGTGGCCACAATAGTAGTGCCTGGCTAGTGCGCCCGAGGAGTCAGTTCTTTCCATCTCCACCCCCCACTGAAGCAGTTGGGTGTTGTGGCCGATGTCGCCATCATCATCCTCAGCAGTTGTCTCGGGTGACAAATTTTGTGGCCTCATCAAAGGGCTTCAGCACTCGACACGTGTCTCTGCTGATCTGCCACTGCCTGACCTGGAAACAACTCCTGCTCCCTGCTGCTGCGGCAGTCTGGTGCATGACAAAATAATTTCTTCTGCTCGTACAGACGCCCCAGCATGTGCAATCTTGAGTTCTGCACAGTTGGCACGTTGGAGCTGCTGGTCTAGAGCGCGTTCCTCGCCACGTCAGAGTGGCTAAAAGTGCTTGCACAGTCTCCTGGGTTTTGTCAGCAGAAGCCAGTGTCCTTATTCAGAATGAGCTGCCCCACCAGGTTGGTGACGTGTGCCATGCAGGGAACGTGTTATTTCGCCCAGATGTTGCCACCATAGTCGCTGACCACGTTGCTCAGATGGAGTCGGTGGGGTGACAGCCAGCGGGATGTTTGCTGCTTGATTTACTTGAGCCACTGCCCGCCGGTGTGACTACTCTCTCCCAGGCTGCTCAACTCCAACATGGCGTGGCAACGGTAGACCTGAGATGTGATAGGAAGGAGGGTTAGTGAGAGCAATTCTGTGCCCTGCTGCTGTAGGGGACGGGACTGTGTCCATGGAAGAGGAGGAGGCGGATATGTGTCTGGTGTGGGAACCAGGCCAGCACAATCGTGGGGGATAAAAAGGACCGGGGCCACGAAAAACATTGACCTAGTGGGCCATGAAAGACTTGTACTGTCGCTGCCCCTAAGAGCTGCTCCAGGGGTCCACTGTGGCATGAATCCTGACGCACAGCGAGATTCGCAGGGAGCTGCCCACATTGCAATGTGAGAGTACAAGGCAGGAATGGGTAGAAATAATGGCAGCTAGATATCTTCCAGCTCTTCCCAAAGGCAGCAGACTCAACTAAGTGGTATGGCAGTGACTGCACCACCAGTTATTTGCGTTTAAAAGTGCAGTTTCCGAAAAGGCCGTACTCTACTGTAAAACACACTTTGCAAACCTGTAATGTGATTATTCTCTCCCCCACACCAACAATATAACGAAGCAGGAAAGGCCGGTGTGAGGTGTGACTACTGTGTTATATGCGTTTAAAAATGCAGTTTCACAAAAGACTTCTCTCTACTGTAAAAAACACATTACAACTTGTGATGCGTTTATTCCTCTTCACCCCCCTCCCCCCCTCCCCCAAACACACACACACCAACAGTATAGCGAAGGGAATGTAGGAAAGGCGGTAATATTTCTGTGAAATAACACTGGACGGATACAATTCCTAATAGTGATAAGAGAACTACAAGTCTCATCATGCCCAGGTTCACACTGCGGCAGTAGTTGCAGCAGGTAACAGTCTGCCGGAGCTATCTGGGTACAATAGGGCCGTCGGGCATTCCAGCAATCCCAATACATGGAGGGGTAAAAGAGGAGAGAACTACAACTACCAGCATGTCCAAGCTGTTATTATGGAACACAAGCTGACATTATAGAGAGAGGGTATAAGAGGAGAGTACTACAAATCCCAGCATGTCTACATTGTTATTGTAGGGAATGAGTGAACATTACATGGAGATGAATACTACAACTCCCAGTATTTCTAGGATGTTTGGCACATCCCACCGCTTTTTCCTCTCCACAGCTGAGCACTGTGTTTCTGCACTGGTCACATGATGATGACATCATCGCAGATCCTTCTCCACAGCAGCCCCCCCACACTTCCCGTCACGGTCATGTGAGACCCCTTCTACTCCCTCCATCGTGCTTTCACCCCTGGATAGTGTTGAGCGAACTTGTGTTTTAAGTTCTGCGTCCACAGTTTGGGTTCAGGTTATCGAAGAATCCCGTATGGATTCGCTACCACGGACCATAACAGAATTTGGAATCCATAACGGGATTCTTCGATAACCCGAACGCCGAACTTTGGACGCAGAACTTAAAAAACAAGTTCACTCAATACTACCTGTGGACATTTAGAGTAAAATGGTGCTATGCCGATGGATTCGTCCAAAACTAACCTGAAAAGCTTCAGGTTCATTTGGCGGTCACATTTTCTTGAGGTAGTGCTACAGACTTCAAGGTAATTGCTTCTTCTTCTCAATCCAGTCTTATCTGACCTCCACTCCACAATGAGTGCAAGCACATTGCCACGGCTTGGTGACATTTGCTGTGACACTTTGGCCACGCATGCTTGTTGCCGGTGGCAACGTGTTGTTGCTGCATGCAGGGGCACTTCCCCTTTAAGGCAGTCTTCCCTCCCATTCTGGTAAGCACGGGGTTAAGAGGTGAGCTGGGTGTGGCCTCATGGCTCTTATGGTTCTGGAGTAGCCAGCCTGAGGGCAGTTTGTCTTCAGTGTCTTGAGTTGCTGGTGCTATTCCACCTGCCCAGTCCTTGAGGGCCACCTTATGGGACATCGATGTCACCTGATGTCACCCCTTTGTGTCTGTTCCATTCACCCTACCTCACTTGTTTTATGTTTGGAGTTGTTGTTATGTCTGGTTTGGGGTTTCATGTCTGGCCTGTTTGGGGTTTCAGGTCAACATGGACTCCAGACATATCTTTGGTATGTCCTATCCTCCGGAAGGGGGTCTCTGGAGTTCCCGGAGGGGGAATGTTACGGTATAACCCGGTATAGTGAGGGTTAATACCGTTCGGGCGATTCCCCTGGCGAAGAGCACAGCAACCCACAACCGCTGGAATCCACAGAACTGGAACCATACGAAGTCCTCCTTTCCTGGAACAGGCAAGAGAACGTTCTGACGTAGCAATTCCCCCCAAGTACGAGACGAGGCTCCGTATTGATGGTAAACAGGAATTCTCCTCTTTATTGAGGGCTACCTGCCCGGTATTTATGCAGGTCTCCCACCTGGTGGACACTCCCCTAGGGGACCAGAAGGAAGACTGCGACACGGGATACAGCAGCCAATCACACACAATGGGACAATACAGACACCCCCAGCATATCCCTCCCCTCTGCCTGTGATACAATTACCCTACACAGGTTAATGTAATCATCACAGGCAGGAGAATACACAATGTCTTCTGTCCTGGAGACAACAGAAGACTCATTCCATTATCTCTCAGGACAAAGGGAAATCGCCAATACACATGTGGGGACAATAGGACAGACATCACTATTCAATATACAATGTCCCACCCTTTACAGTACACAGACATTTAACATATCCCCAGATGGCTTGGATCTGAGCGCTCAATATATCCAAACAGCGCTCAGATGCCACAAACACAGTCAAATCGCCATGGGGTTTAAGTTTAGCATGGGCTGATGAGAGGGCCCATAATCCTGGGGCAAGAGGCCGGCAATCTGTCCCCTCCAAAACCCAGTGGCGCGGTTGGTTTCGCCACAGGGAACTACAAGCAGCGCTGCCTGGTGCCGCCATGTTTCATCCCGCATAGTGGTCCAGGGTGGTTTCTACTGGATTCTGTGTTTGGTGTTTGTGCTGGGCTCTGTCTGGTGTGTGTGTTTGGGCCTAGATGCATTACCAGGATCCAGTGGTAGTGACGTGGACGGCTCGAGTTCCTGGTTGCAGCTGTGTCAGGTGGGTATCCATGTTGTTCCTGTTGGCAGTGGTGTTTTCTGCCTCAGAACACTTACTTGTTGTGTCGTCCGCGGCTGGCTTCTTTCATCCCCTTTGTTGCTAGGCCTGTTGGAGACTCCGATTCCTCTGTGTCGTGGAGAAATCGGTTGTCTCCACCTTCTAACACCATATTGGAGGGACTGATAGGGTCTGTAGGGCCCAGGTTCGAGAGGTTGAGCCCCCCTACCATTGAGGGCAGCTCATACAGTCAAGAGTTCAGGGATAGGTTGAGGGAAGCCTAGGAGGTGACCTGCTCCCTTATCCTTGCATCCAGGCTTAGTATCTATCCCGTTAAACCAACTATATACGGTGGTCCTCGGACAGATGGAGGTGACCTGGTGCTACTGACACGGAGGCCATTGTTGTTTCTTCTATTCCATCCATCTTCATCTGACCTACACACCACAACATACCGTGTAATACAGGGTGGGCCATTTATATGGATACACCTAATAAAATGGGAATGGTTGGTGATATTAACTTCCTGTTTGTGGCACATTAGTATATGTGAGGGGGGAAACTTTTCAAGATGGGTGGTGACCATGGCGGCCATTTTGAAGTCGGACATTTTGAATCCAACTTTTGTTTTTTCAATAGGAAGAAGGTCATCAAACATCAAACTTATTGGGAATTTCACAAGAAAAACAATGGTGTGCTTGGTTTTTACGTAACTTTATTCCTTTATGAGTTATTTACAAGTTTCTCTTTGTTTACAGCCATTGACATGTCGTCGAGGTTAACACGTGAGGAGCGGATAGAAATTGTGTTGATGGACACAGGACCCTCAGTTATCATCACAGTGCGGCACATCATACAGTGTAATATATTACATCACAGTGCGGCACATCATACAGTGTAATATATTACATCACAGTGCGGCACATCGTACAGTGTACTATATTACATCATCGTGCGGCACATCGTACAGTGTAATATATTACATCACAGTGCGGCACATCGTACAGTATAATATATTACATCACAGTGCGGCACATCGTACAGTGTAATATATTACATCACAGTGCGGCACATCGTATAGTGTACTATATTACATCACAGTGCGGCACATCATACAGTGTAATATATTACATCACAGTGCGGCACATCATACAGTGTAATATATTACATCACAGTGCGGCACATCGTACAGTGTAATATATAACATCACAGTGCGGCACATCGTACAGTGTAATATATAACATCACAGTGCGGCACATCGTACAGTGTACTATATAACATCACAGTG
The DNA here is from genome assembly GCA_033119425.1 of Bufotes viridis. Taxonomy (NCBI): domain Eukaryota; kingdom Metazoa; phylum Chordata; class Amphibia; order Anura; family Bufonidae; genus Bufotes; species Bufotes viridis. The sequence goes on along the minus strand of CM065589.1, from coordinate 19,598,353 downwards.
CGGCACATCGTACGGTGTAATATATTACATCACAGTGCGGCACATCGTACAGTGTAATATATAACATGACAGTGCGGCACATCGTACAGTGTAATATATTACATCACAGTGCGGCACATCGTACAGTGTAATATATTACATCACAGTGCGGCACATCGTACAGTGTAATATATAACATGACAGTGCGGCACATCGTACAGTGTAATATATTACATCACAGTGCGGCACATCGTACAGTGTACTATATTACATCACAGTGCGGCACATCATACAGTGTAATATATTACATCACAGTGCGGCACATCGTACAGTGTAATATATTACATCACAGTGCGGCACATCGTACAGTGTACTATATTACATCACAGTGCTGCACATCGTACAGTGTAATATATTACATCACAGTGCGGCACATCGTACAGTGTAATATATTACATCACGGTGCGGCACATCGTACCGTGTAATATATTACATCACAGTGCGGCACATCGTACAGTGTAATATATTACATCACAGTGCGGCACATCGTACAGTGTAATATATTACATCACAGTGCGGCACATCGTACAGTGTAATATATTAAATCACAGTACGGCACATCGTACAGTGTAATATATTACATCACAGTGCGGCACATCATACAGTGTAATATATAACATCACAGTGCGGCACATCGTACAGTGTACTATATTACATCACAGTGCGGCACATCGTACAGTGTAATATATTACATCACAGTGCGGCACATCGTACAGTGTAATATATTACATCACAGTGCGGCACATCGTACAGTGTACTATATTACATCACAGTGCGGCACATCGTACAGTGTACTATATTACATCACAGTGCGGCACATCGTACAGTGTACTATATTACATCACAGTGCGGCACATCGTACAGTGTAATATATTACATCACGGTGCGGCACATCGTACCGTGTAATATATTACATCACAGTGCGGCACATCGTACAGTGTAATATATTACATCACAGTGCGGCACTTCGTACAGTGTAATATATTACATCACAGTGCGGCACATCGTACAGTGTACTATATTACATCACAGTGCGGCACATCGTACAGTGTACTATATTACATCACAGTGCGGCACATCGTACAGTGTAATATATTACATCACAGTGCGGCACATCGTACAGTGTAATATATAACATCACAGTGCGGCACATCGTACAGTGTACTATATTACATCACAGTGCGGCACATCGTACAGTGTAATATATTACATCACAGTGCGGCACATCGTACAGTGTAATATATTACATCACAGTGCGGCACATCGTACAGTGTAATATATTACATCACAGTGCGGCACATCGTACAGTGTACTATATTACATCACAGTGCGGCACATCGTACAGTGTACTATATTACATCACAGTGCGGCACATCGTACAGTGTAATATATTACATCACAGTGCGGCACATCGTACAGTGTACTATATTACATCACAGTGCGGCACATCGTACAGTGTAATATATAACATCACAGTGCGGCACATCGTACAGTGTACTATATTACATCACAGTGCGGCACATCGTACAGTGTAATATATTACATCACAGTGCGGCACATCGTACAGTGTACTATATTACATCACAGTGCGGCACATCGTACAGTGTAATATATAACATCACAGTGCGGCACATCGTACAGTGTACTATATTACATCACAGTGCGGCACATCGTACAGTGTAATATATTACATCACAGTGCGGCACATCGTACAGTGTAATATATAACATCACAGTGCGGCACATCGTACAGTGTAATATATTACATCACAGTGCGGCACATCGTACAGTGTAATATATAACATCACAGTGCGGCACATCGTACAGTGTAATATATTACATCACAGTGCGGCACATCGTACAGTGTAATATATTACATCACAGTGCTGCACATCATACAGTGTAATATATTACATCACAGTGCGGCACATCGTACAGTGTAATATATTACATCACAGTGCTGCACATCATACAGTGTAATATATAACATCACAGTGCGGCACATCATACAGTGTAATATATTACATCACAGTGCGGCACATCATACAGTGTAATATATTACATCACAGTGCGGCACATCGTACAGTATAATATATTACATCATCGTGCAGTGTATTGTACAGCGCAGTATATTCTACAGTGCAGTATATCGCTCAGCGCAGCTTATCATACAGTGCAGTATATGGTACAGCGCAGTATATGGTACAGCGAAGTATATGCTCTTCAAGAGGAGGGGATGCTCTGCAGGAGGAGACGGTGCTCTGCAGGAGGAGGCGGTGCTCTGCAGGAGGGGATGATTGGAGTTGGTGCTCCGCAAGAGGAGGAGGTGCTCTGCAGGAGGAGGGGATGCTCTGCAGGAGGAGACGGTGCTCTGCAGGAGGGGGTGCTCTGCAGGAAGAGGGGGTGCTCTTCAAGAGGAGGGGGTGCTCTTCAAGAGGAGGGGATGCTCTGCAGGAGGAGGGGATGCTCTGCAGGAGGAGGGGGTGCTCTGCAGTAGGAGGGGGTGCTCTGCAGGAGGAGGGGGTGCTCTGCAGGAGGAGGGGGTGCTCTGCAGGAGGAGGGGATGCTCTGCAGGAGGAGGCGGTGCTCTGCAGGAGGAGGCGGTGCTCTGCAGGAGGAGGGGATGCTCTGCAGGAGGAGGCTGTGCTCTGCAGGAGGAGATGATTGGAGTTGATGCTCTTCAAGAAGAGGGGATGCTCTTCAAGAGGAGGGGATGCTCTGCAGGAGGAGGCGGTGCTCTGCAGGAGGAGGGGATGCTCTGCAGGAGGAGGGGAAGCTCTGCAGGAGGAGGGGATGCTCTGCAGGAGGAGGTAATGCTCTTCAGGAGGAGGGGATGCTCTGCAGGAGGAGGCGGTGCTCTGCAGGAGGAGATGATTGGAGTTGGTGCTCTTCAGGAGGAGGGGATGCTCTTCAGGAGGAGGGGATGCTCTTCAGGAGGAGGGGATGCTCTTCAGGAGGAGGGGATGCTCTTCAGGAGGAGGGGATGCTCTGCAGGAGGAGGCGGTGCCCTGCAGGAGGAGGGGATGCTCTGCAGGAGGAGGCGGTGCTCTGCAGGAGGAGATGATTGGAGTTGGTGCTCTTCAAGAGGAGAGGGTGCTCTTCAAGAGGAGGGGGTGCTCTTCAAGAGGAGGGTATGCTCTTCAAGAAGAGGGGATGCTCTGCAGGAGAAGGCGGTGCTCTGCAGGAGGACGGGATGATCTGCAGGAGGACGGAATGCTCTGCAGGAGGAGGGGAAGCTCTGCAGGAGGAGGGGATGCTCTTCAGGAGGAGGAGATGCTCTTCAGGAGGAGGGAATGCTCTGCAGGAGGAGGCGGTGCTCTGCAGGAGGAGGGGATGCTCTGCAGGTGGAGGGGATGCTCTGCAGTAGGAGATGATTGGAGTTGGTGCTCTTCAAGAAGAGGGGATGCTCTGCAAGAGGAGGGGATGCTCTTCAAGAGGAGGGGATGCTCTGCAGGAGGAGGCGGTGCTCTGCAGGAGGAGGGGATGCTCTGCAGGAGGAGGGGGTGCTCTGCAGGAGGAGGGGGTGCTCTGCAGGAGGAGGGGATGCTCTGCAGGAGGAGGGTATGCTTTTCAAGAAGAGGGGTTGCTCTTCAAGAAGAGGGGATGCTCTGCAGGAGGAGGGAATGCTCTGCAGGAGGAGGGGTTGCTCTGCAGGAGGAGGGGGTGCTCTGCAGGAGGAGGGGATGCTCTGCAGGAGGAGGTGGTGTTCTGCAGGAGGAGGGGATGCTCTGCAGGAGGAGGCGGTGCTCTGCAGGAGGAGATGATTGGAGTTGGTGCTCTTCAAGAAGAGGGGATGCTCTTCAAGAGGAGGGGATGCTCTGCAGGAGGAGGCGGTGCTCTGCAGGAGGAGATGATTGGAGTTGGTGCTCTTCAAAAAGAGGGGATGCTCTTCAGGAGGAGGGGATGCTCTTCAGGAGGAGGGGATGCTCTGCAGGAGGAGGCAGTGCCCTGCAGGAGGAGGGGATGCTCTGCAGGAGGAGGCGGTGCTCTGCAGGAGGAGATGATTGGAGTTGGTGCTCTTCAAGAGGAGGGGGTGCTCTTCAAGAAGAGGGGATGCTCTGCAGGAGAAGGCGGTGCTCTGCAGGAGGACGGGATGATCTGCAGGAGGACGGAATGCTCTGCAGGAGGAGGGGAAGCTCTGCAGGAGGAGGGGATGCTCTTCAGGAGGAGGGGATGCTCTTCAGGAGGAGGGGATGCTCTGCAGGAGGAGGCGGTGCTCTGCAGGAGGAGGGGATGCTCTGCAGGTGGAGGGGATGCTCTGCAGGAGGAGATGATTGGAGTTGGTGCTCTTCAAGAAGAGGGGATGCTCTGCAAGAGGAGGGGATGCTCTTCAAGAGGAGGGGATGCTCTGCAGGAGGAGGCGGTGCTCTGCAGGAGGAGGGGATGCTCTGCAGGAGGAGGGGGTGCTCTGCAGGAGGAGGGGATGCTCTTCAAGAGGAGGGTATGCTTTTCAAGAAGAGGGGTTGCTCTTCAAGAAGAGGGGATGCTCTGCAGGAGGAGGGAATGCTCTGCAGGAGGAGGGGTTGCTCTGCAGGAGGAGGGGGTGCTCTGCAGGAGGAGGGGATGCTCTGCAGGAGGAGGTGGTGTTCTGCAGGAGGAGGGGATGCTCTGCAGGAGGAGGCGGTGCTCTGCAGGAGGAGATGATTGGAGTTGGTGCTCTTCAAGAAGAGGGGATGCTCTTCAAGAGGAGGGGATGCTCTGCAGGAGGAGGCGGTGCTCTGCAGGAGGAGGGGATGCTCTGCAGGAGGGGACGGTGCTCTGCAGGAGGAGACGGTGCTCTGCAGGAGGAGGGGGTGCTCTTCAAGAGGAGGGGGTGCTCTGCAGGAGGAGGGGGTGCTCTGCAGGAGGAGGGGGTGCTCTGCAGGAGAACGGGATGCTCTGCAGGAGGACAGAATGCTCTGCAGGAGGAGGGGAAGCTCTGCAGGAGAAGGGGATGCTCTTCAGGAGGAGGGGATGCTCTGCAGGAGGAGGAGGTGCTCTGCAGGAGGAGGGGATGCTCTGCAGGAGGAGGCGGTGCTCTGCAGGAGGAGATGATTGGAGTTGGTGCTCTTCAAGAAGAGGGGATGCTCTGCAAGAGGAGGGGATGCTCTGCAGGAGGAGGGGATGCTCTGCAGGAGGAGACGGTGCTCTGCAGGAGGAGGGGGTGCTCTGCAGGAAGAGGGGGTGCTCTTCAAAAAGAGGGGGTGCTCTGCAAGAGGAGGGGATGCTCTTCAAGAAGAGGGGATGCTCTGCAGGAGGAGACGGTGCTCTGCAGGAGGATGGAATGCTCTGCAGGAGGAGGGGAAGCTCTGCAGGAGGAGGGGATGCTCTGCAGGAGGAGGCGGTGCTCTGCAGGAGGAGGTGATTGGAGTTGGTGCTCTGCAAGAGGAGGGGATGCTCTTCAAGAAGAGGGGATGCTCTGCAGGAGGAGGCGGTGCTCTGCAGGAGGGGATGCTCTTCAAGAGGAGGGGATGCTCTTCAAGAGGAGGGGATGCTTTGCAAAAGGAGGGGATGCTCTGCAAGAGGAGCGGATGCTCTGCAGGAGGAGGTGGTGTTCTGCAAGAGGAGGCGGTGCTCTGCAGAAGGAGGCAATGCTCTGCAGGAGGAGGCAGTGCTCTGCAAGAGGAGGGGATGCTCTGCTAGAGGAGGGGATTGAAGTTGGTGCTCTGCAAGAGAAGGGGATGCTCTGCATGAGGAGGTAGTGCTCTGCAGAAGGAGGAGAAGATGCCCTACTGGAAGAGAGGATGCTCTGCAGGACGAGAAAATGCTCTGCAAGAGGAGGGGGTTGGAGTTGGTGCTCTGCAAGAGGAGGGGATGCTCTGCAAGAGGAGAAGGTGGTCTGAAGGAGGAGGAGGTGCTCTGCAGAAGGAGGGGATGCTCTGCAGCAGGAGAAGGTGCACACAGGAAGAGATGGTGCTCTGCAGGAGGAGGGGATGCTCTGCAGGAGGAGGCAGTTCTCTGCAAGAGGAGGGGATGCTCTGAAAGAGGAGTTGGTGCTCTTCAAGAGGAGGGGATGCTCTTCAAAAGGAGGGGATGCTCTGCAAGAGGAGGGGATGCTCTGCAGGAGGAGGTGGTGTTCTGTAAGAGGAGGCGGTTCTCTGCAGAAGGAGGCGGTGCTCTTCAGAAGGAGGCAGTGCTCTGCAAGAGGAGGGGATGCTCTGCTAGAGGAGGGGATTGAAGTTGGTGCTCTGCAAGAGGAGGGGATGCTCTGCAGGAGGAGGTGGTGCTCTGCAGGAGGAGGTGGTGCTCTGCAGGAGGAGGTGGTGCTCTGCAGAAGGAGGAGAAGATGCCCTGCTGGAAGAGGGGATGCTCTACAAGAGGAGGGGGTTGGAGTTGGTGCTCTGCAAGAGGAGAGGATGCTCTGCAGGAGGAGGTGGTGCTCTGCAGAAGTAGGTGATGCTCTGCAGGAGGAGCTTTGCAAGAGGAGAAGGTGGTCTGAAGGAGGAGGAGGTGCTCTGCAGGAGGAGGGGATGCTCTGCAGCAGGAGGAGGTGCACACCAGGAGGAGATGGTGCTCTGCAGGAGGAGGCAGTTCTCTGCAAGAGGAGGGGATGCTCTGCAAGAGGAGGGGATGCTCTGCAGGAGGAGGGGATGCTCTGCAGGAGGAGGCGGTGCTCTGCAGGAGGAGGCGGTGTTCTGTAAGAGGAGGCGGTGCTCTGCAGTAGGAGGCGGTGCTCTGCAGGAGGAGGCAGTGCTCTGCAAGAGGAGGGGATGCTCTGCTGAAGGAGGGGATTGAAGTTGGTGCTCTGCAAGAGGAGGGGATGCTCTGCAGGAGGAGGTGGTGTTCTGCAGGAGGAGGTGGTGCTCTGCAGAAGGAGGAGAAGATGCCCTGCTGGAAGAGAGGATGCTCTGCAGGACGAGAAAATGCTCTGCAAGAAGGAGGGGTTGGAGTTGGTGCTCTGCAAGAGGAGGGGATGCTCTGCAGGAGGAGGTGGTGCTCTGCAGAAGTAGGTGGTGCTCTGCAGGAGGTGCTTTGCAAGAGGAGGGGATGCTCTGCAAGAGGAGAAGGTGGTCTGAAGGAGGAGGAGGTGCTCTGCAGGAGGAGGGGATGCTCTGCAGCAGGAGAAGGTGCACACCAGGAGGAGATGGTGCTCTGCAGGAGGAGGCAGTTCTCTGCAAGAGGAGGGGATGCTCTGCAAGAGGAGGGGATGCTCTGCAGGAGGAGGGGATGCTCTGCAGGAGGAGGCGGTGCTCTGCAGGAGGAGGCGGTGCTCTGCAGGAGGAGGCGGTGCTCTGCAGAAGGAGGCGGTGCTCTGCAGAAGGAGGCAGTGCTCTGCAAGAGTAGGGGATGCTCTGCTGAAGGAGGGGATTGAAGTTGGTGCTCTGCAAGAGGAGGGGATGCTCTGCAGGAGGAGGTGGTGTTCTGCAGGAGGAGGTGGTGCTCTGCAGAAGGAGGAGAAGATGCCCTGCTGGAAGAGAGGATGCTCTGCAGGACGAGAAAATGCTCTGCAAGAAGGAGGGGTTGGAGTTGGTGCTCTGCAAGAGGAGGGGATGCTCTGCAGGAGGAGGTGGTGCTCTGCAGAAGTAGGTGGTGCTCTGCAGGAGGTGCTTTGCAAGAGGAGGGGATGCTCTGCAAGAGGAGAAGGTGGTCTGAAGGAGGAGGAGGTGTTCTGCAGGAGGAGGGGATGCTCTGCAGCAGGAGAAGGTGCACACCAGGAGGAGATGGTGCTCTGCAGGAAGAGAAGGTGGTGCCCTGCAAGAGAAGAGGATGATTTGCAAGAGGAGATGGTACTCTGCAAGAGGAGGGGATGCTCTGCAGGAGGAGAAGGTGCTCTGCAGGAGGAGAAGCTGCTCTGCAGAAGGAGACTATGCTCTGCAGGAGAAGGGGATGCTCTGCAGGAAGAGGGGGATGCTTTGCAAGAAGAGGGGGATGCTTTGCAAGAAGAGGGGGATGCTTTGCAAGAAAAGGGGGATGCTCTGCAAGAGGAGGAGGAGGCGCTCTTAAAGAGGAGGATGTGCTCTGCAGAGGAAGGCATGGTCTGCAGGATGATGTGATGCTCTGTAGAAGGAGACAATGCTCTGTAGTGCAGTGATTTGCTGTAGAATTTGGAAGTGCTCTGCAGGATGAGGCGATGCTCTGCGGTGTGAGGAATCCTCTCCTCTGGTCTGAGTAGCTGAGTATTTCAAGTAAAGTTAAAATAAAGTGAGGTTAATCCCCAGGCCTGCACAGCTCCTATTAAAGCCACAGAAGGAGGCGCGAGGCGCGGGTGTCGATGTGTGCGGTGGGGGGTGATGGAAGGATTTGGCTGCTGAATCCTGGATCTGATAGCCGGGCAATCCTCCACTGAGATCACAGCTGGAAATAGATGAAGCCGGCCTCCGCTGCCCCAGCACCTGTCCCGGCCTTATCTGTCAGCCGCCTCCAGCACATGCACTTTCCACTCTTACTCCTGTTCTTAATGCAATCCAGAAGATGAGAGAAGTCGCGCCCAGCGGCACCCACAACAAGGCACTGGCACTCAGCGGCACCCACAACCAGGCACTGGCGCCCAGCGGCACCCACAACCAGGCACTGGCGCCCAGCGGCACCCACAACCAGGCACTGGCACCCAGCGGCACCCACAACCAGGCACTGGCACTCACAACCAGGCACTGGCACCCACAACCAGGCACTGGCACTCAGCGGCACCCACAACCAGGCACTGGCACTCAGCGGCACCCACAACCAGGCACTGGCGCCCAGCGGCACCCACAACCAGGCACTGGCGCCCAGCGGCACCCACAACCAGGCACTGGCACCCAGCGGCACCCACAACCAGGCACTGGCACCCACAACCAGGCACTGGCACCCACAACCAGGCACTGGCACTCAGCGGCACCCACAACCAGGCATTGGCACTCAGCGGCACCCACAACCAGGCATTGGCACTCAGCTTGCCCAGACTCCTGAGCAGTAATACCGCATGTAATGGTCTTCTAGGATTTCCATCACTGGCAGTCAGTTTCCTGCAGCTTCGACCAGCAGGCGGTGACAACCTTCGATGGTCCTTCATGTTCATGTCCTTCATGTTCCCCAGCTGCCAGTGTAAGATGATCTGGTCCTGTCAGTGTGAGGACAGTCAGAAATTCAGAGATAATGGTCAGATGCACAGGGGTTAAGGACAGGACAGCTGGGCACAGATCCTATTGTGGCTGCATAAATCCAGCAAACACCTTGAAGGAACCAGAAAGCTCCTATCATGAGACAATGACATGTTCTTCTACACACTCTATTCATGTGACTTATCCGTGTATGGTGGATATAAATGGGAGAGGCATCTACAGAGAAGGAGAGGGTAATGGCATCCACATAGGAGTGCTAAGAGAAGACAACTGTTCAAGAAGATCAGCCCAAGAACACAAGATTCCAGAAGATGTCTCTAAGAAGCCAAAACTTCAAATCAGGGCCTACAGGAAGCTCTCACTACTGAGGTCCCATCCTAGGAGGCAACCATTAGAGAGAGGGGCATACATGACATGTACATAACGTGCCAGAGGAGAGCAGCCCCGTTTCCAGGAACCATAGCTGGAAAACACTGGATGCTAGAAGACATCTCTAGAAAGCCACAACTTCATCCTAGAACCTACAGGAAGCTCTCACTACTACTAAGACCTCACTATAGGAGACAACAATGAGAGAGGGGCACACATAACATCTATATAACGTGCCAGAGGAGAGCAGCCCCGGTCCTGGAACCATAGCTGGAAAACACTGGATGCTAGAAGACATCTCTAGAATGCCACAACTTCATCCTAGAACCTACAGGAAGCTCTCACTACTACTAAGACCTCACTATAGGAGACAACAATGAGAGAGGGGCACACATAACATCTAGATAACGTGCCAGAGGTGAGCAGCCCCGGTCCAGGAACCATAGCTGGAAAACACTGGATACTAGAAGACATCTCTAGAAAGCCTCAACTTCATCCTAGAACCTACAGGAAGCTCTCACTACTACTAAGACCTCACTATAGGAGACAACAATGAGAGAGGGGCACACATAACGTCTACATAACGTGCCAGAGGAGAGCAGCCCCGGTCCTGGAACCATAGCTGGAAAACACTGGATACTAGAAGACATCTCTAGAAAGCCTCAACTTCATCCTAGAACCTACAGGAAGCTCTCACTACTACTAAGACCTCACTATAGGAGACAACAATGAGAGAGGGGCACACATAACGTCTACATAACGTGCCAGAGGAGAGCAGCCCCGGTCCAGGAACCATAGCTGGAAAACACTGGATGCTAGAAGACATCTCTAGAAAGCCACAACTTCATTCTAGAACCTACAGGAAGCTCTCACTACTACTAAGAGCACACTATAGGAGACAACAATGAGAGAGGGGCACACATAACGTCTACATAACGTGCCAGAGGAGAGCAGCCCCGGTCCTGGAACCATAGCTGGAAAACACTAGATACTAGAAGACATCTCTAGAAAGCCTCATCTTCATCCTAGAACCTACAGGAAGCTCTCACTACTACTAAGACCTCACTATAGGAGACAACAATGAGAGAGGGGCACACATAACATCTATATAACGTGCCAGAGGAGAGCAGCCCCGGTCCAGGAACCATAGCTGGAAAACACTAGATACTAGAAGACATCTCTAGAAAGCCTCAACTTCATCCTAGAACCTACAGGAAGCTCTCACTACTACTAAGACCACACTACATGGGGGGATGAACAGAACGTCATTGTGGGACCTACAGGAAGCTCTCACCACTAGAAATGTCCCAGTGCAGGAGGCCACCATTACAGACAAGCTGTACACATGACATCTACATGCACTGTCCACAACCTGTGAGACCAGTGATTAAGCTAATAGTCCTGGTAGCCTAGAGCAGTGTTTCCCAACCAGTGTGCCTCCAGCTGTTGCAAAACTACAACTCCCAGCATGCCCGGACAGCCTTTGGCTGTGCAGGCATGCTGGGAGTTGTAGTTTTGCAACATCTGGAGGCAAACTGGTTGGGAAACACTGGCCTAGAGTACAGTGTCCACACCATGTTGGGCCACTGGTTAAATCTCATAGTCCTGGGGGTGGACTGGGAACCTAACAGAGGGTGGGGAGAACACAAGTAGGCTGGGTCAGCAGTACCATAATGCCACATAAAATATTGCCACAGCAGCACAAAATGCCGCCACAGAAACTGCCCCAGTGTGGTGCCCACAATAAGGTGCCAAGTTGTGTCTTCCTATCCGACTTATCTCTAATTAAGATATAGAGGGGGGAGCCAAGGCCCAGGCCACTGCAAGCCAGCCCTACCTCCATCATGCTGCCTGGTCTTTCAGAGCTACCAAACACTAGGAGAATACAGCACCACATCCCTCTTCATCCAGTGACCGCTCCTCTGATGGGGATGTTGTCATTCCTCATCTTTTCCGTCTGGCCCAGACCACCATAACGAATTACATCGGCCACACAGGCATGTTAAATTCCTGACTTTTCCATCATCGTAGTGCCGCTGCAGAATCCTCCTACTGCCACCCCCTACTGTGCTCGCTGTGCCCCCCAAATACTATATTGCTGAAAAACTAGTGGCCCCGGTAATAATGCTCTTCTATTGCCATCAGTAATAATAATTACTCCTGTTGATCCCCCAGTACTAATATCCTCCCCCAGAGTGACTCCAGAAGATATAAAGCCAACTACAGTGTCCATAACCCTAGTAATAAAGTCCCCTATAGTGGCCCCAGTAGTAGTAATATAAGTATTATTTATGCCCTTTTAGTGTATCTAGTAATAATAATTTCTCCTATAACAGCACCATCAATAACAATGCCCCCTATAGTACCTCCAGCAATAACACTGTCCCATATAGTAACTACAGCAATAACAATGCCCCCTATAGTACCTCCAGCAATAACAATGTACCCTATAGTACCTCCAGCAATAACACTGTCCCCTATAGTACCTCCATCAATAACAATGTCCCCTATAGTACCTCCAGCAATAACACTGCCCCCTATAGTACCTCCAGCAATAATACTGTCCCATATAGTAACTACAGCAATAACAATGCCCCCTTTAGTACCTCCAGCAATAAAACTGTCCCATTTAGTACCTCGAGCAATAAAAATGTCCTCCATAATACCTCCAGCAATAACACTGCCCCGTCTTGTACTTCCAGCAATAACACTGTACCCTATAGTACCTCCATCAATAACACTGTCCCCTAAAGTACCTCCAGCAATAACAATGTCCCCTATAGTACCTCCAGCGCAATAACAATGTCCCCTATAGTACCTCCAGCAATAACACTGCCCCCTATAGTACCTCCAGCAATAACAAAGACCGATATAGTACCTCCAGAAATAACAATATCCCATATAGTACCTAGAGCAACAACAATGTCCCCTATAGTACCTCCAGCAATAACACTGTCCTCTATAGTACCTCCAGCAATAACAATGTCCTCTATAGAATACCTCCAGCAATAACAATGTCGCCTATAGTACCTCCAGCAATAACAATGTCCCCAATAGTACCTCCAGCAATAACAATGTCCCCTATAGTACCTCCAGCAATAACAATGTCCCCTATAGTACCTCCAGCAATAACACAGTACCCTATAGTACCTCCAGCAATAACACGGACCCTATTGTACCTCCAGCGCAATAACAATGTCCCCTATAGTACCTCCAGCAATAACAATGTCCCCTATAGTACCTCCAGCAATAACAATGTCCCATATAGTACCTAGAGCAACAACAATGTCCCCTATATTACCTCCAGCAATAACACTGCCCCTATAGTACCTCCAGCAATAACACGGTCCCTATTGTACCTCCAGCAATAACAATGTCCCCAATAGTGCCTCCAGCAATAACACTGCACCCTCTAGTACCTCCAGCAATAAAACTACACCCTCTAGTACCTCCAGCAATAACAATGTCCTCTATAGTACTTCCATCAATAACAATGTCCCCTATAGTAACTCCAGCAATAACAATGTCCTCTATAGTACCTCCAGCAAAACCAATGTCCTCTATAGTACCTCCAACAATAACAATGACCCCAATAGTACCTCCAGCAATAACACTGTCCCATATAGAACCTCCAGCAATAACACTGCCCACTATAGTACCTCCAGCAATAACACTGCCCCCTATAGTACCTCCAGCAATAACACATAGTACCTCCAGCAATAACAAGGCCCCCTATAGTACCTCCAGCAATAACAATGTCCCCTATAGTACCTCCAGCAATAACACTGTCCCCTATAGTACCTCCAGCAATAACAATGTCCCCTATAGTACCTCCAGCAATAACAATGTCCCATATAGTACCTCCAGCAATAACAATGTCCCCTATCGTACCTCCAGCAATAACACGGACCCTATTGTACCTCCAGCAATAACAATGTCCTCCATAGTACCTCCAGCAATAACATTGCCCCCTCTTGTATCTTCAGCAATAACACTGTACCCTATAGTACCTCCAGCAGTAACAATGTCCTCTATAGTACCTCCAGCAGTAACACTGTCCTCTATAGTACCTCCAGCAATAACAATGTCCTCTATAGTACCTCCAGCGCAATAACAATGTCCCCTATAGTACCTCCAGCAATAACAATGTCCCCTATAGTACCTCCAGCAATAACACTGCCCCCTATAGTACCTCTACCAATAACACAGACTATTTTGTAACTCCAGCAATAACACTGTCCCCTAAAGTACCTACAGCAATAACACGGCCCCCTATAGTACCTCCAGCAATAACACGGTCCCCTATAGTACCTCAAGCAATAGCAATGTCACCTATAGTACCTCCAGCAATAGCAATGTCCCCTATAGTACCTCCAGCAATAATAATGTCCCCTATAGTACCTCCAGCAATAACAATGTCCCCTATAGTACCTCCAGCAATAACACTGCCCCCTATAGTACCTCTACCAATAACACAGACTATTTTGTAACTCCAGCAATAACACTGTCCCCTAAAGTACCTACAGCAATAACACGGCCCCCTATAGTACCTCCAGCAATAACACGGTCCCCTATAGTACCTCAAGCAATAGCAATGTCACCTATAGTACCTCCAGCAATAGCAATGTCCCCTATAGTACCTCCAGCAATAATAATGTCCCCTATAGTACCTCCAGCAATAACAATGTCCCCTATAGTACCTCCAGCAATAACACTGCCCCCTATAGTACCTCCAGCAATAACACAGACTATTTTGTACCTCCAGCAATAACACGGACCCTATAGTACCTCCAGCAATAACAATGTCCCCTATAGTACCTCCAGCAATAACTCGGCCCCTTATTTGTACCTCCAGCAATAACACGGTCCCCTATAGTACCTCAAGCATTAACAGTGTCACCTAAAGTACCTCCAGCAATAACACTGCCCTCTAGAATACCTCAAGCAATAACACTGCCCCCTATAGTACCTCCAGAAATAACAATGTCCCCTATAATACCTCCAGTAATAACACTGCACCCTCTAGTACCTCCAGCAACAACACTGTCCACTATAGTACCTCCAGCAATAACAATGTCCCCTATAGTACCTCCAGTAATAACACTGTCCCCTATAGTACCTCCAGCAATAACACTGCCCCCTATAGTACCTCCAGCAATAACACTGCCCCCTATAGTACCTCCAGCAATAACACTGCCCCCTATAGTACCTAAAGCAATAACACTGTCCCCTATAGTACCTCCAGCAATAACACTGCCCCCTATAGTACCTCCAGCAATAACACTGCCCCCTATAGTACCTCCAGCAATAACACTGCCCCCTATAGTACCTAAAGCAATAACAATGTCCCCTATAGTACATCCAGCAATAACACTGTCCCCTATAGTAACTCCAGCAATAACAATGTCCCCTATCGTACCTCCAGCAATAACACTGGTCCCCTATAGTACCTCCAGCAATAACAATGTCCACTATAGTACCTCCAGCAATAACAATGTCCCATATAGTACCTCCAGCAATAACAATGTCCCCTTTAGTACCTCCAGCAATAATAATGTCCCCTATAGTACCTCCAGCAATAACAATGTCCCATATAGTACCTCCAGCAATAACAATGTCCCCTATAGTACCTCTAGCAATAACACTGCCCCCTCTAGTATGTTCAGCAATAACACTGTACCCTATAGTACCTCCAGCAGTAACAATGTCCTCTATAGTACCTCCAGCAGTAACACTGTCCTCTATAGTACCTCCAGCAATAACACTGTCCCATATAGTACCTCCAGCAATAACAATGTCGCCTATAGTACTTCCAGCAATAATACTGACCCCTACAGTACCTCCAGCAATAACACGGACCCTATTGTACCTCCAGCGCAATAACAATGTCCCCTATAGTACCTCCAGCAATAACACTGCCCCCTATAGTACCTCCAGCAATAACACTGTCCCCTATAGTACCTCCAGCAATAACACGGACCCTATTGTACCTCCAGCGCAATAACAATGTCCCCTATAGTACCTCCAGCAATAACACTGCCTCCTATAGTACCTCCAGCAATAACACTGCCCCTATAGTACCTCCAGCAATAACACTGTCCCCTATAGTACCTACAGCAATAACACGGTCCCCTATAGTACCTCAAGCAATAACAAAGTCACCTATAGTACCTCAAGCAATAGCAATGTCCCCTATAGTACCTCCAGCAATAACAATGTCCCCTATAGTACCTCCAGCAATAATAATGTCCCCTATAGTACCTCCAGCAATAACAATGTCCCCTATAGTACCTCCAGCAATAACACTGCCCCTATTGTACCTCCAGCAATAACACAGACTATTTTGTACCTCCAGCAATAACACGGACCCTATAGTACCTCCAGCAATAACAATGTCCCCTATAGTACCTCCAGCAATAACAATGTCCATTATAGTACCTCCAGCAATAACACTGTCCCCTATAGTACCTCCATCAATAACACTGTCCCCTATAGTACCTACAGCAATAACACGGTCCCCTATAGTACCTACAGCAATAACACGGTCCCCTATAGTACCTCCAGCAATAACAATGTCCCCTATAGTCAATCCAGCAATAACAATATCCACTATAGTACCTCCATCAATAACAATGCCCCTATAATACCTCCAGCAATACCACTGTCCCCTATAATACCTCCAGTAATAACACTGCCCCTCTAGTACCTCCAGCAACAACACTGTCCTCTATAGTACCTCCAGCAATAACAATGTCCCCTATAGTACCTCCAGCAATAACAATGTCCCCTATAGTACCTCCAGCAATAATACTGTCCCCTATAGTACCTCCAGCAATAACACTGCCCCCTATAGTACCTCCAGCAATAACACTGCCCCTATAGTACCTCCAGCAATAACAATGTCCCCTATAGTACCTCCAGCAATAACACTGCCCCTATAGTACCTCCAGCAATAACACTGTCCCCTATAGTACCTCCAGCAATAACACTGACCCCTATAGTACCTCCAGCAATAACAATGTCCCCTATAGTACATCCAGCAATAACACTGTCCCCTATAGTACCTCCAGCAATAACAATGTCCCCTATAGTACCTCCAGCAATAACAATGTCCCCTATAGTACCTCCAGCAATAACAATGTCCCCTATAGTACCTCCAGCAATAACAATGTCCTCTATAGTACCTCCAGCAATAACAATGTCCCCTATAGTACCTCCAGCAATAACAATGTCGCCTATAGTACTTCCAGCCATAACAATGTCCCATATAGTACCTCCAGCAATAACAATGTCCCCTATAGTACCTCTAGCAATAACACTGCCCCCTCTAGTATGTTCAGCAATAACACTGTACCCTATAGTACCTCCAGCAGTAACAATGTCCTCTATAGTACCTCCAGCAGTAACACTGTCCTCTATAGTACCTCCAGCAATAACAATGTCCTCTATAGTACCTCCAGCGCAATAACAATGTCCCCCATAGTACCTCCAGCAATAATACTGACCCCTACAGTACCTCCAGCAATAACACGGACCCTATTGTACCTCCAGCGCAATAACAATGTCCCCAATAGTACCTCCAGCAATAACAATGTCCCCTATAGTACCTCCAGCAATAACACTGCCCCCTATAGTACCTCCACCAATAACACTGTCCTCTATAGTACCTCCAGCAATAACAATGTCCTCTATAGTACCTCCAGCAATAACACTGCCCCCTATAGTACCTCCAGCAATAACACTGCCCCCTATAGTACCTCCAGCAATAACACGGTCCCCTATAGTACCTACAGCAATAACACGGTCCCCTATAGTACCTTAAGCAATAGCAAAGTCACCTATAGTACCTCAAGCAATAGCAATGTCCCCTATAGTACCTCCAGCAATAATAATGTCCCCTATAGTACCTCCAGCAATAATAATGTCCCCTATAGTACCTCCAGCAATAACAATGTCCCCTATAGTACCTCCAGCAATAACACTGCCCCTATTGTACCTCCAGCAATAACACAGACTATTTTGTACCTCCAGCAATAACACGGACCCTATAGTACCTCCAGCAATAACAATGTCCCCTATAGTACCTCCAGCAATAACAATGTCCATTATAGTACCTCCAGCAATAACACTGCCCCCTTTAGTACCTCCATCAATAACACTGTCCCCTATAGTACCTACAGCAATAACACGGTCCCCTATAGTACCTACAGCAATAACACGGTCCCCTATAGTACCTCCAGCAATAACAATGTCCCCTATAGTCAATCCAGCAATAACAATATCCACTATAGTACCTCCATCAATAACAATGCCCCCTATAATACCTCCAGCAATACCACTGTCCCCTATAATACCTCCAGTAATAACACTGCCCCCTCTAGTATCTCCAGCAATAACAATGTCCTCTATAGTACCTCCAGCAATAACAATGTCCCCTTTAGTACCTCCAGCAATAACAATGTCCCCTATAGTACCTCCAGCAATAATACGGTCCCATATAGTACCTCTAGCAATAACACTGCCCCCTATAGTACCTCCAGCAATAACAATGTCCTCCATAGTACTTCCAGCAATAACACAGCCCCCTATAGTACCTCCAGCAATAACACGGATCCTATTGTACCTCCAGCGCAATAACAAGGTCTCCTATAGTACCTCCAGCGCAATAACAAAGACCCCTATAGTACCTCCATCAATAACAATGCCCCTTATAGTACATCCAGCAACAACAATGTCCCCTATAGTACCTCCAGCAATAACACTATCCCCTATAGTACTTACAGCAATAACAATGTCCCCTATCGTACCTCCAGCAATAACAATGTCCCCTTTAGTACCTCCAGTAATAACACTGTCCCCTATAGTACCTCTAGCAATAACACTGCCCCCTATAGTACCTCCAGTAATAACACTGCACCCTCTAGTACCTCCAGCAATAACACTGCACCCTCTAGTACCTCCAGCAATAAAACTGCCCCCTATAGTAACTCCAGCAATAACACTGACCCCTATAGTACCTCCAGCAATAACAATGTCCTCTATAGTACCTCCAGCAATAACACTGCACCCTCTAGTTCCTCCAGCAATAACACTGCCCCCAATAGTACCTCCAGCAATAACATTGCCCCCTACCTTCAGCAATAACACTGTACCCTATAGTACCTCAAGC
>CM065589.1:19216179-19579257 GCA_033119425.1 Bufotes viridis | reverse complement strand
AGTCTAGATACATGACATCCACAGCATTACCCCGGTCCAGTCTAGATACATGACATCCACAGCATTACCCGGTCCAGTCTAGATACATGACATCCACAGCATTACCCGGTCCAGTCTAGATACATGACATCCACAGCATTACCCGGTCCAGTCTAGATACATGACATCCACAGCATTACCCCGGTCCAGTCTAGATACATGACATCCACAGCATTACCCGGTCCAGTCTAGATACATGACATCCACAGCATTACCCGGTCCAGTCTAGATACATGACATCCACAGCATTACCCCGGTCCAGTCTAGACACATGACATCCACAGCATTACCCCGGACCAGTCTAGATACATGATATCCACAGCATTACCCCGGTCCAGTCTAGATACATGACATCCACAGCCTTACCCCGGTCCAGTCTAGATACATGACATCCACAGCATTACCCCGGTCCAGTCTAGACACATGACATCCACAGCATTACCCCGGACCAGTCTAGATACATGACATCCACAGCATTACCCCGGTCCAGTCTAGATACATGACATCCACAGCATTACCCCGGTCCAGTCTAGATACATGACATCCACAGCATTACCCCGGTCCAGTCTAGATACATGACATCCACAGCATTACCCCGGTCCAGTCTAGATACATGACATCCACAGCATTACCCCGGTCCAGTCTAGATACATGACATCCACAGCATTACCCCAGTGCAGTTTAGATACATGACATCCACAGCATTACCCCAGACCAGTCTAGATACATGACATCCACAGCATTACCCCGGTCCAGTCTAGATACATGACATCCACAGCATTACCCCGGTCCAGTCTAGACACATGACATCCACAGCATTACCCCGGTCCAGTCTAGATACATGACATCCACAGCATTACCCCGGTCCAGTCTAGATACATGACATCCACAGACAGACATTGTCATTGAGGTTCTAAAGGTCTCTTAGGACATGTTCATATATTATATTTAAGGCCACAATCTGTGGAAAGGATGCATGGATCCAGGCTTGTATTTCTGCCCTGGAATCCATGGCAAATAACGGTCAGATTTTTTTTATGTGTATTTTTTGTGAACATGGCTGTGTATGGCTTCAGTTTATGTCTTTTCAACAGTTAGAATGAGCTGAGATTTATCTGGAGACCACTGGATGAACCACAGTACGAGTGACCTGTCCCAGGAGTTTAAGAGCTTTACTACAGCTTGGGAGATGGTGGAAAGTTTTGGTATGGATATTGCCCATACCTGAGGGAATGCTAAACCCAAGGAACTTTAATGAGTCGCTGGTCCACTTAATGGGGGTTGTTAACTCTTAAGAATGTTGGGTTGTGGATCTAAGGTTATATTAAGTACTTAGGATTTAGGTAAGTAATTTTAACACTTGACATCTTGTCAATCACGTCTAAAATAGATCCCATCGCTGGAAAGGCCTTTTTTGGGTCCCAAATAATTATTTTTCCCAGAAAGAGTCTTAGTTGTTAAAATGACTAGTAATGGGGAGAAGGCAATTTCCTATTATAAATAGAGGGTTATATATTATAATGGGAACTGTACGTAGACATTGTGGCAAATAATAAATCTCCAGAAAACCCAAACCATTCTAATTAGTGTTGAGTGAATCGAAGTGAAATGAATGGAAACAAACTGAATTAGCTCTAAATTTCAGAAAAACTTTAATTTTCCTCTCGCAAGGGAGAGACTTGGCAAGTCCTAGGGACAGATCTTAACAAGCTTTATTTGTAGAATATTGGATAGGGAGAGTGCAGGGACAGTGTAGGGAGATTGTAGGGAGAGTTTTCAGACACTGTAGGGAGAGCATAGAGAGACTGCAGGGACAGTGTAGGGAGATCGTAGGGAGAGTTTTCATACACTGTAGGGAGAGCATAGAGAGACTGCAGGGACAGTGTAGGGAGATCGTAGGGAGAGTTTTCAGACACTGTAGGGAGAGCATAGAGAGACTGCAGGGACAGTACAGGCTCTGTGTAATCGCCCTGCGAATCTTATTAATCTGCTGTGCCATTAATACTTCATCTGTTAAATTACTGGATCAGTTTCTGTACAGTATGTCCAGCAAACAGTTGCCTGGGCCCTCCAAAGGAATAAGCAGTGTTAGTAGCTGCAGCGACATGTCAGAGCCAGTCATCCAGCGGTCATGTTTTGACCAACAACCCAGCTGTCCTTGAATGGTTGGCTTGCTCTTCAACATCATCTCAGGTGACATCAGACACACACAGCCAGGAGTCGGTGGGTTGCTCTGATACCACATAGTTGACATGACCTAGGGACAAGCTCTGTGCCCTCACCCGTCCTGAACCTGCCTCTTGCTTTTACTGCTAATTCTGTTCGAGAAGTAATGTATGCTGCTGGCTCTGCTCTACTTTTCAGTGAGGATGAGCTTATTTAGGATAGTCAGCAGCTACAGGCAAGCACTTGGAGGAGAGGTCCACTGCGTCCTCCCTTAGTCATGCAACTAGCAATGATAACAGTCAGGTGGGAGCAGGTGTTGCAAGCGGTCAGGGACGTGGCCATGAGACTGGTGTGGGTGACATAAGTGACAAACAGACAGTAGTGAATTATGATGTAGCCGATCCCAACTGGGAGCCAGGTGAAGAGGGAGCATCATTATCAGGGGGTGGGGGTGGCAGCATGCCCGTGAGACAGCAGCAGGGTGGCAGCGTGTCGATGAGCCAGCAGAGTGGAAGCAGTGGAAGATCTGGAGCCAAAAGCACCCGGGGTAGACTGTATGCTACTAAGGAGCCTACCTGTCTGCAAACAACTAGCGGTGCACGTGTTCATAAAGACAGCAGCAAGCAGTCAGCACAGAGTGGTGGGGGTAAAATGCCATACTAGGCAGTGTGGGAATTTTTATCAAGTTGGTGGAGGACGTTAGCGTGGCGGTATGCAGGATATGTGGGCAGAAGGTGAAGTGTAATCAGGGTGCTAATATTTGCACCACGGCACTATGTCAGCACATGGAGCGTCACCATAAAGTGGCCTGGGAAAACCATGGCACTAATGTAGTTGTATAGCCTGACACAACCGCTGCATCTCTCAACAACTTGCGCCACCTCTCCAGTAGTCAACCTCAGCAGAAGGAAGCTGTCCTTCCCTTTGTCTGTAGCTCCTGATACTCCTCCTCCTCGTTACATGTTTCGTCAGCAATCGATCACCAAGGTGATTATAAAAAGACAACAGTATGTGCACACTCATCCAGTTGAATGTGCTCCTGGCCAAGTTGTTGGTACAACACTTTTCCATATCGTGGACTTGTGCCCACCCAAGATGGAGTCCCAAGTCGTCATTACTCTAAAAGCTATATCAGCCCTACACAGGTACGGTGAGCAGAAGGTTGGCCAGTCCTTGATTCTGTAGGTGTCTTGTACAGTCCATGCCAGCACTGATGTGTGGAGCTGTAACTATGGCCAAAGACAATGTTTGTGGTTTACATCCCACTGCATAAATGTGCTTCTGGCCCAGGCACACCAGCAACTTGGCCAAGTGATGGCAAAACCGCCTCCGTGTTGCAAATGTGGGATTTTTGCCCCAATGTCTTCTGCCTCCTCATCCTACACGTTGTCCTCTCCCTCCACCGTAGTCACGGTTCAGAAAGGTCCTCCAGCATACCACATATGCAGAGCAATGCGTTGTCACGCTGTCCTGCACCTCATCAGCCTGGGGGAATGGAGTCACACCATGGAGGAACTGATCTGCGTCATCAATCAAGAAATCGAATCCTGGCTTTCTCCTCGCCAACTAGAGATAGGAACCATGGTCAACGATAATGGGAAGAACATTCTGTCGGCGCTGCATAAGGGAGGGCTGACCCATGCACCCTGCATGGCGCATGTCTTCAATCTAGTTGTCACCCGGTCCTTAAGTCTTGCACCCAACTGTGAGGGGGCACATATCTGGCCATAACTACTGTGAGGGGGCACATATCTGGACATAATTACTGTGAGGGGGCACAATTCTGGCCATAACTACTGTGAGGGGGCACATATCTGGCATAACTACTGTGATAGGGCAAATATCTGGACATAACTACTGTGAGGGGCACATATCTGGACATAACTATTGTGAAGGGCATATATCTGGACATAACTACTGTGACGGCACATATCTGGACATAACTACTGTGACGGCACATATCTGGACATAACTACTGTGAAGGGGCACATATCTGGACATAACTACTGTGAGGGAGCACATATCTGGCATAACTACTGTGAGGGAGCACATATCTGGGTATAACTACTGTGAGAGGGCACATATCTGGGTATAACTACTGTGAGAGGCACATATATGGCTATAACTACTGTGATGGGGCACATATCTTGGTATAACTACTGCGAGGGGAACATATCTGGACATAACTACTGTGAGAGGGCACATATCTGGGTAGAAATAATGTGAGGGCGCACATATCTGGGTATAAATAATGTGAGGGGGCACATATCTGGGTATAACTACTGTGAGGGGGCACATATCTGGCATAACTACTGTGATGGAGCAAATATCTGGTCATAAATACTGTGAGGGGCACATATCTGGTCATAACTACTGTGAGGGGCACATATCTGGACATAACTACTGTGAGGGGCACATATCTGGGTAATACTACTGTGAGGGGCACATATCTAGGCACGGCCTAGTATGAAAACATTTGCCATGGCATGCTACACGCGACGCATAATAGTTGGGAGGTATGGGGTAATAGTGGTAGTAGTGATAGGGGCAGTAGATGCTTTACGTTAATAGTGGTGGCAGTAAGGTTTAACAGCGAGGAGCAGCAGAAGCCATAGGGTACATGATGGCAGGCAGCAGCATGATGGAGGCAGCAGAAGCCATAGGGTTCATGTTGGCAGGCAGCAGCATGATGGAGGCAGCAGAAGCCATAGGGTACATGATGGCAGGCAGCAGCATGATGGAGGCAGCAGAAGCCATAGGGTACATGTTGGCAGGCAGCAGCATGATGGAGGCAGCAGAAGCCATAGGGTACATGATGGCAGGCAGCAGCATGATGGAGGCAGCAGAAGCCATAGGGTACATGTTGGCAGGCAGCAGCATGATGGAGGCAGCACAAGCCATAGGGTACATGTTGGCAGGCAGCAGCATGATGGAGGCAGCAGAAGCCATAGGGTACATGTTGGCAGGCAGCAGCATGATGGAGGCAGCAGAAGCCATAGGGTACATGATGGCAGGCAGCAGCATGATGGAGGCAGCAGAAGCCATAGGGTACATGATGGCAGGCAGCAGCATGATGGAGGCAGCAGAAGCCATAGGGTACATGTTGGCAGGCAGCAGCATGATGGAGGCAGCAGAAGCCATAGGGTAAATGTTGGCAGGCAGCAGCATGATGGAGGCAGCAGAAGCCATAGGGTACATGTTGGCAGGCAGCAGCATGATGGCGGCAGCAGAAGCCATAGGGTACATGTTGGCAGGCAGCAGCATGATGGAGGCAGCAGAAGCCATAGGGTAAATGTTGGCAGGCAGCAGCATGATGGAGGCAGCAGAAGCCATAGGGTTCATGTTGGCAGGCAGCAGCATGATGGAGGCAGCAGAAGCCATAGGGTACATGTTGGCAGGCAGCAGCATGATGGAGGCAGCAGAAGCCATAGGGTACATGATGGCAGGCAGCAGCATGATGGAGGCAGCAGAAGCCATAGGGTACATGTTGGCAGGCAGCAGCATGATGGAGGCAGCAGAAGCCATAGGGTACATGATGGCAGGCAGCAGCATGATGGAGGCAGCAGAAGCCATAGGGTACATGTTGGCAGGCAGCAGCATGATGGAGGCAGCACAAGCCATAGGGTACATGTTGGCAGGCAGCAGCATGATGGAGGCAGCAGAAGCCATAGGGTTCATGTTGGCAGGCAGCAGCATGATGGAGGCAGCAGAAGCCATAGGGTACATGTTGGCAGGCAGCAGCATGATGGAGGCAGCAGAAGCCATAGGGTACATGTTGGCAGGCAGCAGCATGATGGAGGCAGCATAAGCCATAGGGTACATGTTGGCAGACAGCAGCATGATGGAGGCAGCAGAAGCCATAGTGTACATGTTGGCAGGCAGCAGAAGCCATAGGGTACATGTTGGCAGGCAGCAGCATGATGGAGGCAGCAGAAGCCATAGGGTACATGTTGGCAGGCAGCAGCATGATGGAGGCAGCAGAAGCCATAGGGTACATGTTGGCAGGCAGCAGCATGATGGAGGCAGCAGAAGCCATAGGGTACATGATGGCAGGCAGCAGCATGATGGAGGCAGCAGAAGCCATAGGGTACATGTTGGCAGGCAGCAGCATGATGGAGGCAGCAGAAGCCATAGGGTACATGTTGGCAGGCAGCAGCATGATGGAGGCAGCAGAAGCCATAGGGTACATGATGGCAGGCAGCAGCATGATGGAGGCAGCAGAAGCCATAGGGTACATGATGGCAGGCAGCAGCATGATGGAGGCAGCAGAAGCCATAGGGTACATGTTGGCAGGCAGCAGCATGATGGAGGCAGCAGAAGCCATAGGGTACATGTTGGCAGGCAGCAGAAGCCATAGGGTTCATGTTGGCAGGCAGCAGCATGATGGAGGCAGCAGAAGCCATAGGGTACATGATGGCAGACAGCAGCATGATGGAGGCAGCATAAGCCATAGGGTACATGTTGGCAGGCAGCAGCATGATGGAGGCAGCAGAAGCCATAGGGTACATGTTGGCAGGCAGCAGCATGATGGAGGCAGCAGAAGCCATAGGGTACATGATGGCAGACAGCAGCATGATGGAGGCAGCAGAAGCCATAGGGTACATGTTGGCAGGCAGCAGCATGATGGAGGCAGCAGAAGCCATAGGGTACATGATGGCAGGCAGCAGCATGATAGAGGCAGCAGAAGCCATAGGGTACATGTTGGCAGACAGCAGCATGATGGAGGCAGCATAAGCCATAGGGTACATGATGGCAGGCAGCAGCATGATGGAGGCAGCATAAGCCATAGGGTACATGTTGGCAGGCAGCAGCATGATGGAGGCAGCATAAGCCATAGGGTACATGTTGGCAGGCAGCAGCATGATGGAGGCAGCAGAAGCCATAGGGTACATGATGGCAGGCAGCAGCATGATGGAGGCAGCAGAAGCCATAGGGTACATGATGGCAGGCAGCAGCATGATAGAGGCAGCAGAAGCCATAGGGTACATGTTGGCAGACAGCAGCATGATGGAGGCAGCAGAAGCCATAGGGTACATGTTGGCAGGCAGCAGCATGATGGAGGCAGCAGAAGCCATAGGGTACATGTTGGCAGACAGCAGCATGATGGAGGCAGCATAAGCCATAGGGTACATGATGGCAGGCAGCAGCATGATGGAGGCAGCAGAAGCCATAGGGTACATGTTGGCAGGCAGCAGCATGATGGAGGCAGCAGAAGTCATAGGGTACATGTTGGCAGGCAGCAGCATGATGGAGGCAGCAGAAGCCATAGGGTACATGTTGGCAGGCAGCAGCATGATGGAGGCAGCAGAAGCCATAGGGTACATGTTGGCAGGCAGCAGCATGATGGAGGCAGCAGAAGCCTTACAGAAGATTATGGTCAGCAGGTCGCAGTATGATGGCGGCGGTGGCAACCAGATGGGGCACCTCCAGCAAGGCTAGATCTATTCATTGGAATCAACCGGAAGATCGTGAAAATCCTCCCCAACCCAGAATTGGTTCATTTTGACAAAAGTGATGTTTTGGACACTGGCGGGGTCGCTTGGTCCAGGTTGGTGTCACCACACACCCTCTCTGAGATGATGGGCAAGAAAGAAGGAAGAGAGTGCTGTGCTTGTTCCAGTCTGCCTGCCAGAAATCCATGGGGTCAGGGAGCAGGGTATGCGCCAGGGACTGACCAGAGGGTAGGTGGGCCTGAACCTGGGCGTTGAGGCAGGAGCTGTCGGCTTGCTGACTGGCCTCAGCCTGGCACAGCACATGGCACGGCACATGGAAAAACTGCTTCATCATGTTGAGGGGGGTGGTGCATGACAACGTCGTTTACGGCTTACCACTGCTCGTACAGACGCTGCAGCATGAGCAATATTGAATTCCAGCGAGTTGGAAGGCGGTGCAGCTGCAGACCATTCTGAAGCTGCAAGTCCAAGAGAGCGTTCCTCGCCACGTGAGAAGTGCCAAAAAGAGGGACAGTCTCCTGGACATTGCCAGCACCTTGGGCAAGCCAGTGTAGTTACATGAAAAGCCATGCAGGGAGCATGTGTCATTTCAGGGCGGCCAGGTTCTTGTCGCTGACCCCCTTGCCCAGGTGGAGTCAGCGCGGTGACAGATAGCAGGATTTTCTCTGCTTGATGTGGTTACTCTCGCTCAGGCCGAACAGCTCCAACACAGCGTAGAAACGCCTGACCTGACGCATGTAATAGGAAGGAGGGGTGTCATGTGACCACAGAGCGGGAGTGAAGCGCTTGCTATTACTCACCGCTCCGTGGTCACCCGCCGGCCTGCACCACACTGTACTGCATCCTGACTAGTGTTGAGCGAACAGTTCGAGAATAGTTCGGGTTCGTACCGAATTTTGGGGTGTCCGGGACCCGGACCAGAACCCGGACATTTTCAAAAAAGTTCGGGTTCGGGTCCATTGTTCGTCGATTTCTTCCCGCTTTCTGAAGGGCTGCACAGCAGCCAATCAGCTAGCGTCTTACTTCTTGCCCTAAGAAGCCATCACAGCCATGCCTACTAATGGCATGGCTGTGATTGGCCAAGTGCAGCATGTGACCCAGCCTCTATTTAAGCTGGAGTCACGTAGCGCCGCACGTCACACTGCTCTGATTAGTGTAGGGAGAGGACGCAGCTTCTGTCAGGGCGAGATTAGGCAGGGAAAAGTCAGCAACAGCACCTAATGAACGGATCGATCTACAGCTGAGAATCATTGAACTTCTGCTAGTTACTTGCTCGCTGGTTTTTAGGCTGCACAGAGCGTTTTTCTGTCACTTATTTTCTGGGTTGATCGGCGGCCATTTTGTGACTTGTGGTGCGCCAGAAGAAGCTGCCACCAAGTCCATCAATCCATCAATACTAGTTTTTTTTGCTATATCCTCCATCAGGGGCTTGGCTGTGCTAATTGTCACCCCTAGAAACTCAGGAAAGAAATTTCTATATTTTATTAAGGGGTTAAATACAATTGCCCAAATACCAATCCCCTAAATCTGGTGTTCCAGCTTTGGCTAGCCAAGTGTAATACTGTCTGCTGTCTGGCAAAGGATAGATTATTTTCTGGGGTTAAATTCAATTGCCAAAATAGCAATACCATAAATCAGTGGTTTCAGCTGTGGCTGGCAAAATAGAATAGTGTCCGAGATAACGCACACACGTACAGACGCACGTACACGATTCTTGAATAGTTGTATTATCGCGATAATAAAACTAACAGTGTAAAGTTGACAGTATTGCTCTAAGTTATATTCGCGTACGAATGTAACTTCTATTACAGCACACCAATACTAAAACTGACTAAGAGACCGCTTTAAGTTCTATTCCAACGCGATTGCAACTTTGGAACTTAAAGTGGTGTACGATTTTAAAAGTTGAGTACTAAAAAGTTGGAATCGCAATGCGATTAAGCAGATATATAATAATCACATTGCGATTTCAACTTAATTCTCAGATCCGACAGTACATTCTACTGGAGGAGGCGTTCCCATGGTGATCGTTAGCTAACAGTTGTAATCGCAATGCGTTTATTGCGGTATATTATCCCTCTGGGTGTCTTTTACAGCCTTTTTAGTGCCCAAAAGTTCGGGTCCCCATTGACTTCTATGGGGTTCGGGTTCGGGATGAAGTTCGGGTTGAGTTCGGATCACGAACCCGGACATTTTCCGGAAGTTCGGCCGAACCTCTCGAACCCGAACATCCAGGTGTTCGCTCATCTCTAATCCTGACACATCGCCAGGACATGATGCATGTAAGCGGTGGCACTGGGGGGGGGGGCAGCTGATGGCACTGGGGGGCAGCTGATGGCACTAGTGCTATCTCTTCATTGGTGGCAGCGGCGGCCACATCACAGTGGGAGGGAAGTACCGTCTCCTTCTACGCTGTGCTGTTGATGAGAACATGGTGCATAGTGAGAGCGGTGAGCACCATGTTCTCTAACTGATATCAGGCTGTGCAGTAGTGCAGCCTAGTATCGGAAAATAGCAAATCCCGGTATTGAATCAATCCAGATGGAAAAGTATTGATTGGGTATTTAAGGTTCGATATCTGGTGCAACCCTAGTCCTGGGTGAATCCGACCCCCAATTACTCTTCTGAGACCATTAGCCCAAACCTTCACAAGAATGTTGGTGTCGGGAGAGAAATGGATCGATACGATTCAGCCATCAATGCCCCCTTACTAGGGATGAGCGGACCACTGGATATCTGGTACGGTCACGAATGTGGCGGATCGGGTTCGCTCATCCCTAGTCCCTTTCTTGAGGATGAAACTAACTATAGTTTCAGAAAAGGATGAGGGCAGGGACCCAATCTCCACAGATTTACCAAACATTTCCAAGAAACGTGGAAAAATCACCACCTTTCATGTTTCACAGCTCCTTTAGGAAACGAAAGGTTGTTATGGACTGAGCCAGTTCTACTTTCCACCAGTTTGATAAATGACCCCAATGGTTTTTAACGCATCAGTCAGATCTTCAGTAGTGATCGGGGAGTTCAAAAGTCATGACCGATCCTTATTGAGCACCAAGATTACTTTCCGCTAAATATTCTTCTGCTTCCAACCAATGTCGCCTTCCTTTCTATAAAGATTTGTATAGGAAGAGTGAAACTCCTGTGTGTACTTTTCTGATCCAGTACAGGTACCCGCTACCCATCTTAATGGAGGAAATACCGGTTCTTCCATGGCCATTCTGGACCATAAAATGCCTTTGACCAGTAAAAACCCCTTTCTGCTGGGCCTTACTGACCGGGAATTGCTGGTCTTCCTCCAGGAACTCTGAGTTGTAGACGATTCCTTTCTATTCTATTCAATTTCTAGTCTTGATATCGGCTGCTGAATAGTCCTGATGGACCTGGAGAGGCTCGGACATGACGGCTGGGCAGCTGGGCCGAGGATCAGTTTGCATTACTTCTCTCATTACACACTTCAATCTGGAAGTGATTTAATGACCATCTGGAGGTAATGAAGTGTGAACCACTGACACCCCCTAAACTGTGGACCTCTAAACTATGAGCCCCTGGTGACCCCTGAGCTGTATGTCCCTGACAGTCCCTGAGCTGTGAGCCACTGACAACTAAACTGTGAGCCCCTGGTGACCCCTGAGCTGTATCTCCCTGACACCCCCTGAGCTGTGAGCCACTGACAACTAAACTGTGAGCCTCTGGTGACCCCTGAGCTGTATCTCCCTGACACCCCCTGAGCTGTGAGCCACTGACAACTAAACTGTGAGCCCCTGGTGACCCCTGAGCTGTATGTCTCTGACAGTCCCTGAGCTGTGAGCCACTGACAACTAAACTGTGAGCCCCTGGTGACCCCTGAGCTGTATGTCCCTGACAGTCCCTGAGCTGTGAGCCACTGACAACTAAACTGTGAGCCCCTGGTGACCCCTGAGCTGTATCTCCCTGACACCCCCTGAGCTGTGAGCCCCTGGTGACCCCTGAGCTGTATCTCCCTGACACCCCCTGAGCTGTGAGCCACTGACAACTAAACTGTGAGCCTCTGGTGACCCCTGAGCTGTATCTCCCTGACACCCCCTGAGATGTGAGCCACTGACAACTAAACTGTGAGCCCCTGGTGACCCCTGAGCTGTATGTCTCTGACAGTCCCTGAGCTGTGAGCCACTGACAACTAAACTGTGAGCCCCTGGTGACCCCTGAGCTGTATGTCTCTGACAGTCCCTGAGCTGTGAGCCACTGACAACTAAACTGTGAGCCCCTGGTGACCCCTGAGCTGTATCTCCCTGACACCCCCTGAGCTGTGAGCCACTGACAACTAAACTGTGAGGACAAACTCTTTCAGAGTTCTTATACTTCAAGTTGCCCCTTACATACAGCCTCCCATGGAAGCTGCTCCAAGCCAGACTCCAATACTTTTGGGGGATCCTCACTAAATTTAAAAGTTTTATTCCCACCCCAAGGACCTCACTTGGGCAGTCCTTGAGCGATAGCGGGTTCTGGAAATGACTCAACAAAACCCTACTGTCAAGTAACTTTCTTGACAAGGTCTTGATCAAACACACACCCAGATCCCACCGATGAATCACCTTCAAAACCGGGATGGCATAAGCCGGGAGATGTCCATGGGTGTACGCAAGTCTTTCACCTGCCCTCCATTCTCCCATTCCAGGAAGAAAGTCCGAAACCATCCCCTACAGAAGGATATCCACTGAGGAGCTCTCTCTTGCCAGAGGTTTGCCAGTTTCATCTTGACAAAGGTGTTCACAAGGAACACCACAGGGTTAACCATACCTAACCCTCCTAGTCTCCTCAGTAGGTAAGTAACCTCCCTCTTGATTAGGTTAAGCCTATTCCCCATAACAGCTAGAAAAACAGGCGATAGACCCGAGTCCATACACTGCCCAGGTATATTAACAATGGTAAACCTTGGCAAGTGAACCCTTTTCCAAAGGTCAAAGACCAACCCCTTCACTGATCTACAGTACCTTCTGAGGAGCTGTTTTCAGCCTACCTTCCCTACCTTGGTTAACCACCTGGGCCAAATTCAATGCCTAAGATTTTAGCAGACTCCTGAGGCTCTGGAAGGGTGTCCGGGAGACTGAAATCGGGATTTCCTCCTCTCAGCCTGAGACGTTCACACTTATCCCGATTAATCTTGGACCCAGATACCTATGAGTAACATTCCACTTCTGACATCACCCACTCTGCCTTCCCTCTCGAGGACACAAAGATAGTGATGTTGTCCGTGTACGCAACCACCCTCTGAGTGGCTTCTGGGTTGCCAATGGTCCACGATCAATCCTCCTTAGAAAAGGATCAATAATGAACACATATAGCAAAAGACTCATAGGTCACCCGGTCAAAAGCTTTAGCCTGGTTTAAGGACAGCATGTACCCCTTCCAGCAGCCTGCATTACTCCGCTCCACTGCCTCTCGGTTTTCTGAGTTATTGTTCGTGTTCTTTGTATGTTTATAGTGGCTTCTTTCTCAGATTTTACTGAGGGTCACACGACCTGTAATGTCGGCTTCTCTCCCTGCTCTGATGAGGTTTCTTGCCCAAGCCTGAGGAGCATATATTGCTGCCCATCAGATTTACAATGCTATATATTTTTATTTTTTTACATTTATTTTCGGGCAACCCCATTAAGGTTCCTTTAAAAGGTTTCATAGAATTCAGATGTTAAAGAGGTTATCCAAAGTCTAACACATGCCCCACAATGCAAGGGTCTCTCGTATACAATATACTTACCTGCTCTCCGGTACCTGCGTCGCTCCTGATCAGCACACGGGGACAAGCCTCCCTAGGGTCACCCACTATGCAGCCATCCAGGGATCAGGAGCGAAGTGGGTGCACATGAGCGGAGTAAGTATAATCTATATGAGGGGTCCAGGCTTTGGGGGGCATGTGTTAGACTTTGGATAATCCCTTTAAGCCATCTGGATCTGGTGATTTCTTAAGAGCAAGCCCTTCAATCACCAGTCTCACTCCTTCCTTTATCAATTCCGTCAAAACTTCAAGAGAGGGATCTACTTCTGGCTCAGGGACAGTTTCAGCCAGGAAAGCCGACACTTCGTCCCGATCTAGATCCCTCTTTCATAAAAGGTGCAATTAGAAGGATCTGATGGCCTCCAGGATCCCTGATTTGGATCTCTTCAGGGAGCCTGTACTGTCAACCAGTCCTGTGACCACTTTACTGTTACCTGACCTCTTGCAGTTCCTGTAGGGGTCACATGAGTGGTATTTCCCAAAATCCCTCTCCAGAACTAAAGATGCATGCCTAGCATACTGGCACCTTTTCAACAAACATTTCACTTCAGAGATGGCCTCTCAGCTACCTCTGGTCCCGTTTCCTCCTCAGGCCCTGGTATAGGCAGTACCTATTCAGAGACCTGAGGCTCGAGAGCTGGTGGTAATACTTTGTCATCTGCACTTTGAACAGCTCCCACCACCCTGACTTAGTGCCCCCAAAATCCAAAAAAGGTACCTGGCTTTGAAGAAAATGCTCAAAGGCCTGTCTCACCTCTGCTTCTTCCAGGAGAGATGAATCCGGCCTCCATATACCTCTTCCCATCCGAAAGGATTCTGCAACATTCAGAGAAAACATAATCATACAGTGATCGGGGAACTCTACCTCAACGACGGACACCGGAGAAGAGACAACTTCCTCCTTCAAATGAAACCTGTCTATTCTAGACCTTCACTTACCTCTGTGATAGGTGGACCCCGAGTGGCCTGGAGTGTGCCTGATGTGGATATCCACCAGGAGAGCCTCACCAGCTATACTATTTAAAGCTATACCATCATAGGTCAACTTGTCTCTGGAACCTCCTCTATCTTGGGGCCAGTGTTAAAGGGGTTGCCTCACCTCAGATAATCGGGGCATACCACTAGGATATGCCCACATTAACTTATAGGCCCTCACCTATATT
Organism: Bufotes viridis; assembly: GCA_033119425.1. NCBI lineage: Eukaryota > Metazoa > Chordata > Amphibia > Anura > Bufonidae > Bufotes > Bufotes viridis. Next base: position 19,564,681 of record CM065589.1, on the reverse strand, counting down.
GACGATGGAGCCCCACAAAGTGGTGGCTGGAGAACTCCGATCTGTCCACCACCAAACATTCTCCCCCATAGAACTGAATGGGAACACACCACGCATGACCGGCCACTGCTCCCGTTCACTTCTATGGGCCCGACGGAATAGTCAAGCCATCGCCCCATAGAAGTGATATGCGCCCATTGTCTGAGATGAGACAACCCCTTTAAAGTCCTCTCCAAAGACAATCTGTTGACCTGTAAAAAGGAAAGGCTTAATTCTGATGAAGAGACTTTTGCGGTCCCAATTTGTCTGAGGACCATAGATGTTAATGATTCTCAATTCTTGTCCCTTCATGAGACCATCTAAGATTAAACACCTCCATATTTCCAACTCGACATTCTACTGGTGCGGTAAAAAGAACCGCCACTCCGCTATATGGCTCGGTTGCAAGTGACCCCTGTCTCCATTCCCTCTTGGCTTTTACGACAGTCTGGTCTCCTGCAAAAACAAAATATCAGCATCAACCTGGCTGAGAAAATGAAAGGCCGCAGACCTAGCTGACTTAATGCTGGCAACGTTAATGGATGCCAGCGTCAACAGAGTGGGCGCCCCCATCAGGGATAAATAAGCTAGATTGCTTGCTTCTTCCCACCCCTCCCAGAATCTGATGACGAACCGTCTTTATTTCGCTTTTTGTAAATGGCGGTATCCATCTCCTCATCAGCCCTCTTTTTATTTGTTTTTTATTTTTCCCCATCCTCATCTTTAGTTTCCAGGCCAACCTTCCCCTCTGAGGACATTGGTCCCTGCCGAGATGGAGGCTCAACACCTAACTTCTCTTCTTATAACTTCTATTCCATCTCTCCAAGCAGCTGAGGGGCCCCTATCTGAGTGCCCCTATCTGAGTGCCCCTATCTGAGTGCTCCTTACTGAGTGCACCTGAGTGCTCCTATCTAAGTGCACATATCTGAGTGCTCCTTACTGAGTGCTCTTCTCTGAGTGCCCCTATCTGAGTGCTCCTTACTGAGTGCACCTATCTGAGTGCTACTATCTAAGTGCCCATATCTGAGTGCTCCTTACTGAGTACACCTATCTGAGTGCCTCCATTTGATTGCTACTATCTCAGTGCTTCTATCTGAGTGCCCCTATCTGAGTGCCCCTATCTGAGTGCTCCTTACTGAGTGCACCTGAGTGCTCCTATCTAAGTGCACATATCTGAGTGCTCCTTACTGAGTGCACCTGAGTGCTCCTATCTGAGTGCTTCTCTCTGAGTGCCCCTATCTGAGTGCCCCATCTGAGTGCTCCTTACTGAGTGCACCTGAGTGCTCCTATCTAAGTGCACATATCTGAGTGCTCCTTACTGAGTGCACCTATCTGAGTGCACCTATCTGAGTGCCCCTATCTGAGTGCTCCTTACTGAGTGCACCTATCTGAGGGCCCTATCTGAGTGCTCCTTACTGAGTGCTCCTATCTGACTGCCCCTATCATAGTGCTCCTTACTAAGTGCACCTATCTGAGTGCCCCTATCTGAGTGCTCCTTACTGAGTGCACCTATCTGAGTGCCCCTATCTGAGTGCTCCTTACTGAGTGCACCTATCTGAGGGCTCCTATCTAAGTGCCCATAGCTGAGTGTTTCTATTTGATTGCTACTATCTCAGTGCCTCTATCTGAGTGCCTCTATCTGAGTGCCCCTATCTGAGTGCCCCTATCTGAGTACCTCTATTTGAGTGCCTCTATCTCAGTGCCCCTATCTCAGTGCCCCTATCTGAGTACCTCTATTTGAGTGCCCCTATCTCAGTGCCTCTGAGTTCCCCTATCTGAGTGCTCCTATCTAAATTCCCCTATCTGAGTGCTCCTATCTGAGTGCCTCTATCTCAGTGCCTCTGAGTGCCCCTATCTGAGTGCCCCTATCTGAGTGCCCCTATCTGAGTGCCCATATCTGAGTACCTCTATTTGAGTGCCCCTATCTCAGTGCCTCTGAGTTCCCCTATCTGAGTGCTCCTAACTAAATTCCCCTATCTGAGTGCCCCTATCTGAGTGCCGCTATCTGAGTGCCTCTATCTGAGTGCTCCTATCTCAGTGCCTCTGAGTTCCCCTATCTGAGTGCCCCTATCTGAGTGCCTCTATCTGAGTGCCCCTATCTCAGTGCCTCTGAGTTCCCCTATCTGAGTGCCCCTATCTGAGTGCCCCTATCTGAGTGCCCCTATCTGAGTACCTCTATTTGAGTGCCCCTATCTCAGTGCCTCTGAGTTCCCCTATCTGAGTGCTCCTATCTAAATTCCCCTATCTGAGTGCCCCTATCTGAGTGCTCCTATCTGAGTGCCTCTATCTCAGTGCCTCTGAGTGCCCCTATCTGAGTGCCCCTATCTGAGTGCCCATATCTGAGTACCTCTATTTGAGTGCCCCTATCTCAGTGCCTCTGAGTTCCCCTATCTGAGTTCCCCTATCTGAGTGCTCCTAACTAAATTCCCCTATCTGAGTGCCCCTATCTGAGTGCCGCTATCTGAGTGCCTCTATCTGAGTGCTCCTATCTCAGTGCCTCTGAGTTCCCCTATCTGAGTGCCCCTATCTGAGTGCCCCTATCTCAGTGCCTCTGAGTTCCCCTATCTGAGTGCCCCTATCTGAGTGCCCCTATCTGAGTGCCCCTATCTGAGTTCCCCTATCTGAGTGCTCCTATCTGAGTGACTCTATTTGAGTGCCCCTATCTCAGTGCCTCTGAGTGCCCCTATCTGAGTGCCCCTATATGAGTGCCTCTATAGCCTGTTCTTGGTTGATACCTGGGTCTAGATGCCCTGATTTTATCATAGAATTACTCTATAAAGTGATTTATTTTATCGTTCTATCAGGTTGAGAATTAGATTATTTCAGGGAACTTCTACTTTGATTACCCTTCGAGGTTACTTAGTTTATTACTGGTTTATTGCTGGAGTGCCCAGGATGTGACCATGAGATTAGGCTGGAAATTAGTGTCAGGCCCCATGTGGGACTGGAGACCCACACCAAACCAGAACTTGCATTGTGGTCCAGAGTTGCCCAGTTTGTCTATGCAGAAGCGGACCTGTCCTTCTGGCGGGCCTTCAGTATAGCAGGGCAGGATGACGCCAGGGGTATAATATTCAGACCTGGAGTTAGGTTCATCAAAACCTTCAGAATCTGCAGAATCTCTGAACCCATACACAAATGGGTTAAATCAATGGGTTTTTTCAGATGTGGGAAAAGTACTAACTGTACAATTACTACTTTCCCTAGAAAAGACCTTGGCAGTAAAAGCAACCTCAAGTACATATACACAAAACACGTGACTCCACCAATGTGATATATGTTACACAATGTCCTGAACGTGTCGCTAACGTAAGAAGAGGATACGATAAACATGCACGATCCAGACATTTTAAATCTATACATAATAAAGATCCAACAGGAATCAGATATTCAGCCCTAGAAAAGGTAGAAAGACATCGGAGAGACCGGGGAACCGGGGAAGTACTTTTATACGTCACCCCGATCTCTCCTTGACGAGAGGCCTCCACCCTATTTCTACGTAGAATTGTGGATTCCGAAGATCCCCAGTTATTATAGTTTAAGAGAAAAAGACAAGATAATAAATTTACTTTATGAGCTTTTGAGAGTTTTTTCAAAAAATCATTCGAATTATTTTTTAAAAACCCTTTTAGAGAAGTTTTCGGATGAAATGGAATTTTTAGAACATTTCTAGAACTATATAATATATATTTTTTTTTAAATGTAAATAAAATTTGTAAAGGTTTTTCTTTTTTTGGGATTTCTAGCTAATAATTTTCCTATAAGATACTGGAACCTTTGTTCGGAACGCTATTTGACAATTAGTTTCAATTGAGATAAATTAGTAATGATTGCAACAACATTGCATGAAAACCGCAGCGAGAAGGCAGCAATACCAGATTAACAATGTAACAATAGCGCATTAATAATGCAGGAGCGATATATATACAATATACTATATACTCTAGATTATATATATCTCTTTATATTTCCTCCGCTACATATATTGCATCTCAATATATTCGTATAATGTTCCGTCCAGTTTTTCTGTCTCTCCTAAAAGAACATGTGACTTAAGGTATTTAAATCTTGAACAAACACAATGAGGGTTCAGCCACTGAGGAAGGGACAAGTTATAGGTCCCGAAACGCGTCTGGCATAGAAAGACCCCCGATATTATCAGCCCAGTGAAGGGCAGTATACCTTACATTGCACAGAGCGCTCTGCGATTTTCTGGATCGGAGTCACAGAGGATCTCATTTACCAACACCTGTACTCCCATTACCTGCATTCAAGCTGCAGGACCCAAGGCTAATGTGGTGATACGATCTGCAATTATCATCGCTGTCAGCTGGTGCGGCTATCCCCCAGTGCGCACGGCGAATACAAACATCGCACGTGAGGTAAGACCGCTCCTAGCCGGATAACACGTGGGACGCCACGACCGGCCGGCGATCTGGATTCCTCAATAATCAACTAACTGTGAGAGAATGGGACAAACTCATGTGCATGAAATGAAAAGGGGGAATACTGCCGCTATATATATGAACTGCCGTTATACATTCAAACAAAGGCGCTCGGGACTAATTATTCTGATTATTAACTGCAGCTTATATGGATTTTATATTCTAGGTTAAGGTCACATGACAGGACATTGTTATATCGTCACTATTGTTACCATCAGTTTACCGCAGCCCTACATCCGTTGAATTATTCCTATGATATAATGGATTATCATGATATATAAGTAGCTGCACTACAATCCATATTTTAAATTCTTCTGACATATGTTTGTTAATCTTATTTTTTCCGTTTTTCGGATTGTTTTATTACGTTCTCAGCTTTTTATATATGTATTCATTCAGTTGTTCCAGGGGGTATATTAATAGGATAAAATCAGTGCATTTTTACAGGTCCCAGTGTGATTCTAGTTGAAGAGTGCCGATCATTATTGAAATAAACTGCTTGCCAGAATAGGGGCTGGTGCATGTTCTCTGGAGGGATAGGTCGAGGGCAGGGATCAGCAACCTTCGGCAGTCCAGCTGTTGTAAAACTACAATTCCCAGCATGCTCCACTTATTTCTGTGAGAGTTCTGAGAAGAGCAGAGGAAGTATGCCTGCTGGGAGTTGTAGTTTCACAACAGCTGGAGTGCCGGAGGTTGCCTACCCCTGGCCTAGGGGGTTTTCTAGGGGGAAATTCGAATTCCTGGGTACAGTTACTGTCATGCTCTAGTGAGGGTCATATGGAGCCCTAGAACATATGACAGGCAAACAAACACAAGGCAAAGACTTCTTTATTCATCGACATCTAGACATGGCTGGAAATAGACTAGCAGGTAAGGGACCAGTGGCAGGGAACACCACTGGACCAAGAGCACAGAGCCCCTGATGGAGGGGATTAACTTAGCTGAGGGCTAACTGGTCGCACCTCCAGGATGTCCCGTTGGCCACTTACCTGCAGAGACTGACGGCACAAGCGCCAGCCGTCCACACAAGCCTAAGGACTGGAACCCAGGCACACAAACTGGAACTTAAACATAACTGCACAGGACACAATTCAGACAAACGGGAACCAGAACTCAAGCAGATGCCGGACCTGATGCGGAATAGATGCATGGCGGTCACAGGCAGAGCCGCCCAAACAGTCCAGTTTCCTGCCATGTCTAGATCTCTGTGAATACAGAATTTGTTAGCCTTGTCTGATTTCTTGCCTGTGATATGCTCTAGGGGTCCGTGTGACTCTTGCTAGAACATGACAAAGCCACATCATGTGCACATTCTGATGAGACCGAAGATTCAGACCCAAAGTAACCGCACACTAGTAAAATGGATCTAATAAAAGTAATAGCAAATAAAAATGCAATGAATAAAAACAATGGAAGTGAAACATGACCCATAAAGACTTGAATGTCCAGGCGTGTGGTTGGTTCCCGTGGATCTGGCTTTAGCTTGTGGCCGGATGACTTAGATGAGCTCTTAGCGTGAGGTTAGTTACCTTAGATGAGCTCTTAGCGTGAGGTTAGTTACCTTAGATGAGCTCTTAGCGTGAGGTTAGTTACCTTAGATGAGCTCTTAGCGTGAGGTTAGTTACCTTAGATGAGCTCTTAGCGTGAGGTTAGTTACCTTAGATGAGCTCTTAGGGCAGACAACCTTATCCATTTTTCCAGTCTGCAAATTGCGGATCAGCAGAACATGGATACCAGGCGTGTGCGCTCTGCATTTTGTGGAACAGCCAGCTCCATGATGCCTATTCTTATCCGCAATTATAGACCTATTCTATCTTTTTTGCAGGGCTGTGGAACGAGAGTACAGATGCATTGGAATTAATGGGTCCATCAATTTTCCGGAACGGATGCGGACTCAAATATATGGTCGTGTGAATGGGCCCCTAGTATGTGTTCAGTTGCCTTGGATGTGCTCCTCACATATGGTTAGCCTCCGTGGATGTGCTCTTAGCATGATGGATGCACATCACGAGGCATATGGCCCAATTGTGCCGCCCTCCATTCCACATGGGTTCCAGAAATCCTTGTAAGTATGGATGCTATTAGGGATATTTTCTAGTGATATTGCCCAAGATTAAATCATTTACTATGACTCGGCAGGAAACCAGCACCCTGCAGGGGAAGACATATTATAGACTTCTGCCCGTGACTTGTAGATGACTTCTGATGTCCACCCATCCCTTAAAGTCACATCAAGCCATACTTTACCCACCAGCACCCTACAGTGGAAGACATATTATAGACTTCTGCCCGTGACTTGTAGATGACTTCTGATGTCCGCCCATCCCTTAAAGTCACATCAAGCCATGCTTTACCCACCAGCACCCTGTAGGGGAAGACATATTATAGACTTCTGCCCGTGACTTGTAGATGACTTCTGATGTCCGCCCATCCCTTATAGTCACATCAAGCCATGCTTTACCCACCAGCACCCTGTAGTGGAAGACATATTATAGACTTCTGCCCGTGACTTGTAGATGACTTCTGATGTCCACCCATCCCTTACAGTCACATCAAGCCATGCTTTACCCATGAGCACCCTGCAGTGGAAGACATATTATAGACTTCTACCTATGACTTGTAGATGACTTCCGATGTCCGCACATCCCTTATAGTCACATCTAGCCATGCTTTACCCACCAGCACCCTGCAGTGGAAGACATATTATAGACTTCTACCCGTGACTTGTAGATGACTTCTGATGTCCTCCCATCCCTTATAGTCACATCAAGCCATGCTTTACCCACCAGCACCCTGCAGTGGAAGACATATTATAGACTTCTGCACGTGACTTGTAGATGACTTCCGATGTCCGCACATCCCTTATAGTCACATCAAGCCATGCTTTACCCATGAGCACCCTGCAGTGGAAGACATATCATAGACTTCTGCCCGTGACTTGTAGATGACTTCTGATGTCCTCCCATCCCTTATAGTCACATCAAGCCATGCTTTACCCACCAGCACCCTGCAGTGGAAGACATATTATAGACTTCTGCCCGTGACTTGTAGATGACTTCCGATGTCCACCCATCCCTTACAGTTACATCAAGCCATGCTTTACCCACCAGCACCCTGTAGGGGAAGACATATTATAGACTTCTGCCCATGACTTGTAGATGACTTCCGATGTCCACCCATCCCTTACAGTCACATCAAGCCATGGTTTACCCACCAGCACCCTGCAGTGGAAGACATATTATAGACTTCTGCCCGTGACTTGTAGATGACTTCCGATGTCCGCCCATCCCATATAGTCACATCAAGCCATGCTTTACCCACCAGCACCCTGTAGTGGAAGACATATTATAGACTTCTGCCCATGACTTGTAGATGACTTCTGATGTCCGCCCATCCCTTATAGTCACATCAAGCCATGCTTTACCCACCAGCACCCTGCAGTGGAAGACATATTATAGACTTCTGCCCGTGACTTGTAGATGACTTCTGATGTCCACCCATCCCTTATAGTCACATCAAGCCATGCTTTACCCACCAGCACCCTGCAGTGGAAGACATATTATAGACTTCTGCCCGTGACTTGTAGATGACTTCTGATGTCCACCCATCCCTTATAGTCACATCAAGCCATGCTTTACCCACCAGCACCCTGCAGTGGAAGACATATTATAGACTTCTGCCCGTGACTTGTAGATGACTTCTGATGTCCACCCATCCCTTATAGTCACATCAAGCCATGCTTTACCCACCAGCACCCTGCAGTGGAAGACATATTATAGACTTCTGCCCGTGACTTGTAGATGACTTCCGATGTCCACCCATCCCTTATAGTCACATCAAGCCATGCTTTACCCACCAGCACCCTGCAGTGGAAGACATATTATAGACTTCTGCCCGTGACTTGTAGATGACTTCTGATGTCCACCCATCCCTTACAGTCACATCAAGCCATGCTTTACCCATCAGCACCCTGCAGTGGAAGACATATTATAGACTTCTGCCTGTGACTTGTAGATGACTTCTGATGTCCGCCCATCCCTTATAGTAACATCAAGCCATGCTTTACCCACCAGCACCCTGCAGTGGAAGACATATTATAGACTTCTGCCCGTGACTTGTAGATGACTTCTGATGTCCACCCATCCCTTATAGTCACATCAAGCCATGCTTTACCCACCAGCACCCTGCAGTGGAAGACATATTATAGACTTCTGCCCGTGACTTGTAGATGACTTCTGATGTCCACCCATCCCTTATAGTCACATCAAGCCATGCTTTACCCACCAGCACCCTGCAGTGGAAGACATATTATAGACTTCTGCCCGTGACTTGTAGATGACTTCTGATGTCCACCCATCCCTTATAGTCACATCAAGCCATGCTTTACCCACCAGCACCCTGCAGTGGAAGACATATTATAGACTTCTGCCCGTGACTTGTAGATAGACTTCTGAGGTCAGGGATCAGCAACCTTCGGCAGTCCAGCTGTTGTAAAACTACAATTCCCAGCATGCTCCACTTATTTCTGTAGAGTTCTGAGAAGAGCAGAGGAAGTATGCCTGCTGGGAGTTGTAGTTTCACAACAGCTGGAGTGCCGAGGTTGCCTACCCTGGCCTGAGGGGTTTTCTAGGGAAATTCGAATTCCTGGGTACAGTTACTGTCATGTCTCTAGTGAGGGTCATATGGAGCCCTAGAGACATATGACAGGCAAACAAACACAAGGCAAAGACTTCTTTATTCATCGACATCTAGACATGGCTGGAAATAGACTAGCAGGTAAGGGACCAGTGGCAGGGAACACCACTGGACCAAGAGCACAGAGCCCCTGATGGAGGGATTAACTTAGCTGAGGCTAACTGGTCGCACCTCCAGGATGTCCCGTTGGCCACTTACCTGCAGAGACTGACGGCACAAGCGCCAGCCGTCCACACAAGCCCTAAGGACTGGAACCCAGGCACACAAACTGGAACTTAAACATAACTGCACAGGACACAATTCAGACAAACGGGAACCAGAACTCAAGCAGATGCCGGACCTGATGCGGAATAGATGCATGGCGGTCACAGGCAGAGCCGCTCAAACAGTCCAGTTTCCTGCCATGTCTAGATCTCTGTGAATACAGAATTTGTTAGCCTTGTCTGATTTCTTGCCTGTGATATGCTTCTAGGGGTCCGTGTGACTCTTGCTAGAACATGACAAAGCCACATCATGTGCACATTCTGATGAGACCGAAGATTCAGACCCAAAGTAACCGCACACTAGTAAAATGGATCTAATAAAAGTAATAGCAAATAAAAAATGCAATGAATAAAAACAATGGAAGTGAAACATGACCCATAAAGACTTGAATGTCCAGGCGTGTGGTTGGTTCCCGTGGATCTGGCTTTAGCTTGTGGCCGGATGACTTAGATGAGCTCTTAGCGTGAGGTTAGTTACCTTAGATGAGCTCTTAGCGTGAGGTTAGTTACCTTAGATGAGCTCTTAGCGTGAGGTTAGTTACCTTAGATGAGCTCTTAGCGTGAGGTTAGTTACCTTAGATGAGCTCTTAGCGTGAGGTTAGTTACCTTAGATGAGCTCTTAGGGCAGACAACCTTATCCATTTTTCCAGTCTGCAAATTGCGGATCAGCAGAACATGGATACCAGGCGTGTGCGCTCTGCATTTTGTGGAACAGCCAGCTCCATGATGCCTATTCTTATCCGCAATTATAGACCTATTCTATCTTTTTTGCAGGGCTGTGGAACGAGAGTACAGATGCATTGGAATTAATGGGTCCATCAATTTTCCGGAACGGATGCGGACTCAAATATATGGTCGTGTGAATGGGCCCCTAGTATGTGTTCAGTTGCCTTAGATGTGCTCCTCACATATGGTTAGCCTCCGTGGATGTGCTCTTAGCATGATGGATGCACATCACGAGGCATATGGCCCAACTGTGCCGCCCTCCATTCCACATGGGTTCCAGAAATCCTTGTAAGTATGGATGCTATTAGGGATATTTTCTAGTGATATTGCCCAAGATTAAATCATTTACTATGACTCGGCAGGAAACCAGCACCCTGCAGGGAAGACATATTATAGACTTCTGCCCGTGACTTGTAGATGACTTCTGATGTCCACCCATCCCTTAAAGTCACATCAAGCCATACTTTACCCACCAGCACCCTACAGTGGAAGACATATTATAGACTTCTGCCCGTGACTTGTAGATGACTTCTGATGTCCGCCCATCCCTTAAAGTCACATCAAGCCATGCTTTACCCACCAGCACCCTGTAGGGGAAGACATATTATAGACTTCTGCCCGTGACTTGTAGATGACTTCTGATGTCCGCCCATCCCTTATAGTCACATCAAGCCATGCTTTACCCACCAGCACCCTGTAGTGGAAGACATATTATAGACTTCTGCCCGTGACTTGTAGATGACTTCTGATGTCCACCCATCCCTTACAGTCACATCAAGCCATGCTTTACCCATCAGCACCCTGCAGTGGAAGACATATTATAGACTTCTACCTGTGACTTGTAGATGACTTCTGATGTCCGCCCATCCCTTATAGTCACATCAAGCCATGCTTTACCCACCAGCACCCTGCAGTGGAAGACATATTATAGACTTCTGCCCGTGACTTGTAGATGACTTCTGATGTCCTCCCATCCCTTATAGTCACATCAAGCCATGCTTTACCCACCAGCACCCTGCAGTGGAAGACATATTATAGACTTCTGCCCGTGACTTGTAGATGACTTCCGATGTCCGCACATCCCTTATAGTCACATCAAGCCATGCTTTACCCATGAGCACCCTGCAGTGGAAGACATATTATAGACTTCTGCCCGTGACTTGTAGATGACTTCCGATGTCCGCCCATCCCTTATAGTCACATCAAGCCATGCTTTACCCACCAGCACCCTGCAGTGGAAGACATATTATAGACTTCTGCCCGTGACTTGTAGATGACTTCTGATGTCCACCCATCCCTTATAGTCACATCAAGCCATGCTTTACCCACCAGCACCCTGCAGTGGAAGACATATTATAGACTTCTGCCCGTGACTTGTAGATGACTTCCGATGTCCACCCATCCCTTACAGTTACATCAAGCCATGCTTTACCCACCAGCACCCTGTAGGGGAAGACATATTATAGACTTCTGCCCATGACTTGTAGATGACTTCCGATGTCCACCCATCCCTTACAGTCACATCAAGCCATGGTTTACCCACCAGCACCCTGCAGTGGAAGACATATTATAGACTTCTGCCCGTGACTTGTAGATGACTTCCGATGTCCGCCCATCCCATATAGTCACATCAAGCCATGCTTTACCCACCAGCACCCTGTAGGGGAAGACATATTATAGACTTCTGCCCATGACTTGTAGATGACTTCCGATGTTCGCTCATCCCTTATAGTCACATCAAGCCATGCTTTACCCACCAGCACCCTGCAGTGGAAGACATATTATAGACTTCTGCCATGAATTGTAGATGACTTCTGATGTCCACCCAACCCATATAGTCACATCAAGCCATGCTTTACCCACCAGCACCCTGTAGTGGAAGACATATTATAGACTTCTGCCCTTGACTTGTAGATGACTTCTGATGTCCACCCATCCCTTATAGTCACATCAAGCCATGCTTTACCCACCAGCACCCTGCAGTGGAAGACATATTATAGACTTCTGCCCTTGACTTGTAGATGACTTCTGATGTCCACCCATCCCTTATAGTCACATCAAGCCATGCTTTACCCACCAGCACCCTGCAGTGGAAGACATATTATAGACTTCTACCCGTGACTTGTAGATGACTTCCGATGTCCACCCAACCCTTATAGTCACATCAAGCCATGCTTTACCCACCAGCACCCTGCAGTGGAAGACATATTATAGACTTCTGACCATGACTTGTAGATGACTTCTGATGTCCACCCATCCCTTACAGTCACATCAAGCCATGCTTTACCCATGAGCACCCTGCAGTGGAAGACATATTATAGACTTCTACCTATGACTTGTAGATGACTTCCGATGTCCGCACATCCCTTATAGTAATATCAAGCCATGCTTTACCCACCAGCACCCTGCAGTGGAAGACATATCATAGACTTCTGCCCGTGACTTGTAGATGACTTCTGATGTCCACCCATCCCTTATAGTCACATCAAGCCATGCTTTACCCACCAGCACCCTGCAGTGGAAGACATATTATAGACTTCTGCCCGTGACTTGTAGATGACTTCCGATGTCCACCCATCCCTTATAGTCACATCAAGCCATCCTTTACCCACCAGCACCCTGCAGTGGAAGACATATTATAGACTTCTGCCCGTGACATGTAGATGACTCCTGATGTCCACCCAACCCTTATAGTCACATCAAGCCATGCTTTACCCACCAGCACCCTGCAGTGGAAGACATATTATAGACTTCTGCCCATGACTTGTAGATGACTTCTGATGTCCGCCCATCCCTTATAGTCACATCAAGCCATGCTTTACCCACCAGCACCCTGTAGGGGAAGACATATTATCCTCTTGCCGCCACGCTAACGCCGATGGGCGTCAGCGCGGCGGCTCTCTCAGGTCTCACTGCCGCCTATCGGCGTCATCTCGTGAGACCCGAGATTTCACATGAACGCGCGCGCGTCGTGCGCGCGCGTTCATGTGATCGGAGCCGGGACAACTGAAACTACAGCCTGCCAGCGCTGATCATGCGCTCGCAGGCTGTAGATGCGAAAAACCGCATTTAAATCGCATATCAGACGCTGTTTTTAAACAGCGTCTGATATGCCTGCTAGTCTGCTCGTCTGGTGGTCCCTTTGTTTGGGACCACCAGAGGAAACATAGGAAAAGTGCACCAATCACTACACACACCCCCCACCCCCATCACTGATTAACCCCTGATCACCCATGTCACCCCCTGATCACCCCCTGTCACCCCCCTGTCACTAATCACCCCCTACAGGCTCATTCAGACGTCCGTATGTGTTTTGCGGATCCATGGATCTGCGGATCCGCAAAATACGGACACCGGCAATGAGCTTTCCGCATTTTGCAGATCCGCACAGATCTATATAGAAAATGCTTTTTCTTGTCCGCAATTGCGGACAAGAATAGGACATGTTCTATATTTTTGCGGAACGGAAGTGCAGACCCGGAAGCGCGGATCTGTAATTCCGGATCCGAGCGGGACAAAGTCTGTCCCCATAGAAATGAATGGGTCCGCAATTCCGTTCCGCAAACAGAATTTCGGACGTGTGAATGGGGCATAAGGGTCCCGTTATCACCGCCAGTTAGTTAGCTACTTGTTAGTTAGCTAGCGCCCAGCCCACCGCACCGCAGTCACTGATTTTGGCAGAGATTTTTTCATCCACATTGACCGATGCGAATGAAAAAATCTGTGCCATTCATTTTTATTTTTTTTTAGCCCAGAGGCCGAACGGAAAAAAAAATCTCATTACCCGTCTGCTCAATATACGGAGAATCGCAGAAACTCCTAATGCTGGCCATACGTGTAATGACTGCGGAGACCCTCAAATGCCAGGGCAGTACAAAAACCTCACATGTGACCCCATTTTAGAAAGAAGACACCCCAAGGTATTCCGCTGAGGGGCATATTGAGTCCATGCAAAGATTGAATTTTTGTCACAAGTTAGTGGAATATGAGACTTTGTAAAAAAAAATATATATATATATATATATATATATATATATATATATATCAATTTCGCTAACTTGTGCCAAATTATTTTTCTGTGAACTCGCCATGCCCCTCACAGAATATCTTGGGGTGTCTTCTTTCCACAATGGGGTCACATGTGGGGTATTTATACTGCCCTGGCATTTTAGGGGTCCTAAAGCGTGAGAATCCAAATGCGTAAAAATGGCCTGTGAAATCCTAAAGGTACTCATTGGTTTAGGGCCCTTTGCATCTTGGCTGCAAAAAGTGGCACACATGTGGTATCGCCGTACTCAGGAGAAGTAGGGCAATGTGTTTTGGGGTGTATTTTATATATACCCATGCTGTGTGTGAGAAATATCTCTGTAAATGACAACTTTTTAAAAAATTTTATTCAAAGTTGGCAATTTACAGAGATATTTCTCTCACCCAGCATGGGTATATGTAAAAATACACCCCAAAACACATTGCCCTACTTCTCCTGAGTACGGCGATACCACATGAGTGACACTTTTTGCAGCCAAGATGCGCAAAGGGCCCAAATTCCAATGAGTACCTTTTAGGAGGGCATTTTTACGCATTTTCTTCTCACGCTTTAGGGCCCCTAAAATGCCAGGGCAGTATAAATACCCCACATGTGACCCCATTTTGGAAAGAAGACACCCCAAGGTATTCGCTGAGGGGCATAGTGAGTCCATGAAAAATTAAACTTTTGTCAAAAGTTAGCGGAAAGGGAGACTTTGTGAGAAAAACAATAAAAATCAATTTCCACTAACTTGTGCCAAAAATTTTTTTCTATGAACTCGCCATGCCCCTCATGGAATACCTTGGGGTGTCTTCTTTCCAAAATGGGGTCACATGTGGGGTATTTATACTGCCCTGGCATTTTAGGGCCCTAAAGCATGAGAAGAAAAATGCGTAAAAATGCCCTCTAAAAGGTACTCATGGGAATTTGGGCCCTTTGCGCATCTTGGCTGCAAAAGTGTCACTCATGTGGTATCGCCGTACTCAGGAGAAGTAGGGCAATGTGATTTGGGGTGTATTTTTACATATACCCATGTTGGGTGAGAGAAATATCTCTGTAAACTGACAACTTTGTATAAAAAAATTTAAAAAGTTGTCGTTTACAGCGATATTTCTCACACACAGCATGGGTATATGTAAAAATACACCCCAAAACACATTGCCCTACTTCTCCTGAGTACGGCGATACCACATGAGTGACACTTTTTGCAGCCAAGATGCGCAAAGGGGCCCTAAAACCAATGAGTACCTTTAGGATTTCACAGGGCATTTTTACGCATTTGGATTCTCACGCTTTAGGTTCCCTAAAATGCCAGGTGAGTATAAATACCCCACATGTGACCCCATTTTGGAAAGAAGACACCCCAAGGTATTCCGTGAGGGGCATGGCGAGTTCACAGAATTTTTTTTTTTGGCACAAGTTAGCGGAAATTGATATATTTTTATTTTTTTATTTTGTTTTTTACAAAGTCTCATATTCCACTAACTTGTGACAAAAATTAAATTTTACATGAACTCACCATACCCCTCACGGAATACCTTGGGGTGTCTTCTTTCTAAAATGGGGTCACATGTGGGGTATTTATACTGCCCTGGCATTTTAGGGGCCCCTAAAGCGTGAGAAGAAGTCTGGAATCCAAATGCGTAAAAATGCCCTGTGAAATCCTAAAGGTACTCATTGAATTAGGCTCTTTGCGCACCCAGGCTGCAAAAGTGTCACACATGGGTATCGCCGTACTCAGGAGAAGTGGGGCAATGTGTTTGGGGTGTATTTTATATATACCCCTGCTGGTGTGAGAAATATCTCTGTAAACGACAATTTTTAAATTTTTTATACAAATTTGACAATTTACAGAGATATTTCTCTCACCCAACATGGGTATATGTAAAAATACACCCCAAAACACATTGCCCTACTTCTCCTGAGTACGGCGATACCACATGAGTGCCACTTTTTGCAGCCTGGGTCCGCAAAGGGGCCCTAAAACCAATGAGTACCTTTAGCTTTTACATGGCTGCTCACAATTTAGCCCCGCCCAAAATGCCAGAACAGTACAAACACCCCACAAATGACCCCATTTCGGAAAGTAGACACCCCAAGGTATTCACTGAGGGGCATAATGAGCCCGTATGAGATTTTTTTTTTTTGCCAGAAGTTAGCAGAAATGGAAACTTTATTATTATTTTTTTCCTCAGAAAGTGTCATTTTCCGCTAACTTGTGAAAAAATGAAATGATACATGAACTCACCATGCCCCCTGCGAATACTTTGGGGTGTCTTCTTTCTAAAATGGTGTCATTTGGGGGTATTTATACTATCCTGGCATTCTAGCACCTGAAGAAACATGACAGGCGCTCAGAAAGTCAGAGCTGCTTCAAAATGCCGAAATTCACTTTTTGCACCATAGTTTGTAAACGCTATAACTTTTACCCAAACCAATAAATATACACTTATTGGATTTTTTTTATCAAAGACATGTAGAACAATACATTTAGAGAAAAATTTATATAGAAATGTAGTTTTTTAAAAAAATTTACAACAGAAAGTGAAAAATGTCATTTTTTGCAAAAATGTCGTTAAATTTTTAT
The DNA here is from genome assembly GCA_033119425.1 of Bufotes viridis. Lineage (NCBI taxonomy): Eukaryota > Metazoa > Chordata > Amphibia > Anura > Bufonidae > Bufotes > Bufotes viridis. The sequence goes on along the minus strand of CM065589.1, from coordinate 19,547,920 downwards.
TAATAGCAAAAAGTAAAAATGTCAGCAACAATGAAATACCACCAAATGAAAGCTCTATTAGTGAGAAGAAAAGGAGGTAAAATTCATTTGGGTGGTAAGTTGCATGACGGAGCAATAAACGGTGAAAGTAGTGTAGTGCGGATTTGTAAAAAGGGCCTGGTCACTAGGGGGTATAAACCTGTGGTCTTCAAGTGGTTATAGACTTCTGCCCGTGACTTGTAGATGACTTCTGATTTCCGCACATCCCTTATAGTCACATCAAGCCATGCTTTACCCACCAGCACCCTGTAGTGGAAGACATATCATAGACTTCTGCCCGTGACTTGTAGATGACTTCCGATGTCCGCCCAGCCCTATATAGTCACATCAAGCCATGCTTTACCCACCAGCACCCTGTAGTGGAAGACATATTATAGACTTCTGCCCGTGACTTGTAGATGACTTCCGATGTCCACCCATCCCTTACAGTCACATCAAGCCATGCTTTACCCACCAGCACCCTGCAGTGGAAGACATATTATAGACTTCTGCCCGTGACTTGTAGATGACTTCCGATGTCCACCCATCCCTTACAGTCACATCAAGCCATGCTTTACCCACCAGCACCCTGCAGTGGAAGACATATTATAGACTTCTGCCCGTGACTTGTAGATGACTTCTGATGTCCACCCATCCCTTATAGTCACATCAAGCCATGCTTTACCCACCAGCACCCTGCAGTGGAAGACATATTATAGACTTCTGCCCGTGACTTGTAGATGACTTCCGATGTCCGCCCATCCCTTATAGTCACATCAAGCCATGCTTTACCCACCAGCACCCTGTAGGGGAAGACATATTATAGACTTCTGCCCGTGACTTGTAGATGACTTCTGATGTCCACCCATCCCTTATAGTCACATCAAGCCATGCTTTACCCACCAGCACCCTGCAGTGGAAGACATATTATAGACTTCTGCCCGTGACTTGTAGATGACTTCTGATGTCCGCCCATCCCTTATAGTCACATCAAGCCATGCTTTACCCACCAGCACCCTGCAGTGGAAGACATATTATAGACTTCTGCCCGTGACTTGTAGATGACTTCTGATGTCCACCCATCCCTTATAGTCACATCAAGCCATGCTTTACCCACCAGCACCCTGCAGTGGAAGACATATTATAGACTTCTGCCCGTGACTTGTAGATGACTTCCGATGTCCACCCATCCTATATAGTCACATCAAGCCATGCTTTACCCACGAGCACCCTGTCAGTGTAAGACATGGTTATAGACAGATTCTAGACTGCTACGTGACCTGTAGATGACTTCCGATGTCCACTCCCCCATATAGTCATCAAGCCATGCTTTACCTTGTGTCTAGTTTCCAGCAGCCCTGCACTTGGAATGAACCACCAAATGAAAGCTCTATTAGTGAGAAGAAAAGGAGGTAAAATTCATTTGGGTGGTAAGTTGCATGATGGAGCAATAAACGGTGAAAGTAGTGTAGTGCGGAATTGTAAAAAAGGGCCTGGTCACTAGGGGGTATAAACCTGTGGTCTTCAAGTGGATTATAGACTTCTGCCCGTGACTTGTAGATGACTTCTGATTTCCGCACATCCCTTATAGTCACATCAAGCCATGCTTTACCCACCAGCACCCTGTAGTGGAAGACATATCATAGACTTCTGCCCGTGACTTGTAGATGACTTCCGATGTCCGCCCAACCCATATAGTCACATCAAGCCATGCTTTACCCACCAGCACCCTGTAGGGGAAGACATATTATAGACTTCTGCCCGTGACTTGTAGATGACTTCCGATGTCCACCCATCCCTTACAGTCACATCAAGCCATGCTTTACCCACCAGCACCCTGCAGTGGAAGACATATTATAGACTTCTGCCCGTGACTTGTAGATGACTTCCGATGTCCACCCATCCCTTACAGTCACATCAAGCCATGCTTTACCCACCAGCACCCTGCAGTGGAAGACATATTATAGACTTCTGCCCGTGACTTGTAGATGACTTCCGATGTCCACCCATCCCTTACAGTCACATCAAGCCATGCTTTACCCACCAGCACCCTGCAGTGGAAGACATATTATAGACTTCTGCCCGTGACTTGTAGATGACTTCCGATGTCCGCCCAACCCATATAGTCACATCAAGCCATGCTTTACCCACCAGCACCCTGTAGGGGAAGACATATTATAGACTTCTGCCCGTGACTTGTAGATGACTTCCGATGTCCACCCATCCCTTACAGTCACATCAAGCCATGCTTTACCCACCAGCACCCTGTAGGGGAAGACATATTATAGACTTCTGCCCATGAATTGTAGATGACTTCTGATGTCCGCCCATCCCTTATAGTCACATCAAGCCATGCTTTACCCAACAGCACCCTGTAGTGGAAGACATATTATAGACTTCTGCCCGTGACTTGTAGATGACTTCCGATGTCCGCCCAGCCCATATAGTCACATCAAGCCATGCTTTACCCACCAGCACCCTGTAGTGGAAGACATATTATAGACTTCTGCCCGTGACTTGTAGATGACTTCCGATGTCCGCCCAGCCCATATAGTCACATCAAGCCATGCTTTACCCACCAGCACCCTGTAGGGTAAGACTGGTTATTAGACAGATTCTAGACTGCTACCTGTGACCTGTAGATGATTTCCGATGTCCACTCCCCCATATAATCACATCAAGCCATGCTTTTTTCCTTGTGTCATAGTTTCCTGCAGGACTTCACACTTGGAATGAGGTAGGACTAGAGCCACAAAGTTCTGACCACTGACCCGCTCCGATTAAGCCCCCACTATAAGCCAGTGAGGTACCGGAGGAGAGAGGTTGTACTGTGCACAATGGTGCCACACGAAGCTCTTGGATCTGGTGACTACGGCTGGTGTCACCCATCCTAGATGTTCTGCAGGATGCATGGCAGAGGTACCAGACCTGGTCCTTACTGTGCATGAGATGAAATCACCAAGACTGAGGTCCTGCCAGCGACTAGATCCGGTAGATTAGTGGAGATTACTGGTGAGTCCTCCTAGGAGGGGACTGTGTGGGGAGAATCTGCCATTGTTATCCCCAAAGTCCTGTAAACAGAGATTTATCTACGAGAGATTATCCCAAATCCTGAACAGCACTGCCAGGAGCTCCGCCACTTTCCTTTCTGTTACTGAGAGAATAAGACTGTACCTCCGCACACTGACTGAATAATACTGTACCTCCGCACACTGACAGAATAATACTGTTCCTCCGCACACTGACTGAATAATACCTCCGCACACTGACTGAATAATACCTCCGCACACTGACTGAATAATACTGTACCTCCGCTCGCTGACAGAATAATACTGTACCTCCGCTCGCTGACAGAATAATACTGTACCTCCGCACACTGACAGAATAATACTGTACCTCCGCTCGCTGACAGAATAATACTGTACCTCCGCTCGCTGACAGAATAATACTGTACCTCCGCACACTGACAGAATAATACTGTACCTCCGCACACTGACAGAATAATACTGTACCTCCGCACACTGACTGAATAAGACTGTACCTCCGCACACTGACAGAATAATACTGTACCTCCGCACACTGACAGAATAATACTGTACCTCCGCTCGCTGACAGAATAATACTGTACCTCCGCTCGCTGACTGAATAATACCTCCGCACACTGACAGAATAATACTGTACCTCCGCTCGCTGACAGAATAATACTGTACCTCCGCTCGCTGACAGAATAATACTGTACCTCCGCACACTTACAGAATAATACTGTACCTCCGCACACTGACAGAATAATACTGTACCTCCGCTCGCTGACAGAATAATACTGTACCTCCGCTCGCTGACAGAATAATACTGTACCTCCGCACACTGACTGAATAATACCTCCGCACACTGACTGAATAAGACTGTACCTCCGCACACTGACAGAATAATACTGTACCTCCGCACACTGACAGAATAATACTGTACCTCCGCACACTGACTAAATAATACCTCCACACACTGACTGAATAATACCTCTGCACACTGACTGAATAATACCTCCGCACACTGACTGAATAATACCTCCGCACACTGACTGAATAATACTGTACCTCCGCTCGCTGACTGAATAATACCTCCGCACACTGACAGAATAATACTGTACCTCCGCTCGCTGACAGAATAATACTGTACCTCCGCACACTGACTGAATAATACCTCCGCACACTGACTGAATAATACCTCCGCACACTGACTGAATAATACTGTACCTCCGCACACTGACTGAATAATACCTCCGCACACTGACAGAATAATACTGTACCTCCGCACACTGACAGAATAATACTGTACCTCCGCACGCTGACTGAATAATACTGTACATCCGCACACTGACTGAATAATACTGTACCTCCGCACACTGACTGAATAATACTGTACCTCCGCACACTGACTGAATAATACTGTACATCCGCCAGCTGACTGAATAATACCTCCGCACACTGACTGAATAATACTGTACCTCCGCACACTGACTGAATAATACTGTACCTCCGCACACTAACTGAATACGCAAAACGAGCTGAAAGAGATAGAGATCTAGTCCTGGTGTTGAGTTCACACTGTGCTGCAGGTACCGCGTATAGAGATCAAGTCCTGGTGTTCAGTTCACACTGTGCTGCAGGTACCGCGTATAGAGATCAAGTCCTGGTGTTCAGTTCACACTGTGCTGCAGGTACCGCGTATAGAGATCAAGTCCTGGTGTTCAGTTCACACTGTGCTGCAGGTACCGCGTATAGAGATCAAGTCCTGGTGTTCGGATCACACTGTGCTGCGGGTACCGCGTATAGAGATCAAGTCCTGGTGTTCGGATCACACTGTGCTGCGGGTACCGCGTATAGAGATCAAGTCCTGGTGTTCGGATCACACTGTGCTGCGGGTACCGGATATAGAGATCAAGTCCTGGTGTTCAGTTCACACTGTGCTGCAGGTACCGCGTATACAGACCAAGTCCTGGTGTTCAGTTCACACTGTGCTGCAGGTACCGTGTATAGAGATCAAGTCCTGGTGTTCATTTCACACCGTGCTGCAGGTACCGCGTATAGAGATCAAGTCCTGGTGTTCAGTTCACACTGTGCTGCAGGTACCGCGTATAGAGACCAAGTCCTGGTGTTCAGTTCACACTGTGCTGCAGGTACCGCGTATAGAGACCAAGTCCTGGTGTTCAGTTCACACCGTGCTGCAGGTACCGCGTATAGAGATCTAGTCCTGGTGTTCAGTTCAAACTGTGCTGAAGGTATTTCATATAGAGATCAAGTCCTGGTGTTCAGTTCACACTGTGCTGCGAGTACCGCGTATAGAGATCTAGTCCTGGTGTTCAGTTCACACCGTGCTGCAGGTACCGCGTATAGAGATCAAGTCCCGGTGTTCAGTTCACACTGTGCTGCAGGTAGCAGCGTATAGAGATCTAGTCCGGTGTTCAGTTCACACCGTGCTGCAGGTACCGCATATAGAGATCAAGTCCTGGTGTTCAGTTCACACTGTGCTGCAGGTACCGCGTATAGAGATCAAGTCCTGGTGTTCAGTTCACACTGTGCTGCAGGTACTGCGTATAGAGACCAAGTCCTGGTGTTCAGTTCACACCGTGCTGCAGGTACCACGTATAGAGATCAAGTCCTGGTGTTCAGTTCACACTGTGCTGCAGGTACCGCGTATAGAGATCAAGTCCTGGTGTTCAGTTCACACCGTGCTGCAGGTACCGCGTATAGAGATCAAGTCCTGGTGTTCAGTTCACACTGTGCTGCAGGTACCGTGTATAGAGATCAAGTCCTGGTGTTCAGTTCACACCGTGCTGCAGGTACATCGTATAGAGATCTAGTCCTGGTGTTCAGTTCACACTGTGCTGCAGGTACCGCGTTTAGAGACCAAGTCCCAGTGTTCAGTTCACACTGTGCTGCAGGTACCGCGTATAGAGATCAAGTCCTGGTGTTCAGTTCACACCGTGCTGCAGGTACAGCGTATAGAGATCAAGTCCCGGTGTTCAGTTCACACCGTGCTGCAGGTACCGCGTATACAGACCAAGTCCTGGTGTTCAGTTCACACCGTGCTGCAGGTACCGCGTATAGAGATCAAGTCCTGGTGTTCAGTTCACACCGTGCTGCAGGTACCGCGTATAGAGATCAAGTCCTGGTGTTCAGTTCACACTGTGCTGCAGGTACCGCGTATAGAGATCAAGTCCTGGTGTTCAGTTCACACCGTGCTGCGGCTACCGCGTATAGAGATCAAGTCCTGGTGTTCAGTTCACACCGTGCTGCAGGTACCGCGTATAGAGATCAAGTCCTGGTGTTCAGTTCACACCGTGCTGCAGGTACCGCGTATAGAGATCAAGTCCTGGTGTTCAGTTCACACCGTGCTGCAGGTACAGCGTATAGAGATCAAGTCCTGGTGTTCAGTTCACACTATGCTGCAGGTACCGCGTATAGAGATCAAGTCCTGGTGTTCAGTTCACACCGTGCTGCAGGTACCACGTATAGAGATCAAGTCCTGGTGTTCAGTTCACACCGTGCTGCAGGTACCGGATATAGAGATCAAGTCCTGGTGTTCAGTTCACACCGTGCTGCAGGTACCACGTATAGAGATCAAGTCCTGGTGTTCAGTTCACACCGTGCTGCAGGTACAGCGTATAGAGATCAAGTCCTGGTGTTCAGTTCACACTGTGCTGCAGGTACCGCGTATAGAGATCAAGTCCTGGTGTTCAGTTCACACTGTGCTGCAGGTACCGCATATAGAGATCAAGTCCTGGTGTTCAGTTCACACCGTGCTGTAGGTACTGCGTATAGAGATCTAGTCCTGGTGTTCAGTTCACACTGTGCTGCAGGTACCGCGTATAGAGATCTAGTCCTGGTGTTCAGTTCACACTGTGCTGCAGGTACCGCGTATAGAGATCAAGTCCTGGTGTTCAGTTCACACCGTGCTGCAGGTACCGCGTATCGAGATCAAGTCCTGGTGTTCAGTTCACACTGTGCTGCAGGTACTGCGTATAGAGATCAAGTCCTGGTGTTCAGTTCACACTGTGCTGCAGGTACCGCGTATAGAGATCAAGTCCTGGTGTTCAGTTCACACCGTGCTGCAGGTACAGCATATAGAGATCAAGTCCTGGGGTTCAGTTCACACCGTGCTGCACGTACCGCGTATACAGACCAAGTCCTGGTGTTCAGTTCACACTGTGCTGTAGGTACAGCGTATAGAGATCAAGTCCTGGTGTTCAGTTCACACCGTGCTGCAGGTACCGCATATAGAGATCAAGTCCTGGTGTTCAGTTCACACCGTGCTGCAGGTACCGCGTATAGAGATCTAGTCCTGGTGTTCAGTTTACACCGTGCTGCAGGTACAGCGTATAGAGATCTAGTCCTGGTGTTCAGTTCACACCGTGCTGCAGGTACAGCGTATACAGACCAAGTCCTGGTGTTCAGTTCACACTGTGCTGCAGGTACCGTGTATAGAGATCAAGTCCTGGTGTTCAGTTCACACCGTGCTGCAGGTACCGCGTATAGAGATCAAGTCCTGGTGTTCAGTTCACACCGTGCTGCACGTACCGCGTATACAGACCAAGTCCTGGTGTTCAGTTCACACTGTGCTGTAGGTACAGCGTATAGAGATCAAGTCCTGGTGTTCAGTTCACACCGTGCTGCAGGTACCGCATATAGAGATCAAGTCCTGGTGTTCAGTTCACACCGTGCTGCGGGTACAGCGTATAGAGACCAAGTCCTGGTGTTCAGTTCACACCGTGCTGCGGGTACAGCGTATAGAGATCAAGTCCTGGGGTTCAGTTCACACCGTGCTGCGGGTACAGCGTATAGAGATCAAGTCCTGGTGTTCAGTTCACACTGTGCTGCAGGTACCGCGTATAGAGATCAAGTCCTGGTGTTCAGTTCACACTGTGCTGCAGGTACCGTGTATAGAGATCAAGTCCTGGTGTTCAGTTCACACTGTGCTGCGGGTACCGCGTATAGAGATCAAGTCCTGGTGTTCAGTTCACACTGTGCTGCAGGTACCGCGTATAGAGATCAAGTCCTGGTGTTCAGTTCACACCGTGCTGCAGGTACCACGTATAGAGATCAAGTCCTGGTGTTCAGTTCACACTGTGCTGCAGGTACCGCGTATAGAGATCAAGTCCTGGTGTTCAGTTCACACCGTGCTGCGGGTACCGCGTATAGAGATCAAGTCCTGGTGTTCAGTTCACACTGTGCTGCAGGTACTGCGTATAGAGATCAAGTCCTGGTGTTCAGTTCACACCGTTCTGCAGGTACCGCGTATAGAGATCAAGTCCTGGTGTTCAGTTCACACCGTTCTGCAGGTACCGCGTATAGAGACCATAAAAAAATGTGGTGATAAGAAAGCAGGATGCGCTCATACCCATATGCAGTTGTGCATTTCTGTAGGGGAGCACATCCTGCACTTGTAGTCCGTTGCTAATGGCAATCACCAGCAAAAAATGCATACAATGGATGATGCCAGCAACGGACTACAAGTACCACAATGGACATCCTACATAAGATGAAATTTATGTGGATGTGGCAAGAATTCAGAACAAACACAGAACCAGAGATAGGTGCACACTGCCGTCATACTAAACCCTCACACTGATGTTAAAAATTGAGAGTTAGTTCGACATATCCTACTAGGAGGACGTGTCTTAAGCCTCGGGCACCAGCGTCAAGGTCTCTCAAGTAGCCCGTGGGCCCTAACACTCACCTACCTGCGCCATATGGGCGATATCAGGGGCCAGTGGGCAATTACAGGAGCATTAGGACGACTCACAAACATCTCCTCTGTTACCTCCAGCATGTGGCCATGCTTGCAATGGGAGGTGGGAGGTGTCTATGAGCCCTACCAAGACTGACTGATATAGTCCAAGGCCTCGCGGGTGCACCCAAATGTGACCTGAAGATGAAAAACAGGCACATTTAAATTGGAGTTTATACACCTCCATACATATATATAAACCATCAAAAAATGTGGTGATAAGAAAGCAGGATGCGCTCATACCCATATGCAGTTGTGCATTTCTATAGGGGAGCACATCCTGCACTTGTAGTCCGTTGCTAATGGCAATCACCAGCAAAAAATGCATACAATGGATGATGCCAGCAACGGACTACAAGTACCACAATAGAGATCTAGTCCTGGTGTTCAGTTTACACCGTGCTGCAGGTACCGCGTATAGAGATCAAGTCCTGGTGTTCAGTTCACACTGTGCTGCAGGTACCGCGTATAGAGATCAAGTCCTGGTGTTCAGTTCACACTGTGCTGCAGGTACAGCGTATAGAGATCAAGTCCTGGTGTTCAGTTCACACTGTGCTGCAGGTACCGCGTATAGAGATCAAGTCCTGGTGTTCAGTTCACACCGTGCTGCAGGTACCGCGTATAGAGATCAAGTCCTGGTGTTCAGTTCACACCGTGCTGCAGGTACCGCGTATATAGATCAAGTCCTGGTGTTCAGTTCACACTGTGCTGCAGGTACAGCATATACAGACCAAGTCCTGGTGTTCAGTTCACACTGTGCTGCAGGTACCGCGTATAGAGATCAAGTCCTGGTGTTCAGTTCACACCGTGCTGCAGGTACCGCGTATAGAGATCAAGTCCTGGTGTTCAGTTCACACCGTGCTGCAGGTACCGCGTATAGAGATCAAGTCCTGGTGTTCAGTTCACACCGTGCTGCATGTACCGCGTATAGAAATCAAGTCCTGGTGTTCAGTTCACACTGTGCTGCAGGTACAGCATATAGAGATCAAGTCCTGGTGTTCAGTTCACACCGTGCTGCAGGTACCGCATATACAGACCAAGTCCTGGTGTTCAGTTCACACTGTGCTGCAGGTATCGCGTATAGAAATCAAGTCCTGGTGTTCAGTTCACACTGTGCTGTGGGTACCGCGTATAGAGATCAAGTCCTGGTGTTCAGTTCACACTGTGCTGCGGGTACCGCGTATAGAGATCAAGTCCTGGTGTTGAGTTCACACTGTGCTGCAGGTACCGCGTATAGAGATCAAGTCCTGGTGTTCAGTTCACACCGTGCTGCAGGTACCGCGTATAGAAATCAAGTCCTGGTGTTCAGTTCACACTGTGCTGCGGGTACCGCGTATAAAGACCAAGTCCTGGTGTTCAGTTCACACTGTGATGCAGGTACTGCGTATACAGACCAAGTCCTGGTGTTCAGTTCACACTGTGCTGCAGGTACCGCGTATAGAGATCAAGTCCTGGTGTTCAGTTCACACCGTGCTGCAGGTACCGCGTATAGAGACCAAGTCCTGGTGTTCGGTTCACACTGTGCTGCAGGTACCGCATATAGAGACCAAGTCCTGGTGTTCAGTTCACACCGTGCTCCAGGTACCGCGTATAGAGATCAAGTCCTGGTGTTCAGTTCACACCGTGCTGCAGGTACCGCGTATAGAGATCTAGTCCTGGTGTTCAGTTCACACTGTGCTGCAGGTACCGCGTATAGAGATCAAGTCCTGGTGTTCAGTTCACACCGTGCTGCAGGTACCGCGTATAGAGATCAAGTCCTGGTGTTCAGTTCACACTGTGCTCCAGGTACCGCGTATAGAGATCAAGTCCTGGTGTTCAGTTCACACCGTGCTGCAGGTACCGCGTATAGAAATTAAGTCCTGGTGTTCAGTTCACACTGTGCTGCAGGTACCGCGTATAGAGACCAAGTCCTGGTGTTCAGTTCACACTGTGATGCAGGTACTGCGTATACAGACCAAGTCCTGGTGTTCAGTTCACACTGTGCTGCAGGTACCGCATATAGAGACCAAGTCCTGGTGTTCAGTTCACACCGTGCTGCAGGTACCGCATATAGAGATCGAGTCCTGGTGTTCAGTTCACACCGTGCTGCAGGTACCGCGTATAGAGATCTAGTCCTGGTGTTCAGTTCACACTGTGCTGCAGGTACCGCGTATAGAGATCAAGTCCTGGTGTTCAGTTCACACCGTGCTCCAGGTACCGCGTATAGAGATCAAGTCCTGGTGTTCAGTTCACACTGTGCTGCGGGTACAGCGTATAGAGATCAAGTCCTGGTGTTCAGTTCACACCGTGCTGCAGGTACCGCGTATACAGACCAAGTCCTGGTGTTCAGTTCACACCGTGCTGCAGGTACAGCGTATAGAGATCTAGTCCTGGTGTTCAGTTCACACCGTGCTGCAGGTACCGCGTATAGAGATCAAGTCCTGGTGTTCAGTTCACACCGTGCTGCAGGTACTGTGTATACCCTCAGTTCACACTTGCGCGTTTTACTTCGACGTTCAACGTGCTGTAAAGCGCTCAACAGGAGAAAACTCATGTTTCCCTATGGGCATGGTTCTCTCCTGAGCGGTTTACAGCATGTTTGAACGCACTGTAAAACGCCCTACGCTCAAAGAAGTTCTTAAGCTTCTTTGGGGCGTTTTGTCGCGCGTTTGCACCCATAGACTTCAATGGGAACGCGCGTAAAATGCGCGTTTAACACGTGCTAAAGTGTAGATATGCCTTTTTCAATTGGTCTCCAGAGTCACGAACGCGCATATGATGCGCGTTTCCTATTTGCAAAAACGCGCTGTAATACGCACGACAAAAACGCGCGTCTCAGAAACGCTCAGGTGTGAACCCACGGATAGAGATCAAGTCCTGGTGTTCAGTTCACACTGTGCTGCAGGTACCGCGTATAGAGACCAAGTCCTGGTGTTCAGTTCACACCGTGCTGCAGGTACCGCGTATAGAGATCAAGTCCTGGTGTTCAGTTCACACCGTGCTGCAGGTACCGCGTATAGAGATCAAGTCCTGGTGTTCAGTTCACACTGTGCTGCAGGTGCCGCGTATACAGACCAAGTCCTGGTGTTCAGTTCACACCGTGCTGCAGGTACCGCGTATAGAGATCAAGTCCTGGTGTTCAGTTCACACCGTGCTTCAGGTACCGCGTATAGAGATCAAGTCCTGGTGTTCAGTTCACACTGTGCTGCAGGTACAGCGTATAGAGACCAAGTCCTGGTGTTCAGTTCACACTGTGCTGCAGTTACCGCGTATAGAGATCAAGTCCTGGTGTTCAGTTCACACCGTGCTGCAGGTACCGCGTATAGAGATCAAGTCCTGGTGTTCGGTTTACACCGTGCTGCAGGTACCGCGTATAGAGATCAAGTCCTGGTGTTCAGTTCACACTGTGCTGCAGGTACTGCGTATAGAGATCAAGTCCTGGTGTTCAGTTCACACTGTGCTGCGGGTACCGCGTATACAGACCAAGTCCCGGTGTTCAGTTCACACTGTGCTGCAGGTACCGCGTATAGAGATCAAGTCCTGGTGTTCAGTTCACACCGTGCTGCAGGTACCGCGTATAGAGATCAAGTCCTGGTGTTCAGTTCACACTGTGCTGCAGGTACCGCGTATAGAGATCAAGTCCTGGTGTTCAGTTCACACCGTGCTGCATGTACCGCGTATAGAAATCAAGTCCTGGTGTTCAGTTCACACTGTGCTGCAGGTACCGCGTATAGAGATCAAGTCCTGGGGTTCAGTTCACACCGTGCTGCAGGTACCGTGTATAGAGATCAAGTCCTGGTGTTCAGTTCACACTGTGCTGCAGGTACCGCGTATAGAGATCAAGTCCTGGTGTTCAGTTCACACTGTGCTGCAGGTACCGCGTATAGAGATCAAGTCCTGGTGTTCAGTTCACACTGTGCTGCAGGTACCGCGTATAGAGATCAAGTCCTGGTGTTCAGTTCACACTGTGCTGCAGGTACCGCGTATAGAGATCAAGTCCTGGTGTTCAGTTCACACTGTGCTGCAGGTACCGCGTATAGAGATCTAGTCCTGGTGTTCAGTTCACACTGTGCTGCAGGTACCGCGTATAGAGATCAAGTCCTGGTGTTCAGTTCACACTGTGCTGCAGGTACCGCGCATAGAGATCATGTCCGGGTGTTCAGTTCACACCGTTCCGCATGTACCGCGTACAGAGATCAAGTTAATTTCTACGGGATCACTGCTGCCCAGCGATCCTGGCCACGACAAGTGCCGCGCGAGCTGTTTAGCCTTTCCCACACTCCAGTTCAGGGATAGGTAAAATGCTGCTCTCCAGCTGTTGCAAAACTACAACTCCCAGCATGCAAAGACTTCTTACAGCTATCAGCCTACAGCAGGGAATGGTGGGAATTGTAGTTTTATCACAGCTGGAGAGCCGCAGTTTGCCCTTCGCTGTCCTAGTTGTTTTAACGAGAGTTGGGCGTCCACAAAGCCCGGACCGGCATGAGAATTTTATTAAGCTCTTTCAGAACAGGTCCCTCCTTCAATAAACACTTTGGGTGAAGCGTGTTTTCAGAAGTCGTCTCGTCTCTCGTGCAGACGGGTCTCTTTTCTACATTGTGAGGAGAGGAGACTTCATCCTCTCAGCTTCTGACAAGTTTCCCTGACATACAGACCCCAGAGGGATATGTTGCACATACAACCATATATGCCACATCTGGCACAATGCAGGTTAATGTTTCCAGGATCCTGTAGTCCTGATGTGTACTGGGACCTGTACCTTGTCAGTGGTCATCTTGGTCTTTATCAGGCCTGCGGAGCGTGCACTTGTTGGCAGAGCCCCTCTTGGCTTGGACCCAGGACATTAAGCTGTGTAAGCTTCTGGAGGATTAGGATGTTATGGACACTCTAATCTCTGAATCAGGGGACATGGCTCTGCAGATGGGGCAGCAGCTTTATATGCAGTGGTCAGGTTTGGGATGACCCCAACACGACCCTGGGTCCCCAGCCACCATCAAGGTGTGACCACATGTTGCTGCTCTCCGAAAGGGATGGTAAGGTGTGGAGTCTGGGTCTCCAGTAACCAGGGGGCTTCTTTACTGGAGGGATTCAGGTGCAAAACAATACAGGTGGGGTATAGGGCTGGCTTCTCCGGTCTCCTCCCTGAGACGAGGCATACGGCTAGCTTCTCCAGTCTCCTCCCTGAGACGAGGCATACGGCTGGCTTCTCCAGTCTCCTCCCTATGATGAGGCTTAGGGCTGGCTTCTCCAGTCTCCTCCCCAAGAGGAGGCATAGGGCTGGCTTCTCCAGTCTCCTCCCTGAGATGAGTCATAGGGCTGGCTTCTCCAGTCTCCTCCCCAAGAGGAGGCATAGGGCTAGCTTCTCCAGTCTCCTCCCCAAGAGGAGGCATAGGGCTAGATTCTCCAGTCTCCTCCCCAAGAGGAGGCATAGGGCTCGCTTCTCCAGTCTCCTCCCTGAGATGAGTCATAGGGCTGGCTTCTCCAGTCTCCTCCCCAAGAGAAGGCATAGGGCTGGCTTCTCCAGTCTCCTCCCTAGGACGAGGCGTAGAGCTCGCTTCTCCAGTCTCCTCCCTGAGATGAGTCATAGGGCTGGCTTCTCCAGTCTCCTCCCTGAGATGAGTCATAGGGCTGGCTTCTCCAGTCTCCTCCCTGAGATGAGGCATAGTGCTGGCTTCTTCAGTCTTCTCTGTAGGACGAGGCATAGGTCCAGCTTCTCCAGTCTCCTCCCTGGCAGAAGAAGGGTGTGATGCTGAGGAAAGGCCTGAGCTAGCTGGTGACCCTGGGTCTGTGGCTCAGCGTCCCCGTCTCAGCGTCTTCTTCTGGTCACTTATGCAGACTGGCATAAGTCTTCCCCTCCAATTACTGCTCCCTAACTGAAGAACACCAGGGGCTCTGACTGATCTCCTTATATTATACTAGAAGGGTCCAGTCTAGTTAGAAACTGTATATAAGTTATATACAGTTTCTAACTAGACTGGACCCTTCTAGTGGGAGGGGTGGAGTGGAGAAGCTCAGCACAAACAGATACAATGTTACACTTTCCGTCTCTCATAGACTTACATTAGAGCTTCAGTGATACTCCGTGGCAATGACACAGCAGGTTTCCAGACAAAACAAGTCTCCAGACATAACAACAGAGGTAAACCAGACAGTCATAAGATCAGGCTGTCTGGTTTTGGTGGTAAACAACGTCTGGCTTTTTTTTCCTTCTAAACATGCTCTTCTTTGAACCCTATGGCAGCTGTGAAAAATTACCAACTTCTTATTCAAAGTCCCAAAAGTCTTTTTGTGATCACTAACACTTTCCACAGAACCTCACAAATACAGTGATAATGAACAGGATATATATCACAGCATACATATAAAATGCATTTACACAGTAATAAACAATATAAGTTAACCCTTTTAAGAGGAATAAAGTAAGGAGTTTATAACTTTGCATAGGGGAAATAGACAAATGTCCAGACTTCACAGGACCCCTGCTCCAGGGCAGTACATATAGATCCCCTGAAAGCAGGAAAGTGACCTGCAGTTAGGTCGGTACTGATCACTCGCAAATTGCTGTGCACCTGTCTACAAAACCAACCTCCAGATTAGGAAAATTTCTAGAGATCATGGTCCCCATGGTGTATTTATAGGGTGAGCAGGGGCATCACTAGAGATCCTGGGGTCCTCTAGTGTATTTATATATTTTTTTCTTAAACTGTAGATTTTTTTTAGCACATAACGTGCAGATTTTTAATGGTACAGAAAAGAAAAAAGGAGAAACATAAAATGGTACAACATAGCTCATACAGAGTCATTTAGCAGACTATCGAAATGGGAAAAAGGATAAAAAACATTGAGTACATCAGTACAGGTCCATAGGAATACCCAAAGACGTAACACATAAAACTCAGGACGAGGGAAAAGACAACTGACAGAACACAAAGGGAAAGGAACAGGTAAGGGGAGTAAGAGTAGTGATGGTGGGGACCATTAGGGGATGCCAGGTAGGTATCCCAGGGTAGCCGTATCGCTTGGAATTGTTCCACGGTGTTGTTAAGAAATGCCGTGAGACATTCCATGGACCTGAAATCACGGACCCTGGCTACCCTGGCTAGAAGCATTGACTTGGTGGGAGGGGTAGTCTGCTTCCAGGATTTGGGGATCAAGGATTTGGCTGCAGTACATAATGGGAGGAACAGCCTGGAGGAGTGCTTGTTCAACCCTGGAGGTGGTAGGTTAAGTAAGTAGACCTTTGGGTCTAACGGTACAGGGAATCCAAAAAGGGAATGAGCCATGTGACCGACCGCCTGGTACCCCGACTGGGTACCTCCGTCAAAAAAGTTTCCCTTCGCTGGAACCCGAATTTCAGTGTCCAAACCTGCTTAATAATTGCACAGAGTCAATATAAGGACAGAACACTAAACTCCTCAATCATCAGGCAACACCAATGTCGAAGAGTAAATCAAGAACTCACTTTATTGAAGACCAACTCAGTAGATATACAGTTCAAGGAGTCTAACAACATAACTCAATCAAACATGAACAGCAGGCAAACAGACATCCCTCCCCAGTGTCTTAATGAATGAATGTGGAGAGAGGAGACACATGTGATGGGATTATCTCCTGAGTGTATCATAGGGTGATCTACTCATCTACACCAGAGTCGGCTACTCCTAGAGTCAGCTATCTTAGTCCTATCACCAACACAATAGAACAAAGGGACAAATAAACTAACACATTCATTGGGAGTCTCAGTGCAGAGTTACCCCTTTTTGTGTTGCACATTGCACCTTTAATGAGCAATAGGAAAGATGTGGCCCATAACTCCACACATAAATCTGGGCCAATAGTTCCTTGTAACCCCAAGAGGTCTAAGGGGGTCTCCATAGTTCTGGGTCCATAGTCCATAGGACGGAGGCTAGCCCTCAGGCCTCTCCAGCAGCCCCAGTGACGGTTCAGTCTGTCACAAGCCACATCCCTCACCTCCCCCCAAAATGGGGTGATAGTGGGGCAAGTCAAAAAAATATGGCACAAAGAACCCACGTGGTTCAAGCACCACCAGCAGACAGACGGAACAGTGGGGTTTATAGAATGTAGGAGTGCAGGGGTACGGTACCAGTGCATTAGCAGCTTGTACTGCGTCTCCTTATACGTGGTGCAGATAGAGGACTGGGCTGCCCTATTCCATACAGTCTGCCAGGCAGTGCGAGAAAAAGGTGATCCGAGGGTAGTAGTCCATTTATCCATGTATGCATGATGTGGAATCTCGCTCTCTGCAGATGTTGGCAAAAGGACGGTAGATCAGACCTCTTGTCCCGGTGCCTAGTCGGCACAGACGCTCAAACCAAAAGTAGTGCTCACATAGTGATGAACTTGGAGGTGGTGGAGTCCCTCCGTCGCCGGCACTTTCAATTGGTCCTGAAGCTGCCCAAAGGATCTCAGCATCAGAAGGGAATAGCTGGGTTGTAAAGAAAAGAGATCATAGAGGAGTGCTGAGAAGCTAAGGCAAACCGTCTGTGGCAGGTGTCCCATATGTGTTTGGTAAAGGCCATAGGCCCCAGGAGGGAAGTGTGAGGGGCTACAGGGGTCCAATGCCATAGCAGGGTGTTTGGATGAACCAGGGCAATCCAGAGCTTTTTCGATTTCTACCCATTTGCTGTATGCTTGTTGGGACGCCCAAAAAGGAACAACACGCAAATGAGAAGCCCGGTAATAGTGCATGATATTAGGGGCCGATAGGTCACCTCAATCTGTGGCCACGAACATGACCTTGCGGGGGATGCAGTGACATTTACCTTGCCATATGAAGTCAAGAATGGCCTGTTGGAGGAGGCGTAATTCTGACAGAGGGATTCGTACTGGGAGGGTCTCAAAGTAATAAAGCAATTTTGGGAGGAGGGACATGTTCACCGCTGCTATGCAGCCTAGCAATGATATGTACAGGGGTTTCCATTCTTCGAGGTGGGACTTAAGCTTGCGAAAGAGGGGAGGGGAGGTCCTGGAGTAGAGATAGGCATACGTAGGGGTAATATAAACCCCCAGGTACTTCAGCGTGGTGTCAGACCATCCATAAGGGAAGTTGCTCTGGAGCAACGTTAGATCACGGGCGGGTATAAGGACAGGGAGGGCCTCTGCCTTAGAAGCATTGACTTTGTATCCCAAAAGGGCGCCGTAGTGAGATAGGGCTTTTGTAGGTTTGGTAGCGTAATGTGGGAATTGGTCAGGGTGAGGAGGACATCGTCCGCATAAAGGGAGATCTTAAATTCCTTATCCCGTACTTTAAGTCCCTGAATGTCGGGGTTCAGTCGTATGTGTGCGGTAAGGGGTTCTATACACAATGCAAAAATAAGCGGTGAGAGCGGGCAGCCCTGACGTGTACCATTAGAAATATTAAACTGAGTGGAGGAGCTGAAGGGCAACTTGACAAGCACTAAAGAGGCAGAGTAGAGGCTGAGAATGGCTTGTAGAAAGGGTCCTGCGATACCGAAGGCTCGGAGGGTTTCGAATAGAAAAGACCAGTCGAGCCGGTCAAAGGCCTTCTCTGCGTCAAGACTCCGAATAACTGTGGGGGTCGCAGTACGAGTCGCCACATCAATCAGAATAACAACCCGGCGAGTGTTATCTCCGCCCTGTCGATAGGGGAAAAAACCCCACCTGGTCCTTATGAACCAGGCTGAGGAGCCACACATTCAGGCGAGCAGTGAAAATACAAGTGAAATTTTTAAGGTCTGCGTTAAGAAGAGCGATCGGCCTATAGTTAGCGCAGTCCGTCTTGTGGATGACTACAATATGGGATGACAGCATAGACGGCGGGATTGGGGAGCCCAATAGAAATTAGTTGAGTAAGGCCAGGAGGCGCGGGGAGAGTTCTGATTCAAACGTTTTGTAGTACAGGTCCATGAAGCCGTCAGGTCCCGGGGATTTGCCTGGGGGTAGAGCTTTAATCACGTCCATTAGTTCCTAAGCTGATATGGGGCTGTTCAGAGGCGACCACCTCCGGGGAGAGCTTGGGCAATTTACAAGCGGATAAGTAATTCCGTATGCGGGGTAGTGGGGTGTGCGCGAGTGTTTGTCGTTAAGGTTATACGGAGTAGTAATCACGAAGGCATCGAGCAATCGCGTCAGGGTGGTATTGGGGGCAGCTGTGTCTTTCACCGCCTGAGGAGCACGTTTGGAGGCAGCATCCCGTAACTGACGGGCCAAGATAGTGTGGGCTTTATTCCCCTTCTCGTAATATCGCTGCTTGGAGTAAAGCAGCATGCGTTCCACAGTGTGAATGGAGGCATCCTTTAGTTTCGCGCCGGACTCCACAAGCTCCCAGAGAAGGGAAAGGCTCGGCTTAAGGCTTAGTCGGGATTGTAGCGAAGTAATTTGTGCCGTGAGTTCTCGAACCCGGAGCGAGGTCACCTGTAGTGTATTTATAAGATGAGCAGGGGCATCACCAGTGATCACGGGGCCCCGTAGTGTATTTATAGGATGAGCAGGGGCATCACTAGGGATCACAGGGCCCCGTAGTGTATTTATAAGATGAGCAGGGGCATCACTAGGGATCACGGGGCCACCTGTAGTGTATTTATAAGATGAGCAGGGGCATCACCAGTGATCACGGGGCCCCGTAGTGTATTTATAAGATGAGCAGGGGCATCACTAGGGATCACGGGGGGCCCATAGTGTATTTATAAGATGAGCAGGGGCATCACTAGAGATCACAGGGCCCCGTAGTGTATTTATAAGATGAGCAGAGGCATCACTATGGATCACGGGGCCCCGTAGTGTATATATAAGATGAGCAGGGGCATCACTAGGGATCATGGGGCCCAGTAGTGTATTTATAAGATGAGCGGGGGCATCACTAGGGATCACGGGGCCCCATAGTGTATTTATAGGATGAGCAGGGGCATCACTAGGGATCACGGGGCCCCGTAGTGTATTTATAAGATGAGCAGGGGCATCACTAGGGATCACGGGGCCCCGTAGTGTATTTATAGGATGAGCAGGGACATCACTAGGGATCACGGGGCCCTGTAGTGTATTTATAAGATGAGCAGAGGCATCACTAGGGATCACAGGGCCCCGTAGTGTATTTATAAGATGAGCAGGGGCATCACTAAGGATCATGGGGCCCTGTAGTGTATTTATAGGATGAGCAGGGGCATCACTGGGGATCATGGGGCCCTGTAGTGTATTTATAGGATGAGCAGGGACATCACTAGGGATCACGGGGCCCCGTAGTGTATTTATAAGATGAGCAGGGGCATCACTAGGGATCATGGGGCCCAGTAGTGTATTTATAAGATGAGCGGGGGCATCACTAGGGATCACGGGGCCCCATAGTGTATTTATAGGATGAGCAGGGGCATCACTAGGGATCACGGGGCCCCGTAGTGTATTTATAAGATGAGCAGGGGCATCACCAGTGATCACGGGGCCCCGTAGTGTATTTATAAGATGAGCAGGGGCATCACTAGGGATCACAGGGCCCCGTAGTGTATTTATAAGATGAGAAGGGGCATCACTAGGGATCACGGGGCCCATAGTGTATTTATAAGATGAGCAGAGGCATCACTAGGGATCACGGGGCCCGTAGTGTATTTATAAGATGAGCAGGGGCATCACTAGGGATCATGGGGCCCTGTAGTGTATTTATAAGATGAGCAGGGGCATCACCAGTGATCACAGGGCCCCGTAGTGTATTTATAAGATGAGCAGAGGCATCACTAGGGATCACGGGGGCCCATAGTGTATTTATAAGATGAGCAGGGGCATCACTAGGGATCACGGGGCCCTGTAGTGTATTTATAAGATGAGCAGGGGCATCACTAGGGATCATGGGGCCCAGTAGTGTATTTATAAGATGAGCAGGGGCATCACTAGGGATCACGGGGCCCCATAGTGTATTTATAGGATGAGCAGGGGCATCACTAGGGATCACGGGGCCCCGTAGTGTATTTATAAGATGAGCAGGGGCATCACCAGTGATCACGGGGCCCCGTAGTGTATTTATAAGATGAGCAGGGGCATCACTAGGGATCACAGGGCCCCGTAGTGTATTTATAAGATGAGAAGGGGCATCACTAGGGATCACGGGGGCCCATAGTGTATTTATAAGATGAGCAGAGGCATCACTAGGGATCACGGGGCCCGTAGTGTATTTATAAGATGAGCAGGGGCATCACTAGGGATCATGGGGCCCTGTAGTGTATTTATAAGATGAGCAGGGGCATCACCAGTGATCACAGGGCCCCGTAGTGTATTTATAAGATGAGCAGAGGCATCACTAGGGATCACGGGGGCCCATAGTGTATTTATAAGATGAGCAGGGGCATCACTAGGGATCACGGGGCCCTGTAGTGTATTTATAAGATGAGCAGGGCATCACTAGGGATCACGGGGCCCCGTAGTGTATTTATAAGATGAGCAGGGGCATCACTAGGGATCATGGGGCCCTGTAGTGTATTTATAAGATGAGCAGGGGCATCACCAGTGATCACAGGGCCCCGTAGTGTATTTATAAGATGAGCAGAGGCATCACTAGGGATCACGGGGGCCCATAGTGTATTTATAAGATGAGCAGGGGCATCACTAGGGATCACGGGGCCCTGTAGTGTATTTATAAGATGAGCAGGGCATCACTAGGGATCACGGGGCCCCGTAGTGTATTTATAGGATGAGCAGGTGCATCACTAGGGATCACGGGGCCCCGTAGTGTATTTATAAGATGAGCGGGGGCATCACTAGGGATCACGGGGCCCCATAGTGTATTTATAGGATGAGCAGGGGCATCACTAGGGATCGCGGGGCCCCGTAGTGTATTTATAAGATGAGCAGGGGCATCACTAGGGATCACGGGGCCCCGTAGTGTATTTATAGGATGAGCAGGGGCATCACTAGGGATCACGGGGCCCCGTAGTGTATTTATAAGATGAGCAGGGGCATCACCAGTGATCACGGGGCCCCGTAGTGTATTTATAAGATGAGCAGGGGCATCACTAGGGATCACAGGGCCCCGTAGTGTATTTATAAGATGAGAAGGGGCATCACTAGGGATCACGGGGGCCCATAGTGTATTTATAAGATGAGCAGAGGCATCACTAGGGATCACGGGGCCCCGTAGTGTATTTATAAGATGAGCAGGGGCATCACTAGGGATCATGGGGCCCTGTAGTGTATTTATAAGATGAGCAGAGGCATCACTAGGGATCACGGGGCCCCGTAGTGTATTTATAAGATGAGCAGGGGCATCACTAGGGATCATGGGGCCCTGTAGTGTATTTATAAGATGAGCAGGGCATCACTAGGGATCACGGGGCCCGTAGTGTATTTATAAGATGAGCAGGGGCATCACTAGGGATCACGGGGCCCTGTAGTGTATTTATAAGATGAGCAGGGGCATCACTAGGGATCACGGGGCCCCGTAGTGTATTTATAGGATGAGCAGGGGCATCACTGGGGATCATGGGGCCCCGTAGTGTATTTATAAAATGAGCAGGGGCATCACTAGGGATCACGGGGCCCTGTAGTGTATTTATAGGATGAGCAGGGGCATCACTAAGGATCATGGGGCCCCGTAGTGTATTTATAAGATGAGCAGGGGCATCACTAGGGATCACGGGGCCCCTTAGTGTATTTATAAGATGAGCAGGGGCATCACTAGGGATCACGGGGCCCCTTAGTGTATTTATAAGATGAGCAGGGGCATCACTAGGGATCACGGGGCCCTGTAGTGTATTTATAGGATGAGCAGGGGCATCACTAAGGATCATGGGGCCCTGTAGTGTATTTATAGGATGAGCAGGGGCATCACTAGGGATCACAGGGCCCCGTAGTGTATTTATAAGATGAGCAGGGGCATCACTAAGGATCATGGGGCCCTGTAGTGTATTTATAGGATGAGCAGGGGCATCACTAGGGATCACAGGGCCCCGTAGTGTATTTATAGGATGAGCAGGGGCATCACTAGGGATCACGGGGCCCTGTAGTGTATTTATAAGATGAGCAGAGGCATCACTAGGGATCACAGGGCCCCGTAGTGTATTTATAGGATGAGCAGGGGCATCACTGGGGATCATGGGGCCCAGTAGTGTATTTATAAGATGAGCAGGGGCATCACTAAGGATCATGGGGCCCTGTAGTGTATTTATAAGATGAGCAGGGGCATCACTAGGGATCACGGGGCCCTGTAGTGTATTTATAGGATGAGCAGGGGCATCACTGGGGATCATGGGGCCCAGTAGTGTATTTATAAGATGAGAAGGGGCATCACTAGGGATCACGGGGCCCCGTAGTGTATTTATAGGATGAGCAGGTGCATCACTAGGGATCACGGGCCCCGTAGTGTATTTATAAGATGAGCAGGGGCATCACTAGGGATCACGGGGCCCCGTAGTGTATTTATAAGATGAGCAGGGGCATCACTAGGGATCACGGGGCCCCTTAGTGTATTTATAAGATGAGCAGGGGCATCACTAGGGATCACGGGGCCCTGTAGTGTATTTATAAAATGAGCAGGGGCATCACTAGGGATCACGGGGCCCCGTAGTGTATTTATAAGATGAGCAGGATCATCACTAGGGATCACGGGGCCCAATAGTGTATTTATAAGATGAGCGGGGGCATCACTAGGGATCATGGGGCCCCGTAGCTTATTTAAAAAATGAGAAGAGGCATCACTAGGGATCACGGGGCCCCGTAGTGTATTTATAAGATGAACAGGGGCATCACTAGGGATCAAGGGGCCCCATAGTGTATTTATAAAATGAGCAGGAGCATCACTAGGGATCACGGGGCCCCGTAGTGTATTTATAGGATGAGCAGGTGCATCACTAGGGATCACGGGGCCCCGTAGTGTATTTATAAGATGAGCAGGGGCATCACTAGGGATCACGGGGCCCCGTAGTGTATTTATAAGATGGGCAGGGGCATCACTAGGGATCACGGGGCCCCTTAGTGTATTTATAAGATGAGCAGGGGCATCACTAGGGATCACGGGGCCCTGTAGTTTATTTAAAAAATGAGAAGAGGCATCACTAGGGATCACGGGCCCCGTAGTGTATTTATAAGATGAGCAGGGGCATCACTAGGGATCAAGGGGCCCCATAGTGTATTTATAAAATGAGCAGGAGCATAACTAGGGATCACGGGGCCCCATAGTGTATTTATAAAAATTAGCAGGGGCATAACTAGGGATCATGGGGCCCCGTAGTGTATTTATAAGATGAGAAGAGGCATCACTAGAGAGCCTGGGCAGGGAGGGCTTCTCTTCAGTAACAGCAGGTACACTGGAATACCCGACCACTAGAGGCAGTACTGGCAGGAGCAATAACAGCATAAGGGGCCTCAGCTGTGTGTGGAGGAGAGGAGTCCTCATTACCAGTACAGGGAGGCCTTCTCTCCAGTAACAGCAGGTACACTGTGGAATACCCGACCACTAGAGGCAGTAATGACAGGACCAATAACAGCAGAAGAAGCCTCACCTGTGTGTGGAGGAGAGGGGTCCTCATCATTAGTACAGGGAGGGCTTCTCTCCAGTAACAGCAGGTACACTGGAATACCTGACCACTAGAGGCAGTAATGACAGGACCAATAACAGCAGAAGGGGCCTCAGCTGTGTGTGGAGGAGAGGGGTCCTCATCACCAGTACAGGGAGGGCTTATCTCCAGTAACAGCAGGTACACTGGAATACCCGACCACTAGAGGCAGTAATGGCAGGACTAATAACAGCAGAAGAGGCCTCAGCTGTGTGTGGAGGAGAGGGTCCCCATCACCAGTACAGGGAGGGCTTCTCTCCAGTAACAGCAGGTACACTGGAATACCCGACCACTAGAGGCAGTAATGACAGGACCAATAACAGGAGAAGGGGCCTCAGCTGTGTGTGGAGGAGAGGGGTCCCCATCACCAGTACAGGGAGGACTTCTCTCCAGTAACAGCAGGTACACTGGAATACCCGACCACTAGAGGCAGTAATGACAGGACCAATAACAGCAGAAGGGGCCTCAGCTGTGTGTGGAGGAGAGGGATCCTCATCACCAGTACAGGGAGGGCTTCTCTCCAGTAACAGCAGGTACACTGGAATTCCTGACCACTAGAGGCAGTAATGACAGGACTAATAACAGGAGAAGGGGCCTCAGCTGTGTGTGGAGGAGAGGGGTCCTCATCACCAGTACAGGGAGGGCTTCTCTCCAGTAACAGCAGGTACACTGGAATACCCGACCACTAGAGGCAGTAATGACAGGACTAATAACAGGAGAAGGGGCCTCAGCTGTGTGTGGAGGAGAGGGGTCCCCATCACCAGTACAGGGAGGACTTCTCTCCAGTAACAGCAGGTACACTGGAATACCCGACCACTAGAGGCAGTAATGACAGGACCAATAACAGCAAAAGGGGCCTCAGCTGTGTGTGGAGGAGAGGGGTGCCCATCACCAGTACAGGGAGGGCTTATCTCCAGTAACAGCAGGTACACTGGAATACCCGACCACTAGAGGCAGTAATGACAGGACCAATAACAGGAGAAGAGGCCTCAGCTGTGTGTGGAGGAGAGGGGTCCTCATCACCAGTACAGGGAGGGCTTCTCTCCAGTAACAGCAGGTACACTGGAATACCCGACCACTAGAGGCAGTAATGACATGACCAATAACAGCAGAAGGGGCCTCAGCTGTGTGTGGAGGAGAGGGGTCCTCATCACCAGTACAGGGAGGGCTTCTCTCCAGTAACAGCAGGTACACTGGAATACCCGACCACTAGAGGCAGTAATGACAGGACCAATAACAGCAGAAGAGGCCTCAGCTGTGTGTGGAGGAGAGGGTCCTCATCACCAGTACAGGGAGGGCTTCTCTCCAGTAACAGCAGGTACACTGGAATACCCGACCACTAGAGGCAGTAATGACAGGACCAATAACAGCAGAAGGGGCCTCAGCTGTGTGTGGGAGGAGGGGTCCTCATCACCAGTACAGGGAGGGCTTCTCTCCAGTAACAGCAGGTACACTGGAATACCCGACCACTAGAGGCAGTAATGACAGGACCAATAACAGCAGAAGAGGCCTCAGCTGTGTGTGGAGGAGAGGGTCCTCATCACCAGTACAGGGAGGGCTTCTCTCCAGTAACAGCAGGTACACTGGAATACCCGACCACTAGAGGCAGTAATGACAGGACCAATAACAGCAGAAGGGGCCTCAGCTGTGTGTGGAGGAGAGGGGTCCTCATCACCAGTACAGGGAGGGCTTCTCTCCAGTAACAGCAGGTACACTGGAATACCCGACCACTAGAGGCAGTAATGACAGGACCAATAACAGCAGAAGGGGCCTCAGCTGTGTGTGGAGGAGAGGGGTCCTCATCACCAGTACAGGGAGGGCTTCTCTCCAGTAACAGCAGGTACACTGGAATTCCTGACCACTAGAGGCAGTAATGACAGGACTAATAACAGGAGAAGGGGCCTCAGCTGTGTGTGGAGGAGAGGGGTCCTCATCACCAGTACAGGGAGGGCTTCTCTCCAGTAACAGCAGGTACACTGGAATACCCGACCACTAGAGGCAGTAATGACAGGACTAATAACAGGAGAGCGGTCCGGGGGTCTTTATTGTCCATCATTTGTTTATTCCACGCGTTTCCCGCTTCACTGAGATGATGGGAGGGACAATGGGGTGTCACGCTTGTTGCACAGTATATGAATCCACGTAGGTAAAGACATCCCACATGACTGGTGCTAAGGCTGATATATAACATAAATTCAAACGGCACTCCAAACTTGTTTTAATGCAGTTAAGTTTTATTCATAGTATTGCCGGACTTATTTTATAGGCTTTTAGGCAACGTTTCGGGCATATTATGCATTGCCCTTCATCAGGCTGATATGGCAGCACTTTCTATGTATGCCGGCATTCACATAGAAAGTGCTGCCATATCAGCCTGATGAAGGGCAATGCATAATATGGCCGAAACGTTGCCTAAAAGCCTATAAAATAAGTCCGGCAATACTATGAATAAAACTTTACTGCATTAAAACAAGTTTGGAGTGCCGTTTGAATTTATGTTATATGTCAAGTACCCTGAGGTGGAGCAGGATACATCCCTGACGTGCACCCTACAGCCAAGAAGTGGCGGAAGTGCTGTGGCTAAATTAAGTGTATATGGTGCTAAGGCTGATGATAGAATCAGGTCTAATGTGATGATCTGCAGAGGAGCGTTGGTTCAATGCTCTGCAGGCAGGGAGATAGTCTGCTGCAGAGGTCTGGTTAGAGGACACCACCAGGCTGGCTCTGCAGTAATATTCTGCATTGTTCCCTTTCATCTCATCTGTGACGGATTAGGGCGTTACCGGGCCGCTGGTATATTTGGTATCTGGAAAAATGTCTACAATTTGGAAACAAAAGGAATGAAATGTAATCCAAGGACAAGGACGAAGAACCTCGTGGTGCCGGACGCCAGCCGCATAGCTGGGAGGATCTAGTGCCAAGTGAAGAATGTGACCCCCAGAATATCATATTGACATACCACAGTATGACATCATAGTGATCCCCAAATTATACCACAGTATGACATCATAGTGATCCCCAAATTATACCACAGTATGACATCATAGTGACCCCCAAATTATATCACAGTATGACATCATAGTGACCCCCAAATTATACCACAATATGACATCATAACGATCCCCAAATTATCCCACAGTATGACATCATAGTGACCCCCAAATTATATCACAGTATGACATCATAGTGACCCCCAAATTATACCACAATATGACATCATAACGATCCCCAAATTATCCCACAGTATGACATCATAGTGACCCCCAAATTATACCACAGTATGACATCATAGTGACCCCCAAATTATACCACAGTATGACATCATAACGACCCCCAAATTATACCACAGTATGACATCATAACGATCCCCAAATTATACCACAATATGACATCATAATGACCCCCAAATTATATCACAATATGACATCATAACGACCCCCAAATTATACCACAGTATGACATCATAGTGATCCCCAAATTATACCACAATATGACATCATAGTGACCCCCAAATTATACCACAGTATGACATCATAGTGACCCCCAAATTATACCACAGTATGACATCATAGTGATCCCCAAATTATACCACAATATGACATCATAACGACCCCCAAATTATATCACAGTATGACATCATAACGACCCCCAAATTATATCACAATATGACATCATAACGACCCAAAATTATATCACAATATGACATCATAACGACCCTCAAATTATACCACAATATGACATCATAACGACCCCCAAATTATATCACAATATGACATCATAGTGACCCCCAAATTATACCACAGTATGACATCATAGTGACCCCCAAATTATACCACAATATGACATCATAACGATCCCCAAATTATACCACAGTATGACATCATAGTGACCCCCAAATTATACCACAATATGACATCATAACGACCCCCAAATTATATCACAATATGACATCATAACGACCCCCAAATTATACCACAATATGACATCATAACGACCCCCAAATTATACCACAATATGACATCATAACGACCCCCAAATTATACCACAATATGACATCATAACGACCCCCAAATTATATCACAATATGACATCATAACGACCCAAAATTATATCACAATATGACATCATAACGATCCCCAAATTATACCACAATATGACATCATAACGACCCCCAAATTATATCACAGTATGACATCATAACGACCCAAAATTATATCACAATATGACATCATAACGATCCCCAAATTATACCACAGTATGACATCATAATGATCCCCAAATTATACCACAATATGACATCATAACGACACCCAAATTATACCACAGTATGACATCATAACGACCCCCAAATTATATCACAGTATGACATCATAGGGACCCCCAAATTATATCACAGTATGACATCATAGTGATCCCCAAATTATACCACAATATGACATCATAACGACCCAAAATTATATCACAATATGACATCATAACGACCCTCAAATTATACCACAATATGACATCATAACGACCCCCAAATTATATCACAATATGACATCATAGTGACCCCCAAATTATACCACAGTATGACATCATAGTGACCCCCAAATTATACCACAATATGACATCATAACGATCCCCAAATTATACCACAGTATGACATCATAGTGACCCCCAAATTATACCACAATATGACATCATAACGGCCCCCAAATTATATCACAGTATGACATCATAACGACCCCCAAATTATATCACAATATGACATCATAACGACCCCCAAATTATACCACAATATGACATCATAACGACCCCCAAATTATACCACAATATGACATCATAACGACCCCCAAATTATATCACAATATGACATCATAACGACCCAAAATTATATCACAATATGACATTATAACGATCCCCAAATTATACCACAATATGACATCATAACGACCCCCAAATTATATCACAGTATGACATCATAACGACCCAAAATTATATCACAATATGACATCATAACGATCCCCAAATTATACCACAGTATGACATCATAACGATCCCCAAATTATACCACAATATGACATCATAACGACACCCAAATTATACCACAGTATGACATCATAACGACCCCCAAATTATACCACAATATGACATCATAACGACCCCCAAATTATATCACAATATGACATCATAACGACCCCCAAATTATACCACAATATGTCATCATAGTGACCCCCAAATTATACCACAATATGTCATCATAGTGACCCCCAAATTATACCACAATATGATATCATAGTGACCCCCAAATTATACCACAATATGACATCATAACGACCCCCAAATTATATCACAATATGACATCATAGTGACCCCCAAATTATATCACAATATGACATCATAACGACCCCCAAATTATATCACAGTATGACATCATAACGACCCCCAAATTATATCACAGTATGACATCATAACGACCCCCAAATTATATCACAGTATGACATCATAACGACCCCCAAATTATACCACAATATGACATCATAACGACCCCCAAATTATATCACAATATGACATCATAACGACCCCCAAATTATATCACAATATGTCATCATAACGACCCCCAAATTATACCACAATATGACATCATAACGACCCCCAAATTATATCACAATATGTCATCATAGTGACCCCCAAATTATACCACAATATGACATCATAACGACCCCCAAATTATACCACAATATGACATCATAACGACCCCCAAATTATACCACAATATGACATCATAACGACCCCCAAATTATACCACAATATGACATCATAACGACCCCCGAATTATCCCACAATATGTCATCATAACGACCCCCAAATTATACCACAGTATGACATCATAACAACCCCCAAATTATACCACAATATGACATCATAACGACCCCCAAATTATATCACAATATGACATCATAACGTCCCCCAAATTATATCACAGTATGACATCATAACGACCCCCAAATTATATCACAATATGACATCATAGTGACCCCCAAATTATACCACAGTATGACATCATAACGACCCTCAAATTATACCACAATATGACATCATAACGACCCCCAAATTATATCACAATATGACATCATAACGACCCCCAAATTATATCACAATATGACATCATAATGACCCCCAAATTATATCACAATATGACATCATAGTGACCCCCAAATTATACCACAATATGACATCCTAGTGACCCCCAAATTATACCACAGCATGACATCATAACGACCCCCAAATTATATCACAATATGACATCATAACGACCCCCA
Organism: Bufotes viridis; assembly: GCA_033119425.1. Classification (NCBI taxonomy): domain Eukaryota; kingdom Metazoa; phylum Chordata; class Amphibia; order Anura; family Bufonidae; genus Bufotes; species Bufotes viridis. Next base: position 19,517,319 of record CM065589.1, on the reverse strand, counting down.
AATTATATCACAATATGACATCATAGTGACCCCCAAATTATATCACAATATGACATCATAGTGACCCCCAAATTATACCACAATATGTCATCATAGTGACCCCCAAATTATACCACAATATGACATCATAACGACCCCCAAATTATACCACAATATGACATCATAACGACCCCCAAATTATACCACAATATGTCATCATAGTGACCCCCAAATTATACCACTATATGACATCATAACGACCCCCAAATTATACCACAGTATGACATCATAACGATCCCCAAATTATACCACAATATGTCATCATAGTGACCCCCAAATTATACCACAATATGTCATCATAGTGACCCCAAAATTATATCACAGTATGACATCATAGTAACCACAAAATTGTATCACAATGTGACATCATATTCCAAGTTAGGTAACTGGTCGGCACTGCCTTGATAGCGTGCGGTACACGTGTCTGCGGGCGGCGGTCCCACGGATACATTTTGGAAGAAAAGACCGGCACTCGCTTCTTAGGATTATTATTGCTAATTTATTGGTCACATATTATAGGCATAGTGACGCGTTTCAGCACCAGGTGTGCTTTCATCAGACTCTGTAGAGGGGGCTATAGACTCTGTAGAGTCTGATGAAAGCACACCTGGTGCCGAAACGCGTCACTATGCCTATAATATGGGACCAATAAATTAGCAACAATAATCCTAAGAAGCAAATGCCGGTCTTTTCTTTCAAAATATGACATCATAGTGCCCCCCAAAATTATACCACAATATGACATCATAGTGACCCCCAAATTATACCACAATATGACATCATAGTGCCCCCCAAAATTATACCACAATATGACATCATAGTGACCCCCAAATTATACCACAATATGACATCATAGTGCCCCCCAAAATTATACCACAATATGACATCATAGTGACCCCCCAAAATTATACCACAATATGACATCATAGTGACCCCCAAAATTATACCACAATATGACATCATAGTGACCCCCCAAAATTATACCACAATATGACATCATAGTGACCCCAAATTATACAATATAACCTCATAGTCATGCAAGACCAAACCTCTGTGATAGCGTAAAACCACTCTGGTCAGGGAGGCTGTGATGCTGTTACTCACTGCTCCTCCTCTGGCCGGATTTCAAGTTGATCCAGGCAGACTCTTTAAGCCGCCATGTATTCTTCACTTACTCCTGTGTTTTCATTTTTCTTATGATCTCTTGGCTCCGCTGGGAAAGCAGGGGTTAATCGCTTCTCTGTGTCTGAGCTCTGCTTAGGATCTGATCTTTGCAGTAGAGGAGCAACATCCAGAGTCGTAACACTGTTTATGTAGACATGGTCCTGTGAAAGTATTTCAGATATGTTCCTATGACCATGTACCAGTGTGGATGGAGGAGATGCTGATGAGATGATGTGGATGGAGGAGATGATGTGGATGGAGGAGATGTTCAGGAGATGATGTGGATGGAGGAGATGATGTGGATGGAGGAGATGTTCAGGAGATGATGTGGATGGAGGAGATGTTCAGGAGATGATGTGGATGGAAGAGATGTTCAGGAGATGATGTGGATGGAGGAGATGTTCAGGAGATGATGTGGATGGAGGAGATGTTCAGGAGATGATGTGGATGGAGGAGATGTTCAGGAGATGATGTGGATGGAGGAGATGTTCAGGAGATGATGTGGATGGAGGAGATGTTCAGGAAATGATGTGGATGGAGGAGATGTTCAGGAGATGATGTGGATGGAGATGATGTTCAGGAGATGATGTGGATGGAGGAGATGTTGAGGAGATGATGTGGATGGAGGAGATGTTCAGGAGATGATGTGGATGGAGATGATGTTCAGGAGATGATGTGGATGGAGATGATGTTCAGGAGATGATGTGGATGGAGGAGATGATATGCAGATGATATGGATTGAGGAGATGTTCAGGAGATGATGTGGATGGAGGAGATGTTGAGGAGATGATGTGGATGGAGGAGATGTTCAGGAGATGATGTGGATGGAGGAGATGTTGAGGAGATGATGTGGATGGAGGAGATGTTCAGGAGATGATGTGGATGGAGGAGATGATATGCAGATGATATGGATGGAGGAGATGTTCAGGAGAGGATGTGGATGGAGGAGATGTTGCAGGAGATGATGTGGATGGAGGAGATGTTCAGGAGATGATGTGGATGGAGGAGATGTTCAGGAGATGATGTGGATGGAGAGATGTTCAGGAGATGATGTGGATGGAGGAGATGATGTGGATGAAGGAGATGATGTGGATGGAGGAGACGATGTGGATGGAGGAGATGATGTGGATGGAGGAGATGATGTGGATGGAGGAGATGATGTGGATGGAGGAGATGATGTGGATGGAGGAGATGATGTGGATGGAGGAGATGTTCAGGAGATGATGTGGATGGAGGAGATGTTCAGGAGATGATGTGGATGGAGGAGATGTTCAGGAGATGATGTGGATGGAGGAGATGTTCAGGAGATGATGTGGCTGGAGAAGATGTTCAGGAGATGATGTGGCTGGAGAAGATGTTCAGGAGATGATGTGGATGGAGGAGATGATCAGGAGATGATGTGGATGGAGGAGATGTTCAGGAGATGATGTGGATGGAGGAGATGTTCAGGAGATGATGTGGATGGAGGAGATGTTCAGGAGATGATGTGGATGGAGGAGATGTTCAGGAGATGATGTGGCTGGAGAAGATGTTCAGGAGATGATGTGGCTGGAGAAGATGTTCAGGAGATGATGTGGATGGAGGAGATGATCAGGAGATGATGTGGATGGAGGAGATGTTCAGGAGATGATGTGGATGGAGGAGATGTTCAGGAGATGATGTGGATGGAGGAGATGTTCAGGAGATGATGTGGATGGAGGAGATGTTCAGGAGATGATGTGGATGGAGGAGATGTTCAGGAGATGATGTGGATGGAGGATATGATGTGGATGGAGGAGATGTTCAGGAGATGATGTGGATGGAGGAGATGTTCAGGAGATGATGTGGATGGAGGAGATGTTCAGGAGATGATGTGGATGGAGGAGATGTTCAGCAGATGATGTGGATGGAGGAGATGATATGCAGATGATGTGGATGGAGGAGATGATCAGGAGATGATGTGGATGGAGGATATGATGTGGATGGAGGAGATGTTCAGGAGATGATGTGGATGGAGGAGATGTTCAGGAGATGATGTGGATGGAGGAGATGTTGAGGAGATGATGTGGATGGAGGAGATGTTCAGGAGATGATGTGGATGGAGGAGATGTTCAGGAGATGATGTGGATGGAGGAGATGTTCAGGAGATGATGTGGATGGAGGAGACTATGTGGATGGAGGAGATGTTCAGGAGATGATGTGGATGGAGGAGATGTTGAGGAGATGATGTGGATGGAGGAGATGTTCAGGAGATGATGTGGATGGAGGAGATGTTCAGGAGATGATGTGGATGGAGGAGATGTTCAGGAGATGATGTGGATGGAGGAGATGTTCAGGAGATGATGTGGATGGAGGAGAGATGTTCAGGAGATGATGTGGATGGAGGAGACTGATGTGGATGGAGGAGATGTTCAGGAGATGATGTGGATGGAGGAGATGTTCAGGAGATGATGTGGATGGAGGAGATGTTCAGGAGATGATGTGGATGGAGGAGATGTTCAGAGATGATGTGGATGGAGGAGATGTTCAGGAGATGATGTGGATGGAGGAGATGATGTGGATGGAGGAGATGTTCAGGAGATGATGTGGATGGAGGAGAAGATGTGGATGGAGGAGATGTTCAGGAGATGATGTGGATGGAGGAGATGATGTGGATGGAGGAGATGTTCAGGAGATGATGTGGATGGAGGAGATGTTCAGGAGATGATGGATGGAGGAGATGTTCAGGAGATGATGTGGATGGAGGAGATGTTCAGAGATGATGTGGATGGAGGAGGTGTTCAGGAGATGATGTGGCTGGAGGAGATGTTCAGGAGATGATGTGGATGGAGGAGATGTTCAGGAGATGATGTGGATGGAGGAGATGATGTGGATGGAGGAGATGTTCAGGAGATGATGTGGATGGAGGAGATGATGTGGATGGAGGAGATGTTCAGGAGATGATGTGGATGGAGGAGATTATGTGGATGGAGGAGATGATGTGGATGGAGGAGATGTTCAGGAGATGATGTGGATGGAGGAGATGTTCAGGAGATGATGTGGATGGAGGAGATGTTCAGGAGATGATGTGGATGGAGGAGATGTTCAGGAGATGATGTGGATGGAGGAGATGTTCAGGGAGATGATGTGGATGGAGGAGATGTTCAGGAGATGATGTGGATGGAGGAGATGTTCAGGAGATGATGTGGATGGAGGAGATGTTCAGGAGATGATGTGGATGGAGGAGATGTTCAGGAGATGATGTGGATGGAGGAGATGTTCAGGAGATGATGTGGATGGAGGAGATGTTCAGGAGATGATGTGGATGGAGGAGATGTTCAGGAGATGATGTGGATGGAGGAGATGTTCAGGAGATGATGTGGATGGAGGAGATGTTCAGGAGATGATGTGGATGGAGGAGATGTTCAGGAGATGATGTGGATGGAGGAGATGTTCAGGAGATGATGTGGATGGAGGAGATGTTCAGGAGATGATGTGGATGGAGGAGATGTTCAGGAGATGATGTGGATGGAGGAGATGTTCAGGAGATGATGTGGATGGAGGAGATGTTCAGGAGATGATGTGGATGGAGGAGATGTTCAGGAGATGATGTGGATGGAGGAGATGTTCAGGAGATGATGTGGATGGAGGAGATGTTCAGGAGATGATGTGGATGGAGGAGATGTTCAGGAGATGATGTGGATGGAGGAGATGTTCAGGAGATGATGTGGATGGAGGAGATGTTCAGGAGATGATGTGGATGGAGGAGATGTTCAGGAGATGATGTGGATGGAGGAGATGTTCAGGAGATGATGTGGATGGAGGAGATGTTCAGGAGATGATGTGGATGGAGGAGATGTTCAGGAGATGATGTGGATGGAGGAGATGTTCAGGAGATGATGTGGATGGAGGAGATGTTCAGGAGATGATGTGGATGGAGGAGATGTTCAGGAGATGATGTGGATGGAGGAGATGTTCAGGAGATGATGTGGATGGAGGAGACTATGTGGATGGAGGAGATGTTCAGGAGATGATGTGGATGGAGGAGATGTTCAGGAGATGATGTGGATGGAGGAGATGTTCAGGAGATGATGTGGATGGAGGAGATGTTCAGGAGATGATGTGGATGGAGGAGATGTTCAGGAGATGATGTGGATGGAGGAGATGTTCAGGAGATGATGTGGATGGAGGAGATGTGAGGAGAGATGTTCAGGAGATGATGTGGATGGAGGAGATGTTCAGGAGATGATGTGGATGGAGGAGATGTTCAGGAGATGATGTGGATGGAGGAGATGTTCAGGAGATGATGTGGATGGAGGAGATGTTCAGGAGATGATGTGGATGGAGGAGATGTTCAGGAGATGATGTGGATGGAGGAGATGTTCAGGAGATGATGTGGATGGAGGAGATGTTCAGAGATGATGTGGATGGAGGAGATGTTCAGGAGATGATGTGGATGGAGGAGATGTTCAGGAGATGATGTGGATGGAGGAGATGTTGAGGAGATGATGTGGATGGAGGAGATGTTCAGGAGATGATGTGGATGGAGGAGATGATGTGGATGGAGGAGATGATGTGGATGGAGGAGATGTTCAGGAGATGATGTGGATGGAGGAGATGTTCAGGAGATGATGTGGATGGAGGAGATGTTCAGGAGATGATGTGGACGGAGGAGATTTTCAGGAGATGATGTGGACGGAGGAGATGTTGAGGAGATGATGTGGATGGAGGAGATGTTCAGGAGATGATGTGGATGGAGGAGATGTTCAGGAGATGATGTGGATGGAGGAGATGTTCAGGAGATGATGTGGATGGAGGAGATGTTCAGGAGATGATGTGGATGGAGGAGATGTTCAGGAGATGATGTGGATGGAGGAGATGTTCAGGAGATGATGTGTATGGAGGAGATGTTCAGGAGATGATGTGGATGGAGGAGACGATGTGGATGGAGGAGATGTTCAGGAGATGATGTGGATGGAGGAGATGTTCAGGAGATGATGTGGATGGAGGAGATGTTCAGGAGATGATGTGGATGGAGGAGATGTTCAGGAGATGATGTGGATGGAGGAGATGTTCAGGAGATGATGTGGATGGAGGAGATGTTCAGGAGATGATGTGGATGGAGGAGATGTTCAGGAGATGATGTGGATGGAGGAGATGTTCATGAGATGATGTGGATGGAGGAGATGTTCAGGAGATGATGTGGATGGAGGAGATGTTCAGGAGATGATGTGGATGGAGGAGATGTTCAGGAGATGATGTGGATGGAGGAGATGTTCAGGAGATGATGTGGATGGAGGAGATATTCAGGAGATGATGTGTATTGAGGAGATGTTCAGGAGATGATGTGGATGGAGGAGATGTTCATGAGATGATGTGGATGGAGGAGATGTTCAGGAGATGATGTGGATGGAGGAGATGATGTGGATGGAGGAGATGATGTGGATGGAGGAGATGTTGAGGAGATGATGTGGATGGAGGAGATGTTCAGGAGATGATGTGGATGGAGGAGATGTTCAGGAGATGATGTGGATGGAGGAGATGATGTGGATGGAGGAGACGATGTGGATGGAGGAGATGTTGAGGAGATGATGTGGATGGAGGAGATGTTCAGGAGATGATGTGGATGGAGGAGATGTTCAGGAGATGATGTGGATGGAGGAGATGTTCAGGAGATGATGTGGATGGAGGAGATGTTCAGGAGATGATGTGGATGGAGGAGATGTTCAGGAGATGATGTGGATGGAGGAGATGTTGACGAGATGATGTGGATGGAGGAGATGTTCAGGAGATGATGTGGATGGAGGAGATGTTCAGGAGATGATGTGGATGGATGAGATGTTCAGGAGATGATGTGGATGGAGGAGATGATGTGGATGGAGGAGATGATGTGGATGGAGGAGATGTTCAGGAGATGATGTGGATGGAGGAGATGTTCAGCAGATGATATGGATGGAGTCAGTGCTGATGAGATGCTGTTGACGTAGTACATTTTGGTAAGATGTTGATGGAGTAGATTTTGATGAGATGTTGAAGGAGCAGATGCTGATGAGATGACGATGATGGAGTAGATGTGATGAGGTATAGGATGAAACACCACACAGACAACAAGAAGGGAAAGCCACTAGGCCTCAACGCTAGGGAAAGGAAAAGGTCACAACCTAGAGAACCCTACTCCTGGCCCTTACTCCTAACCGTATAGGCACCCCTTGAAGGTAGGAATGCCCATACCATGTAACCTGGGACCCTGGAGACCCGAAAGAGCCCTATGGATATTGGCACAGCTGAGACAAACCTTCCCTGATGAAGAAACAAGTGTCTCCCTGAGGCCTAGTAACAACCAACAAGGAAGGAAAAATAAAGCACAAACAAATGCGACGCTTAACTCCTGTAGAGGTGGACGAGCAGGAACACCAGAGAGGACAACACACCAGCTCTTTTTTTTTTTTTTTTATACTTTATTTTTTTCCATACTTATTTAAATACACAGTTCGGTTCATAATTCCAATCCATATTATTTCCAAATACAAAATCAGCATAACATAATATCCATTTACATAGCATATACCCTTTAAACCACTGATCATATATAATCCAATTAATCCTTATATTCTCCCCCCCAGACCCGTATCCCCCACCCCATTAGGACTGTGTGCCACGGTGAACCTTAGATCCCCCTAACTCATATCAGAGGTTAATCATACTGTCTGTTACGCAATTATTTTTACACGAGCCAGCTGGCCCAGGTTTTAGCTACCCTGCCACGCTGTTTGGCGCTCCCAGCACTTTTTTGTTCATATATTGCCACCTTATCCATTAACGCTATCCATTCATTTATTTCCGGACTAATCTGTGATCCCCATTTTCTAACAATTATTACCCTTGCTACTACCAGAGCTTTCAACCATAACCTTACCACCTCACTTTTTACCTTCTTAAATTGTGATGCTACCCCTAACAATATAAATGGCTGATCCCATTTTAACCTATATCGGGTTCTACAGTTCAACTCCTCTGTTACCTAAACCAAAAGTTTCTCACCGCTGAGCATTCCCAGACTACATGGAGGAAATGTGCTTTCTTCTGCCCACATCTTTTACAAGCCAGATCATCCCTGCGATAAAATCTTGCCAAATCTTTAGGTGTATAATACAAACGGTATATCCAAAAGATATGAATCATCCTAAAATTATTAGAAGAGGTAGACATTTTTACATTCTTAAAAATTTCATGCCAATTGAATCCACTACTTAGGCCAAGATCTCGCTCCCACTCCCGCACCTTTGTAGATTTCATCTTGTGTTCGAGATTGCTCACTAACCTTTTATATATCATAGACATCCTGATAGCTTTCTTGCTTATATGCATACAATATTCTACAAACTCTTGTGGTCTCACCTCTGAACAGTGATCTCTCTTTATTTTACTAACAGCGTGTCTTAGTTGTGCATATTTGAAACTCTCTAAGTAGCCCGTATTTAGTCCCATTATATATTCAATTCCTCTTATCTCACCTCCCTGCATTATTTGAGAGACCCAACATATATTTCGATTTATCCAGAATTCTACATTCTCCATCTTAACAAATTCCATTAAATTAGGATTGTGCCATAGTGGTGTACAATTTAATATATATGTGATCCCCAGTATTTCTTTAATTTTTCCCCATCCCTTCAGCATAGTGTAGCCAATCGAATTTTTATCCCTAATTCTACCTCCATCCCCCATCTCAAGTCTAGAGAAAATCTTTGTGTAATTCCTGTTAACTGAGCCTAAGTAATAATCTAATTCCTCCTCCTCCATGCCCATCCACCAAGCCAACTGTGCTGCCAAGAAATACCCCTGGACATAAGGCAATGAGAATCCACCTTCCTCCATTCTGAACCATAGCCATTTTTGTTTTAGCCGGACTTTTTCCTTCCCCAGATCAGATCATTAAAAATACTTTCTAATCTCTTAAAGAACATATCTCCTATCCAGTTTACACACCGTGTGATCTTATATAAAATTTGTGGAAGTATTATCATCTTTAACAACGCCACTCTATCTGCTCGTGAGATTGGTAATTTTTGCCATATCCGGACCTTATTTTTCACTATTTCAAGTAGTGGGGTAACATTATGTACGATGTAATCTCCTTCCGCTGCTCCAATCTTGACACCAAGATAGTCTATTTTATCTGTGCATGACAATATTTTAACTTGTGTGGGATTACTTTTAGGGGGTCTCCTAAGAGGAAGCAGAACTGTTTTCTCCCAATTTATTTTATATCCTGAGTGATATCCAAATTCATTAATAGATGTAATCACATGCTGCAAGATCTTATATCCGTCCCTCAGGAACAGCAATACGTCGTCCGCATACAGACTTATTTTATCGCAAACCCCTCTCCGTCCAAAACCTGCTATAGTTGCATCTTCCCTTATAATACAGGCTAGTGGCTCCAAGAACATAGCAAACAGCAGGGGGGAGAGAGGGCATCCCTGCCTAGTCCCCCTTAATAGTGGTACTGGCTGAGTTTTGTTTCCGTTAATGGAAATCCTGGCGATCGGGGCGCAGTATAACAACCTCGTCCAACTAATAAAGTTATCACCCAGGTTCATCTTACGCATCGTCTGCCACAAAAACTCCCGCTCCACTCTGTCAAACGCCTGCGATGCGTCCAATGACAGAATGGAGCGGTCTTCCCCCTCTCCCGCCTGCACGCCCACCAATGTTCTCCGAATGCTCATCTGAGCCGATCTCTCTGGTATAAAACCAGTTTGATCTATATGTATTAATTTGTTAATTAAAGGTTTAAGCCGATTGGCCAATACCTTAGCGTACATTTTGTAATCGGCATTTAGCAGAGATATTGGTCGGTATGCCCGAATGTCCGTTTCTTCCTTATCTTTTTTCAAAATTAGAGTAATAATTGCTTCAGACATTGAGGGGAGAACCCTCCACCCCAAGCTGAGTTAAGAACCTGCATCAATAGTGGCAGCAAAGTTCCACCAAACCTTCTGTAAAGTTCAAATGGCAATCCATCCGAGCCCGCAGCAGTGTTTCCCTGTGTTGATTTGAGGGCCAATTCCAGCTCCGCTAACTGTATCGGTTGGTTTAATTTCTCTCTATCTTCCTCATTAAGGATGGGGATTTCAATTTTCTCCAAAAAAGAATTAATAGCCGGCTCCTTTCCTTCTCCTTCAGAACTATATAACTGTGTATAATGAGTGACAAATTCTTGAGCTATCTCATTTTTATCTGATAGGAGTACCCCTCCTGGAGATCTTATAGTGGAGATTCTTGTACATCCCTTCTGGTTTTGGACAATTTTGGCTAAAAAACGCCCCGACCTTCCTCCCTCCAAGAACCTATTCTGTCCTTGGAAAAGGATTTTTTGTTGAGCTTTCTCCTGCAGGAACAGCTTATACCTATTTACCGCTTTTTCTAATAGATTTTCACTCTTATCTCCCATTTCCTTGTCACAATTTTGCCACCTTCTCACCTCTTGCTCAAGTACCCTTTCCCTTCTCCCAAACTCCTTCTTTGCCTCAGCTATATGCTTAAATAGTAAGCCCCGAATAAACGCCTTGAGAGAATCCCACACCATATTCAGATGGGCCGTACCTATATTCAATTCCCAGAACTCTACTATAGCAGCCTCGATTTTCTGCATGTCCTGAATTACATTAAACCAATGTGCATTTATCCTCATCAATCTACCCCCACTTGAACTCAGATTGTCCCGTAGGTGTACCAGAACCGGGTATGATCTGATATGGTGACGATTTCATATTTCATGGCCACGACTTTCTCCAGCATCTCCTCATTTATCAATACCAAATCTATTCTGGATCTACTGGCATATGACCTCGAATAACAGGAAAAAGCCACTTTGTCCCCGTATAGATATCTCCAGGCATCCAATAATCCTAATTCTTTACATACCCTATTCAATAGAGTTCCTTGCTTTGTTTCCTGCCTATACTATTAGCTGAGCTTCTGTCTCTTATCACATCCATCACATCGTTCACATCGCCTATCAAGAGTATTGGGCAGTTATCCTTATTATTAATATATTCCATTAACTCTGCAAAAACCTTGACAGTGAATGGGGGGGGGATATAAACAAAGGCCAGGATACATATCATGACGCCCAATCTTCCATGCATAAAGATATATCGTCCCTCCTTATCTATCTTTCTTCCGATGAGTGTGAAATTCATGTTTCTGTGTACAAACACACTAACACCCCTTGCATATGATGAAAAACACGAGTGTAGTTCTATCTTCATCCAGCCTTTAGAAAACATATACTTCGAGTCTTCCGTAAAGTGTGTTTCCACTAAGCATATTATGGCTGGTAAATGCCGATTAACTATATCATTGACGATAACTCTTTTCTTTCGATCCCCCAATCCTCTTACATTCCACATGAAGATCCTCTGATATGTTAGCGGCATCGTATAAACAGTAGCTCCCTCTGCTTAGCTTTCCTCCTCCATCTAGTCACCGTGGCACACAGCCCTCCCCACCCCCACTCCCAAAGACCCTCACCCACCCGTCTCCCCATTTGGTACGAACCACTAAGTGTTTGCGTACCTCTTCCTAATTGCTACTTCCTCCCCCCCCTCATCCCCGCTCCCGCATCATCCTAGACCCTCTCTTTCCAACCAACTCAGGACTTCAGTAGGATTATTAAAAAATTGCACCTTTCCTCCATAGATAACCCGTAGTTTAGAAGGGAACATCATAGAGTATTTTATATTTGCGGATATCAACCTCTTTTTCACTTCACTATACTCTCTCCTTTTCATTTGTGTATCTCTGGAGAAGTCCGGGTAAATCTGAATCGAGTTACCATTATATGTTAACTCCTGCTCATTTCTCTTCCAACGCAAGAGCGAATCTCTGTCGCGTTGGGATAGAAACTTCGCCAGAATTGCCCTCGGAGTGGCACCCGGTATGTTCTTACCCCCCGGAATTCTGTGCGCCCGTTCTATATCAAACATCGCTGATAGAACACCTATCTCTGTGACCGATGTAATCCATTCCCGAATAAAGTTAGTGGCGTTGCCAGCCTCGGATCCCTCTGGGAACCCAATAAACCTCCAATTCGATCTCCTTGACCTATCCTCAAGTGCTGTCACCTTTTCCTTTAAGTGCACTACCTCCAGCTCGACTTTCTGCATTTTGCTGACCACACTGTCTACTTCCTTGTTTAACCTTACTGTTGACTCCTGCAGTTCTTTAACCTTCTCTCTAACATTGTTGATGTCCTGCCTGATCAGTGTTGTCTCCACTTGTACTGCCGACACCTTTCCTGACAAATCTGCCATCGCTTTGTTAGATTGTTGTATGGCACCCAAAATCTCCGCAAGTTTTACATCAATTGCCTCCATCCTATTGCCACCGCCTAGGTCTACTGAACTTTCATATTGAACCAGTGTTTCCACCTCCTTTTCTTTTCCCAGTCCCTTGAGGTCCGCACCCTTTCTTGTTTTTGCCTGCGGTGATTTCAGGAACCTGTCCATTTTTGTGACTGGGCTTCCAGCCCCGACCCCCTTCGGTGAGGCCGGGCCTGTCGATTTACGTGGCTGGTTTTTTGGTGGCATCCCTTACTTTATACTCCACCCTCAGACCTCTCACTTTCCCCTCTCCAGCACCCGTCACTCAAATAGCCAAGCAGTGATTACCATTACCTTATTATCTACACAGTACAGCAATAGCTCAGTATCATGTACCAATTTAAACCCTTTATATATTCCCTCCCCTCAATTATCAAATTATTAAACACTGATCATCAATACATAACAATCATCTCCAAAGTTAATCCAAAGTTAATCCTATCAAATATCATGATCCGTAGTTATTATTCATAGAGTTGGCTTCCTTATAGGAAATAATTAATACATGATTATTAGTGAATAATTGCTAGTACATGATTAACGGTTGCTAGAAAGAACAGAAAAAGAGAAGAAAAAAAAAAAAACACTCCAAGCACCTATCGCACCCACTGTCCATAGGCACAAGTTTTAGGCCCAATAGAGCGGTCCAAATGAACCTATAAATTTTTCTAGGAGCATAGTCAGCATTCAACAATATATCACGGTGTCTTAAACAGCAATTTTAGCGCAGTCTTTCCTTGTTGTATCGCAGCTTCAGGCACAAAGAAACGTCCCCAATGTACATATTTCAGAACCCGTGCCAACTAGGCGTCTTACAGAGCAATGTCCCCTAAGGCACCAGCAGATATCACAGCTCCTAAAAGACAGACTTTTAACTATCTTCAGCCTTCCACAGGGGAAAGTTCTAGTAATCCGAGTCAATCTACACAGCCACTTTAACTTGTAGACCAGCTACAGTCTTAATCCGGGGGTCCCTTATGTAAGTTTCCGAGAAAACTATATCTTGTACCCCGCTTTCTTAAGCGCTTACGGAGAACAAATAAACCCCTCGGCTGAAGTATGTAATATGTAGCTTTGCCCCATTCACAGCTCTTTTAAAGGGCCAGGGGTTTCTCGAACGCTCATATAATAAACAGCATGGATCTCACCACCCGGTTGAGTCTAATTCAAAACTGGGACGTCTCCGCCAACCTCTGCTTCAGCGTGTGTTATCTCCGGTGGCACACCATCTCGACTCCCAACACCTACAAGTGAATCCAGGGGCCGTTACCCGCAACGTACTCGTCTCGCGCCGCACACCTGCAGCAATCAGGGAGAATGGCCGTCCGTCCTTGCCCGGACCAGTCGTGATGATGATGTTAATTCACCTCGCCAATTTTCTATGTCGCTCATCACACCAACCGAGGGCTGTAGGCTGCAGGCCGATCCAGGCTTCAAGCATTAGGACCAGGGCACCATCTTTTCACAGGACATCTTAAGCGGCTGCATACTCCGACATACATAGAGCGAGGGCGGGAGGGAGAGGAAGCCGTGTCACTCAGCGTCTTACGTCATGCCGCCACGCACACCCCCTGAGGCCTAGTAACAACCAACAAGGAAGGAAAAATAAAGCACAAACAAATGCGACGCTTAACTCCTGTAGAGGTGGACGAGAAGAAACACCAGAGAGGACAACACACCAGCTCTTCGAAAACCAAATGAAGCTATCTTACCGCACAGTCAGATGGGTGGTGTAAGACTAAATAGGGTAGAAGTAATGACTACTAAGCTACACCTGAAACAAGGGATTTGGTCATTAACAACAACCTCCATGCTCTGCCAGTCTCCTTGATCTCCTGACATCTGTCACAGGATGGACCGTGACAGTACTCCCCCCTTCTACGGGTGACCTCCGGGCACCCAGGACCGACCTTATCAAGATGAGCTCTGTGAAAGGCCTTCACAAGACGATTTGCAATAACATTGGCCGCTGGAACCCACATCCTCTCCTCTGGTCCGCACCTTTTCCAGTGGACGAGATACTGGAGGGATCTATGGAGAACTTGGGAGTCCACAATCCTGTTGATCTGAAATTCTAAATTACCTTCCCCCGTGACAGGAGCGGGATGCAAGGAGGCCGGCTCAACAGGTTCGTCACATTTCTTCAACAACGACTTATAAAATACGTTATGAATTTTCAAAGCCTGAGAAAGTTCAAGACGGAAGACTACAGGGTGAACAATGGCAGTGATCTCAAATGGACCAATAAATCTTGGGCCCAACTTCCAAGACAGTACCTTAAGCTTAATGTTTCTTGTGGACACGCACACAGAATGACCCACTCCCAGGTCCAGACCATTCATATGTCTCCTGTCAGCCACACGCTTATACTTGTTGCCCATCTTTTTCAGGTGATTTTGAATTTTTCGCCAAATAAAAGACAAAGAAGAGGAAAATCGTTCCTCCTCAGGAATACCGGAAGTTTGAGAACCAGAAAATGTGGCAAACTTCACTAGGAACCCATACGCCCCAAAAAGGTGACACTATGTGCTGTCCGCATCCGCATTTCCGGATCCGCACTTCTGCATCCGCACTTCCGTTACCACAAAAAAATAGAACATGTCCTATTCTTGTCTGCAATTACGGAAAAGATTAGGCATTTTCTATTATACTGCCAGCGATGTGCAGTCTGTAAACTGCGAACGCACATTGCCGGTGTCACTGATTTGCGGATCCGCAATTTGTCGATCTGCAAAACACTTACGGATGTGTGAATGGACACTAGTAACATAGTAACATAGTACATAAGGCCGAAAAAGACATCTGTCCATCCAGTTCGGCCTGTTTCCTGCTAGTTGCTCCAGAGGAAGGCAAAAAAGAAAACTGTGAAGTAGAAGCCAATTTTCGCCACTTAAGGGAGTAAAAATTCCTTCCTGACTCCAATCAGAATAACTCCCTGGATCAACGACGCCTCTCTAGTAGCTGTAGCCTGTAATATTATTATACTCCAGAAATACATCCAGGCCCCTCCTAATCTCTTATAGTGAATCACAATCACCTCCTCCTCAGGAAAAGAGTTCCATAGTCTCACTGCTCTTACAGCAAAGAATCCATAGTCTCACTGCTCTTACAGTAAGGAGTCCATAGTCTCACTGCTCTTACAGTATAGAGTCCATAGTCTCACTGCTCTTACACTATAGAGTCCATAGTCTCACTGCTCTAACAGTAAAGAGTCCATAGTCTCACTGCTCTTACAGTACAGAGTCCATAGTCTCACTGCTCTTACAGTAAAGAGTCCATAGTCTCACTGCTCTTACAGTATAGAGTCCATATTTTCACTGCTCTTACAGTATAGAGTCCATAGTCTCACTGCTCTTACAGTATAGAGTCCATAGTCTCACTGCTCTTACAGTAAAGAGTCGATAGTCTCACTGCTCTTACAGTAAAGAGTCCATAGTCTCGCTGCTCTTACAGTATAGAGTCCATAGTCTCACTGCTCTTACAGTATAGAGTCCATAGTCTCACTGCTCTTACAGTATAGAGTCCATAGTCTCACTGCTCTTACAGTGTAGAGTCCATAGTCTCACTGCTCTTACAGTATAGAGTCCATAGTCT
Organism: Bufotes viridis; assembly: GCA_033119425.1. Classification (NCBI taxonomy): domain Eukaryota; kingdom Metazoa; phylum Chordata; class Amphibia; order Anura; family Bufonidae; genus Bufotes; species Bufotes viridis. The sequence goes on along the minus strand of CM065589.1, from coordinate 19,501,174 downwards.
CACTGCTCTTACAGTAAAGAGTCCAAAGTCTCACTGCTCTTACAGTAAAGAGTCTATAGTCTCACTGCTCTTACAGTATAAAGTCCATAGTCTCACTGCTCTTACAGTATAGAGTCCATAGTCTCACTGCTCTTACAGTAAAGAGTCCATAGTCTCACTGCTCTTACAGTAAAGAGTCCATAGTCTCACTGCTCTTACAGTATAGAGTCCATAGTCTCACTGCTCTTACAGTAAAGAGTCCATAGTCTCACTGCTCTTACAGTAAAGAGTCCATAGTCTCACTGCTCTTACAGTAAAGAGTCCATAGTATCACTGCTCTTACAGTAAACAGTCCATAGTCTAACTGCTCTTACAGTATAGAGTCCATAGTCTCACTGCTCTTACAGTAAAGAATCCATAGTCTCACTGCTCTTACAGTAAAGAGTCCATAGTCTCACTGCTCTTACAGTATAGAGTCCATAGTCTCACTGCTCTTACAGTAAAGAGTCCAAAGTCTCCCTGCTCTTACAGTATAGAGTCCATAGTCTCACTGCTCTTACAGTATAGAGTCCATAGTCTCACTGCTCTAACAGTAAAGAGTCCATAGTCTCACTGCTCTTACATTAAAGAGTCCATAGTCTCACTGCTCTTACAGTACAGAGCCCATAGTCTCACTGCTCTTACAGTAAAGAGTCCATAGTCTCACTGCTCTTACAGTATAGAGTCCATAGTCTCACTGCTCTTACAGTATAAAGTCCATAGTCTCACTGCTCTTACAGTATAGAGTCCATAGTCTCACTGCTCTTACAGTAAAGAGTCCATAGTCTTACTGCTCTTACAGTAAAGAGTCCATAGTCTCACTGCTCTTACAGTAAAGAGTCCATAGTATCACTGCTCTTACAGTAAAGAGTCCATAGTCTTACTGCTCTTACAGTATAGAGTCCATAGTCTCACTGCTCTTACAGTATAGAGTCCATAGTCTCACTGCTCTTACAGTAAAGAGTCCATAGTCTCACTGCTCTTACAGTAAAGGGTCCATAGTCTCACTGCTCTTACAGTAAAGAGTCCATAGTCTCACTGCTCTCACAGTAAAGAGTCCATAGTCTCACTGCTCTTACAGTAAGGAGTCCATAGTCTCACTTCTCTTACAGTATAGAGTCCATAGTCTCACCGCTCTTACAGTAAAGAGTCCATTGTCTCACTGCTCTTACAGTAAAGGGTCCATAGTCTCACTGCTCTTACAGTAAAGAGTCCATAGTCTCACTGCTCTCACAGTAAAGAGTCCATAGTCTCACTGCTCTTACAGTATAGAGTCCATAGTCTCACTGCTCTTACAGTAAAGAGTCCATAGTCTCACTGCTATTACAGTAAAGAGTCCATAGTCTCGCTGTTCTTACAGTAAAGAGTCCATAGTCTCACTGCTCTTACAGAAAAGAGTCCATAGTCTCACTGCTCTTACAGTATAGAGTCCATAGTCTCACTGCTCTTACAGTATAGAGTTCATAGTCTCACTGCTCTTACAGTAAAGAGTCCATAGTCTCACTGTTCTTACAGTAAAGAGTCCATAGTCTCACTGTTCTTACAGTATAGAGTCCATAGTCTCACTGCTCTTACAGTAAAGAGTCCATAGTCTCACTGTTCTTACAGTATATAGTCCATAGTCTCACTGCTCTTACAGTAAAGAGTCCATAGTCTCACTGCTCTTACAGTACAGAGTCCATAGTCTCACTGCTCTTACAGTATATAGTCCATAGTCTCACTGCTCTTACAGTAAAGAGTCCATAGTCTCACTGCTCTTACAGTATAGAGTCCATAGTCTCACTGCTCTTACAGTAAAGAGTCCATAGTCTCACTGCTCTTACAGTAAAGAGTCCATAGCCTCACTGCTCTTACAGTATAGAGTCCATAGTCTCACTGCTCTTACAGTAAAGAGTCCATAGTCTCACTGCTCTTACAGTATAGAGTCCATAGTCTCACTGCTCTTACAGTATAGAGTCCATAGTCTCACTGCTCTTACAGTAAAGAGTCCATAGTCTCACTGCTCTTACAGTATAGAGTCCATAGTCTCACTGCTCTTACAGTAAATAGTCCATAGTCTTACTGCTCTTACAGTATAGAGTCCATAGTCTCACTGCTCTTACAGTAAAGAGTCCATAGTCTCACTGCTCTTACAGTATAGAGTCCATAGTCTCACTGCTCTTACAGTATAGAGTCCATAGTCTCACTGCTCTTACAGTAAAGAGTCCATAGTCTCACTGCTCTTACAGTATAGAGTCCATAGTCTCACTGCTCTTACAGTAAACAGTCCATAGTCTTACTGCTCTTACAGTATAGAGTCCATAGTCTCACTGCTCTTACAGTAAAGATTCCATAGTCTCACTGCTCTTACAGTAAAGAGTCCATAGTCTCACTGCTCTTACAGTATAGAGTCCATAGTCTCACTGCTCTTACAGTAAAGAGTCCATAGTCTCACTGCTCTTACAGTATAGAGTCCATAGTCTCACTGCTCTTACAGTAAACAGTCCATAGTCTTACTGCTCTTACAGTATAGAGTCCATAGTCTCACTGCTCTTACAGTAAAGATTCCATAGTCTCACTGCTCTTACAGTAAAGAGTCCATAGTCTCACTGCTCTTACAGTATAGAGTCCATAGTCTCACTGCTCTTACAGTAAAGAGTCCATAGTCTCACTGCTCTTACAGTAAAGAGTCCATAGTCTCACTGCTCTTACAGTATAGAGTCCATAGTCTCACTGCTCTTACAGTAAAGAGCCCATAGTCTCACTGCTCTTACAGTAAAGAGTCCATAGTCTCACTGCTCTTAGAGTATAGAGTCCATAGTCTCACTGCTCTTACAGTACAGAGTCTATAGTCTCACTGCTCTTACCATAAAGAATCCATAGTCTCACTGCTCTTACAGTATAGAGTCCATAGTCTCACTGATCTTACAGTATAGAGTCCATAGTCTCACTGCTCTTACAGTATAGAGTCCATAGTCTCACTGCTCTTACAGTAAAGAGTCCATAGTCTCACTGCTCTTACAGTATAGAGTCCATAGTCTCACTGCTCTTACAGTAAACAGTCCATAGTCTTACTGCTCTTACAGTAAAGAGTCCATAGTCTCACTGCTCTTACAGTAAAGATTCCATAGTCTCACTGCTCTTACAGTAAAGAGTCCATAGTCTCACTGCTCTTACAGTATAGAGTCCATAGTCTCACTGCTCTTACAGTAAAGAGTCCATAGTCTCACTGCTCTTACAGTATAGAGTCCATAGTCTCACTGCTCTTACAGTAAACAGTCCATAGTCTTACTGCTCTTACAGTATAGAGTCCATAGTCTCCACTGCTCTTACAGTAAAGATTCCATAGTCTCACTGCTCTTACAGTAAAGAGTCCATAGTCTCACTGCTCTTACAGTATAGAGTCCATAGTCTCACTGCTCTTACAGTATAGAGTCCATAGTCTCACTGCTCTTACAGTAAAGAGTCCATAGTCTCACTGCTCTTACAGTATAGAGTCCATAGTCTCACTGCTCTTACAGTAAAGAGCCCATAGTCTCACTGCTCTTACAGTAAAGAGTCCATAGTCTCACTGCTCTTAGAGTATAGAGTCCATAGTCTCACTGCTCTTACAGTACAGAGTCTATAGTCTCACTGCTCTTACCATAAAGAATCCATAGTCTCACTGCTCTTACAGTATAGAGTCCATAGTCTCACTGATCTTACAGTATAGAGTCCATAGTCTCACTGCTCTTACAGTAAAGAGTCCATAGACTCACTGCTCTTACAGTAAAGAATCCATAGTCTCACTGCTCTTACAGTAAGGAGTCCATAGTCTCACTGCTCTTACAGTAAACAGTCCATAGTCTCGCCGCTCTTACAGTATAGAGTCCATAGTCTCACAGCTCTTACAGTAAAGAGTCCATAGTCTTACTGCTCTTACAGTAGAGTCCATAGTCTCACTGTTCTTACAGTATAGAGTCCATAGTCTCACTGCTCTTAGAGTAAAGAGTCCATAGTCTCACTGCTCTTACAGTAAAGAGTCTATAGTCTCACTGCTCTTACCATAAAGAATCCATAGTCTCACTGCTCTTACAGTATAGAGTCCATAGTCTCACTGATCTTACAGTATAGAGTCCATAGTCTCACTGCTCTTACAGTAAAGAGTCCATAGACTCACTGCTCTTACAGTAAAGAATCCATAGTCTCACTGCTCTTACAGTAAGGAGTCCATAGTCTCACTGCTCTTACAGTAAACAGTCCATAGTCTCACCGCTCTTACAGTATAGAGTCCATAGTCTCACAGCTCTTACAGTAAAGAGTCCATAGTCTTACTGCTCTTACAGTAGAGTCCATAGTCTCACTGTTCTTACAGTATAGAGTCCATAGTCTCACTGCTCTTACAGTAAAGAGTCCATAGTCTCACTGCTCTTACAGTAAAGAGTCCATAGTCTCACTGCTCTTACAGTAAAGAGTCCTATAGTCTCCCTGCTCTTACAGTAAGGAGTCCATAGTCTCACTGCTCTTACAGTATAGAGTCCATAGTCTCACTGTTCTTACAGCATAGAGTCCATAGTCTCACTGCTCTTACAGTAAGGAGTCCATAGTCTCACTGCTCTTACAGTAGAGTCCATAGTCTCACTGCTCTTACAGTAAAGAGTCCATAGTCTCACTGCTCTTACAGTATAGAGTCCATAGTCTCACTGCTCTTACAGTATAGAGTTCATAGTCTCACTGCTCTTACAGTAAAGAGTCCATAGTCTCACTGCTCTTACAGTAAAGAGTCCATACTCTCACTGCTCTTACAGTAAACAGTCCATAGTCTTACTGCTCTTACAGTATAGAGTCCATAGTCTCACTGCTCTTACAGTAAAGAGTCCATAGTCTCACCGCTCTTACAGTATAGAGCCCATAGTCTCACTGCTCTTACAGTAAAAGGTCCATAGTCTCACTGCTCTTACAGTAAACAGTCCATAGTCTTACTGCTCTTACAGTATAGAGTCCATAGTTTCACTGCTCTTACAGTAAAGAGTCCATAGTCTCACTGCTCTTACAGTAAAGAGTCCATAGTCTCACTGCTCTTACAGTAAAGAGTCCATAGTCTCACTGCTCTTACAGTATAGAGTCCATAGTCTCACTGCTCTTACAGTATAGAGTCCATAGTCTCACTGCTCTTACAGTAAAGAGTCCATAGTCTCACTGCTCTTACAGTATAGAGTCCATAGTCTCACTGCTCTTACAGTAAAGAGCCCATAGTCTCACTGCTCTTACAGTAAAGAGTCCATAGTCTCACTGCTCTTACAGTAAATAGTCCATAGTCTCACTGCTCTTACAGTAAAGAGTCCATAGTCTCACTGCTCTTACAGTAAATAGTCCATAGTCTCACTGCTCTTACAGTAAAGAGTCCATAGTCTCACTGCTCTTACAGTAAAGAGTCCATAGTCTCACTGCTCTTACAGTAAATAGTCCATAGTCTCACTGCTCTTACAGTAAAGAGTCCATAGTCTCACTGATCTTACAGTAAAGAGTCCATAGTCTCACTGCTCTTACAGTAAAGAGTCCATAGTCTCACTGCTCTTACAGTAAAGAGTCCATAGTCTCACTGCTCTTACAGTATAGAGTCCATAGTCTCACTGCTCTTACAGTAAAGAGTCCATAGTCTCACTGCTCTTACAGTAAAGAGTCCATAGTCTCACTGCTCTTACAGTAAAGAGTCCATAGTCTCACTGCTCTTACAGTAAAGAGTCCATAGTCTCACTGCTAGTGTTGAGCGAACAGTTCGAGCATAGTTTTCAAAAAAGTTCGGGTTCGGGTTCGTTGTTCGGCGATTTCTTCCCGCTTTCTCAAGGGCTGCACAGCAGCCAATCAGCTAGCGTTTTACTTCTTGCCCTAAGAGCCCATCACAGCCATGCCTACTAATGGCATGGCTGTGATTGGCCAAGTGCAGCATGTGACCCGGCCTCTATTTAAGCTGGAGTCACGTAGCGCCGCACGTCACACTGCTCTGATTAGTGTAGGGAGAGGACGCAGCTTCTGTCAGGGCGAGATTAGGCAGGGAAAAGTCAGCAACAGCACCTAATGAAGGGATCGATCTACAGCTGTGAGTGATTCAACCTCTGCTAGTTACTTGCTCACTGGTTTTTAGGCTGCACAGAGCGTTTTTCTGTCACTTATTTTCTGGGTTGATCGGCGGCCATTTTGTGACTTGTGGTGCGCCAGAAGAAGCTGCCACCAAGTCCATCAATCCATCAATACTAGTTTTTTTTTTGCTATATCCTACATCAGGGGCTTGGCTGTGCTAATTGTCACCCCTAGAAACTCAGGAAAGAAATTTCTATATTTTATTAAGGGGTTAAATACAATTGCCCAAATACCAATCCCCTAAATCTGGTGTTCCAGCTTTGGCTAGCCAAGTGTAATACTGTCTGCTGTCTGGCAAAGGATAGATTATTTTCTGGGGTGAAATTCAATTGCCAAAATAGCAATACCATACATCAGTGGTTTCAGCTGTGGCTGGCAAAATAGAATAGTGTCCGCCAAAACATATATTTTGTCCTGGGGTGAAATTAACCTGCCAATATAGCAATACCCTGGATCTGGTGTCCCAGCTGTTGCAGGCCCTTTGTAAATCTGTCCATAAAAGGATACCTTTCATCCAGGGCCTAAATACTAGCCCTACAATTGATATTCCCTAAATCAGTGGTTCCTGCTGTGCCTGGATTAGTGTAATACGCTACATAAATAAATAGGCAGATAGTGTTAGGTGCCTGTAAAAAAGGCCTGAATTTGAAATCAATACATTGGGCCAAATATTTTTTCTTATTGTGGTGCTTGGTGAGCGGTAACAATGAGGAAAACATCTAGTAAGGGACGCGGACGCGGTCGTGGTGGTGTTAGTGGACCCTCTGGTGCTGGGAGAGGATGTGGCCATTCTGCCACAGCCACACGTCCTAGTGAACCAACTACCTCAGGTTCCAGTACCCGCCAGAATTTACAGCGATATTTGGTGCGGCCCAATGCCGTTCTAAGGATGGTAAGGCCTGAGCAGGTACAGGCGCTAGTCAATTGGGTGGCCGACAGTGGATCCAGCACGTTCACAACATTATCTCCCACCCAGTCTTCTGCAGAAAGCGCACAGGTGGCACCTGAAAACCAAGCCCATCAGTCTGTCACATCACCCCCATGCATATCAGGGAAACTGTCTGAGCCTCAAGTTATGCAGCAGTCTCTTATGCTGTTTGAAGACTCTGCTGGCAGGGTTTCCCAAGGGAATCCACCTATCCCTTCCCCTGTGGTGGAAGACATAGAATGCACTGATGCACAACCACTGATGTTTCCTGATGATGAGGACATGGGAATACCACCTCATCGGAGTCCGCACGTCTCTGATGATGACGAAACACAGGTGCCAACTGCTGCGTCTTTCTGCAGTGTGCAGACCGAACAGGAGGTCAGGGAGGAAGACTGTGTGGAAGACGATGCAGGGGACGATGAGGTCCTAGACCCCACATGGAATGAAGGTCGTGCCACTGACTTTCATAGTTCAGAGGAAGAGGCAGTGGTGAGACCGAGCCAACAGCGTAGCAAAAGAGGGAGCAGGGGGCAAAAGCAGAACAGCTGCCGCCAAGAGAGTTCCCCTGCTACTGGCCACCGCCACCAGGGACCGAGCACCCCAAAGGCAGCTTCAAGGAGTTCCCTGGCATGGCACTTCTTTAAACAATGTCCTACCGACAAGACCCGAGTGGTTTGCACGCTGTGCCATCAGATCCTGAAGCGAGGCATTAACGTTCTGAACCTTAGCACAACCTGCATGACCAGACATCTACATGCAAAGCATGAACTGCAGTGGAGTAAACACCTTAAAAGCAAGGAACTCACTCTGGCTCCCCCTGCTCCCTCTTCTGCTGCTGCCTCGGCCTCTTCCTCCGCCTCGAGAGGAATGTTGCCACCTGCCGAGCAGCAAACAGAGGATGTGCCACCGACACCACCACCACCACCGTCACCTAGCGTTTCCACTATTTCACACAGCAGCGTTCAGCTCTCCATCTCTCAAACCTTGAGAGAAAGCGTAAATTCCCACCTAGCCACCCTCAAGCCCTGGGCCTGAATGCCAGCATTTCTAAACTACTGGCCTTTGAAATGCTGTCATTCAGGCTGGTGATCACAGACAGCTTCAAACAGCTGATGGCCATGGCTGTCCCACAGTATGTTGTCCCCAGCCGCCACTACTTCTCCAAGACAGCCGTGCCTTCCCTGCACAACCAAGTATCCGATAAAATCAAGTGTGCACTGCGCAACGCCATCTGTGGCAAGGTCCACCTAACCACAGATACGTGGACCAGTAAGCACGGCCAGGACGCTATATCTCCCTAACTGCACACTGGGTAAATGTAGTGGCGGCTGGGCCGCAGGCGGAGAGTTCCTTGGAGCACGTCCTTCCGCCCCCTAGGATCGCAGGGCATCATTCTTTGCCTCCTGTAGCCTCCTCCTCCTACTCGGCTTCCTCCTCCTCTGCTTCCACCAGCTCATCCAGTCAGCCACACACCTTCACCACCAACTTCTGCACAGCCCGGGTAGCGTCAACAGGCCATTCTGAAACTCATATGTTTGGGGACAGGCCCCACACCGCGCAGGAGTTGTGGCGGGTATTGAACAACAGACCGACGAGTGGTTTCTGCCGGTGGGCCTCAAGCCCGGCCTGGTGGTGTGCGATAATGGGCGAAATCTCGTGGCAGCTCTGGGACTAGCCGGTTTGACGCACATCCCTTGCCTGGCGCATGTGCTGAATCTGGTGGTGCAGAAGTTCATTCACAACTAACCAGACATGTCAGAGCTGCTGCATAAAGTGAGGGCCGTCTGTGCGCGCTTAGGCGTTCACATCCTGCCGCTGCTCGCCTGTCTGCGCTACAGCGTAACTTCGGCCTTCCCGCTCACCGCCTCATATGCGACGTGCCCACCAGGTGGAACTCCACCTTGCACATGCTGGAGAGACTGTGCGAGCAGCAGCAGGCCATAGTGGAGTTTCAGCTGCAGCACGCACGCAGGGGTCAGTCGCACTGCGGAACAGCACCACTTCACCACCAATGATTGGGCCTCCATGCGAGACCTGTGTGCCCTGCTGCGCTGTTTCGAGTACTCCACCAACATGGCCAGTGGACCTGTCCCTCCCTTGTGCAGAATAGACATTTATAACTGCCTCCCCATCAACCATGTATTCTTGTACTCCGGGCACTTCTTTATTGAATCCTCATTTTTTAACTTTACCATGATCTTGCGGTGCAACCCAAAGTTGAATGAACCTCTCCTCTGTCTGGGTGCTGGTCCGAAATAACTGAGAGTGGCCTTCTCCAGTGGTGGGTGATATGACGCATGATTCCTTGCTGTGGGACCTCTCTCCTCTGTCTGGGGCCGAAATAACTGAAAGTGGCCTTCTCCGGTGGTGGGTGATATAACGCATGATTCCTTGCTGTGGGACCTCTCTCCAATTGGTATTGGTTAATTTTTATTTATTTTATGTTAAGTCATTTCCCTATCCACATTTGTTTGCAGGGGATTTACCTACATTTTGCTGCCTTTTGCAGCCCTCTAGCCCTTTCCTGGACTATTTTACAGCCTTTTTAGTGCCTAAAGTTCGGGTCCCCATTGACTTCAATGGGGTTCGGGATAAAGTTCGGGTCGAGTTCGGATCCCGAACCCGAACATTTTCAAGAAGTTCAGCCGAACTTCTCGAACCCGAACATCCAGGTGTTCGCTCATCTCTAATGCTAACCTTTTATGTGGTGCCCTAATGCTATAAAATGCGCCATCTTACTTAAATAATCAACTACCACCAGAATCACATTTTCTCCGCAGAATTCGGCAAATCCGTGATAAAATCTATGGACAAATGAGTCCAAGGTCTGGACGAGATGGGTAACGGAAGAAGCGATCCGGAAGGCCGAGTATGTGTCACCTTTGCACGTGCATAGGTACAACAGGCTGACACATAGTCCTCAACACACTTACGCAACCGCGCCACCAGAATCTACGAGTGATGAGATCGACAGTGGATCTGATCCCAGGGTGCCCAGCAAGCACTGTACAGTGATGTTCCTCGAACACCTTGTGACGTAATTCGGAAGGAACAAACAATTTCCCTGGAGGAGAAGAGTCCGGTGCATCTCCACAGGCCTCTAACACCTTTGCCTCAAGATCAGAATATAGGGTGGATATGACTACCCCTTCAGACAAAATAGGACTAGGATCTCTAGAATCTCCCCCCAGGAAAGCTGTGTGACAAAGCATCCGCCTTGGCGTTCTTAACACCAGGGCGGTAGGTGACAACGAAGGTAAATCTGGTGAAAAACAGCGACCATCTGGCCTGCCTTAGGATCAGTCATTTAGCCGCGTCCAGATAAGGCAGATTCTTGTGATCAGTAATCACCGTAATAGGATTAATCGCTCCTTCCAACCAATGACGCCATCCGTCAAAAGCCAACTTAATGGCCAGCAATTCTCTATTACCCATGTTGTCATCATTTCTTTTAGCAGTCAAGAGTTTTTGGGAGAAAAAAGCACATGGACGCCTCTTACTAGGTGAAGGACTCTGCGACAAAACTGCTCCCACATCTACCTCAGACAAGTCAACCTCTACAATGAACGGCTGTGACACGGCCGATTGTACTAGAATAGGGGCTGAAGCAAAACATTCCTTCACTGCAGAAAAGGCTTGTAATGCCGCATCAGACCAAACTGCGAAATCGGCACCTTTCCAAGTCATGTATGTTAAAGGTTTAACCACAGTCGAATAGTTCAAGTTTAATTTACGGTAGTAGTTGGTGAACCCCAAAAACACCAAAAATATCAATTTTTGCAGATGTAAAGTAATTAACACTGATGAGGACAATATACTGTATATATAGTACAGGGAACAGTATACAGTATATATACTACAGAGGACAGTATACTGTATATACTACAGAGGACAGTATACTGTATATACTACAGAGGACGGTATACTGTATATATACTACAGAGGACAGTGTACTGTATATATACTACAGAGGACAGTATACTGTATATATACTACAGAGGACAGTGTACTGTATATATACTACAGAGGACAGTATACTGTATATACACTACAGAGGACAGTATACTGTATATATACTACAGAGGACAGTATACTGTATATATACTACAGAGGACAGTATAATGTATATATACTACAAAGGACAGTATACTGTATATATACTACAGAGGACAGTATACTGTATATATACTACAGAGGACAGTATACTGTATATATACTTCAGAGGACAGTATACTGTATATATACTACAGAGGACAGTATACTGTATATATATACTACAGAGGACAGTGTACTGTATATATACTACAGAGGACAGTATACTGTATATACACTACAGAGGACAGTATACTGTATAAACACTACAGAGGACAGTATACTGTATATATACTACAGAGGACGGTATACTGTATATATACTACAGAGGACAGTATACTGTATATATATACTACAGAGGACAGTATACTGTATATATATACTACAGAGGACAGTATACTGTATATATACTACAGAGGATAGTCTACTGTATATACACTACAGAGGACAGTATACTGTATATACATATACTACAGAGGACAGTATACTGTATATATACTACAGAGGACAATATACTGTATATACACTACAGAGGACAGTATACTGTATATATACTACAGAGGACAATATACTGTATATATACTACAGAGGACAGTATAATGTATATATACCACAGAGGACAGTATACTGTATATATATACTACAGAGGACAGTATACTGTATATACACTACAGAGGAAAGTATACTGTATATATACTACAGAGGGACGGTATACTGTATATACACTACAGAGGACAGTATACTGCATATATATACTACAGAGGACAGTATACTGTATATATACTACAGAGGACAGTATACTGTATATATACTACAGAGGACAGTATACTGTATACATACACACTACAGAGGACAGTATACCATATATATACTACAGAGGACAGTATACTGTACATATACACTACAGAGGACAGTATACTGTATATACACTACAGAGGACAGTATACTGTATATACTACAGAGGACAGTATACTGTACATATACACTACAGAGGACAGTATACTGTATATATACTACAGAGGACAGTATACTGTATATATACTACAGAGGACAGTATACTGTATATATACTACAGAGGACAGTATAATGTATATATACCACAGAGGACAGTATACTGTATATATATACTACAGAGGACAGGATACCATATATATACACTACAGAGGACAGTATACTGTACATATACACTACAGAGGACAGTATACTGTATATACACTACAGAGGACAGTATACTGTATATACTACAGAGGACAGTATACTGTATATACTACAGAGGACGGTATACTGTATATATACTACAGAGGACAGTGTACTGTATATATACTACAGAGGACAGTATACTGTATATATACTACAGAGGACAGTGTACTGTATATATACTACAGAGGACAGTATACTGTATATACACTACAGAGGACAGTATACTGTATATATACTACAGAGGACAGTATACTGTATATATACTACAGAGGACAGTATAATGTATATATACTACAAAGGACAGTATACTGTATATATACTACAGAGGACAGTATACTGTATATATACTACAGAGGACAGTATACTGTATATATACTTCAGAGGACAGTATACTGTATATATACTACAGAGGACAGTATACTGTATATATATACTACAGAGGACAGTGTACTGTATATATACTACAGAGGACAGTATACTGTATATACACTACAGAGGACAGTATACTGTATATACACTACAGAGGACAGTATACTGTATATATACTACAGAGGACGGTATACTGTATATATACTACAGAGGACAGTATACTGTATATATATACTACAGAGGACAGTATACTGTATATATATACTACAGAGGACAGTATACTGTATATATACTACAGAGGATAGTCTACTGTATATACACTACAGAGGACAGTATACTGTATATACATATACTACAGAGGACAGTATACTGTATATATACTACAGAGGACAATATACTGTATATACACTACAGAGGACAGTATACTGTATATATACTACAGAGGACAATATACTGTATATATACTACAGAGGACAGTATAATGTATATATACCACAGAGGACAGTATACTGTATATATATACTACAGAGGACAGTATACTGTATATACACTACAGAGGAAAGTATACTGTATATATACTACAGAGGACGGTATACTGTATATACACTACAGAGGACAGTATACTGCATATATATACTACAGAGGACAGTATACTGTATATATACTACAGAGGACAGTATACTGTATATATACTACAGAGGACAGTATACTGTATATATACTACAGAGGACAGTATACTGTATACATACACACTACAGAGGACAGTATACCATATATATACACTACAGAGGACAGTATACTGTACATATACACTACAGAGGACAGTATACTGTATATACACTACAGAGGACAGTATACTGTATATACTACAGAGGACAGTATACTGTACATATACACTACAGAGGACAGTATACTGTATATATACTACAGAGGACAGTATACTGTATATATACTACAGAGGACAGTATACTGTATATATACTACAGAGGACAGTATAATGTATATATACCACAGAGGACAGTATACTGTATATATATACTACAGAGGACAGGATACCATATATATACACTACAGAGGACAGTATACTGTACATATACACTACAGAGGACAGTATACTGTATATACACTACAGAGGACAGTATACTGTATATACTACAGAGGACAGTATACTGTATATACTACAGAGGACGGTATACTGTATATATACTACAGAGGACAGTGTACTGTATATATACTACAGAGGACAGTATACTGTATATATACTACAGAGGACAGTGTACTGTATATATACTACAGAGGACAGTATACTGTATATACACTACAGAGGACAGTATACTGTATATATACTACAGAGGACAGTATACTGTATATATACTACAGAGGACAGTATAATGTATATATACTACAAAGGACAGTATACTGTATATATACTACAGAGGACAGTATACTGTATATATACTACAGAGGACAGTATACTGTATATATACTTCAGAGGACAGTATACTGTATATATACTACAGAGGACAGTATACTGTATATATATACTACAGAGGACAGTGTACTGTATATATACTACAGAGGACAGTATACTGTATATACACTACAGAGGACAGTATACTGTATATACACTACAGAGGACAGTATACTGTATATATACTACAGAGGACGGTATACTGTATATATACTACAGAGGACAGTATACTGTATATATATACTACAGAGGACAGTATACTGTATATATATACTACAGAGGACAGTATACTGTATATATACTACAGAGGATAGTCTACTGTATATACACTACAGAGGACAGTATACTGTATATACATATACTACAGAGGACAGTATACTGTATATATACTACAGAGGACAATATACTGTATATACACTACAGAGGACAGTATACTGTATATATACTACAGAGGACAATATACTGTATATATACTACAGAGGACAGTATACTGTATATATACTACAGAGGACAGTATAATGTATATATACTACAGAGGACAGTATACTGTATATATACTACAGAGGACAGTATACTGTACATATATACTACAGAGGACAGTATACTGTATATATACTACAGAGGACAGTATACTGTATATATACTACAGAGGACAGTATACTGTACATATATACTACAGAGGACAGTATACTGTATATATATACTACAGAGGACAGTATACTGTATATATACACTACAGAGGACAGTATACTGTATATATACTACAGAGGACAGTATACTGTATATATATACTACAGAGGACAGGGTACTGTATATATACACTACAGAGGACAGTATACTGTATATATATACTACAGAGGACAGTATACGGTATATATACTACAGAGGACAGTATACTGTATATATATACTACAGAGGACAGTGTACTGTATATATACTACAGAGGACAGTATACTGTATATATATAGTAGAGGACAGTATACTGTATATATACACTACAGAGGACGGTATACTGTATATACACTACAGAGGACAGTATACTGTATATATATACTAAAGAGGACAGTATACTGTATATATACTACAGAGGACAGTATACTGTATATATATATATATATATATATATATACTACAGAGGACAGTATACTGTATATATACTACAGAGGACAGTATACTGTATATATATACTACAGGGAACAGTATACTGTATATATACACTACAGAGGACAGTATACTGTATATATACTACAGAGGACAGTATACTGTATATATATACTACAGGGAACAGTATACTATATATATACTACAGGGAACAGTATACAGTATATATACTACAGGGAACAGTATACAGTATATATACTACAGGGAACAGTATACTACAGAGGACAATATACTGTATATATACTACAGAGGACAGTATACTGTATATATACTACAGAGGACAGTATACTGTATATATACTACAGAGGACAGTATACTGTGTATATACACTACAGAGGACAATATACTGTATATATATATTACAGAGGACAGTATACTGTATATATACTACATAGGACAGTATACTGTATATATACTACATAAGACAGTATACTGTATATATACTACAGAGGACAGTATACTGTGTATATATACTACAGAGGACAGTATACTGTATATATACTACAGAGGACGGTACACTGTATATATATACCCTACAGAGGACAGTATACTGTGTATATACTACAGAGGACAGTATACTGTATATATACTACAGAGGACAGAACACTGTATATATATACCGTACAGAGGACAGTAAACTGTGTATATACTACAGAGGACAGTATACTGTGTATATACACTACAGAAGACAGTATACTGTATATATACTACAGAGGACAGTATACTGTATATATACTACAGGGAACAGTATACTGAATATATACTACAGAGGACAGTATACTATATATATACTACAGAGGGCAGTATATTATATATATACTACAGAGGAGAGTGTACTCTATATATACCCTACAGAGGACAGTATAGTGTATGTATACTACAGCGGACAGTATACTGTACATATATTACAGAGGAGAGTATACTGTATATATACTACAGAGGACAGTATACTGTATATATACAACAGAGGACAGTTCACTGTATATATATATATACACTACAGAGGACAGTACACTGTATATATATATATACAATACAGAGGACAGTACACTGTATATATACCGTACAGAGGACAGTAAACTGTGTATATACTACAGAGGACAGTATACTGTGTATATACACTACAGAGGACAGTATACTGTATATATACTACAGAGGACAGTGTACTGTATATATACTACAGAGGAACAGTATACTGTATATATACTACAGAGGACAGTATACTGTATATATATACCCTACAGTGGACAGTATACTGTATATATACTACAGAGGACAGTATACTGTATATATAGTACCGGGAACAGTAAACTATATATATACTACAGAGGACAGTATACTGTATATATAATACCGGGAACAGTAAACTGTATATATACTACAGAGGACAGTATACTGTATATATACTACAGAGGACAGTATACTGTATATATACTACAGGGAACAGTATACTGTATATATACTACAGAGGACAGTATACTGTATATATATACCCTACAGAGGACAGTATACTGTATATATACTACAGAGGACAGTATACTGTATATATAGTACCGAGAACAGTAAACTGTATATATACTACAGAGGACAGTATACTGTGTATATATAATACCGGGAACAGTAAACTGTATATATACTACAGAGGACAGTATACTGTATATATACTACAGAGGGCAGTATACTATATATATATACTACAGAGGAGAGTGTACTCTATATATACCCTAAAGAGGACAGTATAGTGTATGTATACTACAGAGGACAGTATACTGTACATATACTACAGAGGACAGTATACTGTACATACACTACAGAGGACAATATACTGTATATATACTACAGAGGACAGTATACTGTATATATACTACAGAGGACAGTATGCTATATATATACTACAGAGGACAGTATACTGTATATATACTACAGAGGACAGTATACTGTATATATATACTACAGAGGACAGTATACTGCATATATATTACAGAGGACAGAATACTGTATATATACTACAGAGGACAGTATACTGTATAAATACTACAGAGGACAGTATACTGTATATATATACTACAGAGGACAGTATACTGTATATATATACTACACAGGACAGTATACTGCATATATACTATAGAGGACAGTATACTGTATATACTACAGAGGACAGTATACTTTATATATACTACAGAGGACAGTATACTGTATATATATATATATATATATATATATATATATATATATATTACAGAGGACAGTATACTGTATATACACTACAGAGGACAGTATACTGTATATATACTACAGGGAACAGTATACTGTATATCTACTACAGAGGACAGTATACTGTACATATATATATACTACAGAGAACAGTATACTGTGCATATACTACAGAGGACAGTATACTGTGTATATACACTACAGAGTATCACCCTCTCCTCTCTCTTCCTCTTTCCCCCTCCTCCTCTCACCCCCTCCTCTCTCTTCTTCCTCTCTCTTCCTCTTCCCCTCCTCTTTCTTGCTCTCTTCATCTCCCCCATTCTCTCCTCCTCTCTCTTCCTCCCCCTTCTCCTCTCCCTCATTCTCCCCTCTTCTCTCTTCTTCTCTCCTCCTCCTCTCTCTTCCTCTCCCCCTCCTCTCTCTTTCTTTTACTCTCCGCCCCATTCTCTCCTCCTCTCTCTTTCTCTCCCCATTCTTCTCACCCTCCTCTCTCTTCCTCTCTCCCCCTCCTCTCACCCTCTTCTCTCCTCTTCCTCTCTCTACCTCACCCCTCCTCTCTCTTCCTCTCCTCACCCTCCTCTCTCTTACTCTCCCCTTCTTTCTATGCTCCTCTCCCCTCCTCTCTCTTTCTCTCCCTCTCCTCTCTCTTCCTCACCCCCTCCTCTCTCTTGATCTCCCCCTCCTCTCTCCCCTCCTCTCTCTTCCTCACCCCCTCCTCTCTCTTGCTCTCCCCTTCGCACCTCAACCTCCTCTCCCTTACTCTACCCTCCTCTCTCTTTCTCACCCCCTCCTCTCTTCTTCTCTTCTCCCTTCCTATCCCCCTCCTCTCTCCTCCTCTCTCTTCCTCTCCCTCTCCTCTCTCGTCCTCACCCCTCCTCTCTCTTGCGCTCCCTCCTCTCTCTTCCCACCCACTCCTCTCTGTTGCTCTCCCCTTCTCTCCTAACCCTCCTGTCTCTTACTCTCCCCCTCCTTTCTCAGCTTTGCTCCTCTTTCTAACTCTCCCCTCCTCTCCCTTCCTCACCCCTCCTTCCTCCGCTCCTCTCTCTTCCTCTCCCCTCCTCTCCCTTCCTCACCCCTCCGCTCTCTTCCTCACCCCTACTCTCTCTTCCTCTCCCCCTCCTCTCTCTTCCTCTTCCCCTTGTCTCTCTTTCTCTCCCTCCTCTGTCTTCCTCTCCCACTCCTCTCTCTTCCGCTCTTCCTCTCTCCCCATTCTCTCCTCCTCCCACCCCATTCTCTCCTCCTCCCACCCCATTCTCTCCTCCTCTCTCCTCTCTCCCTCCACTCCCTTCTGTTCTCTCCGATCTCTCTTCCTCTCTCCCTCTCTCTCTCTTCCTCTCCACCTCCTCATCCCTCTCCCCTCACTCCCCCATTCTCTCACTCATCTCTTCCTCTCACTCCTCTCTCTTCCTCTCTCATCCTCTCTCTTTCCTCTCTCCATCCATCTCTCTTCCTCTCTTCGCCTCCTCTCCCCCATCATCTCCTCCTCTCTCTTCCTCTCTCCCTCTTCTCTCTTTCCTCATCCCCCTCTAACCCCCTCCTCCTCCATTCTCTCCTCCTCTCTCTTCCTCTTCCACTCCTCTCTCTTTCTCTCACTCTCTCTCTTCCTCTCCCTCACTCTCTTTCTCTCTCCCTCCTCTCCCCATTCTCTCCTCTCTCTCATCCTCTTTCCTTCCTCCCCCTCCTAACCCCCATCCTCTCCTCCATTCTCTTCCTCTCCTACTCTCTCTTTCTCTCCCTCTCTCTTCCTCTCTCACTCCTCTCTCTTTCTCTCCCACTCCTCTCTCCCTCCTCCCCCTATTCTCTTCTCCTCTCTCCCTCTCTTTCCCTCCTCTCCCCTTCCATTCTACGCCTCCACTCTCTTCCCCTTCCAGTCATCTCTGTTCCTCTCCCTCCTCTCCTCACCCTCCTCTCTCTTCCTATACCACTTTTCTCTCTTCCTCTTCCCTCCTCTCTCCCCCTCCTCTCTCTTCCTCACCCCCTCCTCTCTTGCTCTCCCCCTCCTCTCTCTTCCTCACCCTCATCTCTCTTACTCTGACCCTCCTCTCTCTTCCTCTCCCCTCCTCTCTCTTCCACTTTTCCTCTCCCCTCCTCTTTATTCCTCACCCCCTCCTCTCTCTTCCTCCCCCTCCTCTCTCTTCTTCCCCCTCCTCTCTCTTCCTCTCCCTCCTCTCTCTACCTCTCTTCTGCCTCTCTCCCCTCCTCTCTCTTCTCTCCCTCCTCTCTCCCCTTCTCTCCTCCCCTCCTCTCTTCTTCCCTATCCTTCCTCTCTCCCTCCTTTCTCTTCTCTCCCTCCTCTCTACTTCTCCTCTCCCCCTCCTCTCTCTTGCTCTCTTCCTCACCCGCTCCTCTCACCCCTCTCCCCCTCCCTCTCTCTTCCTCTCCCCCTCCTTTCTCTTCTGCTCTTCCTCCTCTCTCTTCCCTCTCTTCTTACCCCCTCCTCTCCCCTCCCCTCTCCCTTCCTCACCCCCTCTCTCTCTCCTTCCTCCCGCCTCCTCTCTCTTCCCTCCCCCCCCTTCCTCTCCTTCCCTCTCCCCCTCCTTCTCCACCTCCTCTCTCCCTCTCCTCCTCTATCTTCTCTTCCCTCTCCCATCTCCGCCATCCTCTCCTCCTCTCTCCTCTCCCTCTCCCTCTCCCCATAACCTCCACTCTCTTCCTCTCTCCCCTCCTCTCATACCTCACTCCTCTCACTCCTCTCCTCCTCCTCTCTCTCCCCCTCCTCTCTCTGCCTCACTCTCTCTTCTCTCATCCTCTCTCCTCCTCTCTCTTCCTCTCTCCCCTTCACTCACCCCTCTCCCCTCCATCTCCCCCTCCTCTCTCTCTCTTCCTCCTCTCTCCCTCCTCTCCCCTCCTCTCTTCCTCTCTCTCTTCCTCTCTCTCCCTCTCCTCTCTCACTCCCCTCCTCCTCCTCTCTCCCCCTCTCTCCTCTTCCCCTCCTCCTCCTCTCTCCTCCTCCTCTCCCCTCCTCTCTCCTCCTCTCTCCCTTCCTCTCTCCCCCCTCTCTCCCTCTCCCCCTCCTCCCCCTCCCTTTCTCTCTCCCCCTCCTCTCTCTTCCTCTCTCCCTCTCTCCTCCTCATCTCCCTCTCTCCTCTCTCCTCTCCCTCTCATCCTCTCTCCCTCTCTCTCTTCCTCCTCCCTCTCCTCTCCTCTCCCTCCTCTCTCTCCCCTCCTCCTCTCTCCCCTCTCCCCCTCCTCCCCCCTCTCTCCTCCTCTTCCCTCCTCTCTCCCCTCCTCTCTTCCTCTCTCTTCACTCCTCTCTCCCTCCATCTCTCTCCTCTCTCCCCATCCTCTCCCTCTCCTCTCTTCCCTCTCCCCCTCCTCTCTCCTCCTCCTCTTCCTCTCTCCTCTCCCTCTCCTCTCTCCCCTTCCCCTCCTCACCCTCCTCCCTCTCCCCCCATCCTCCCCTATCCTCCTCTATCCTCCTCTCTCCCCCTCCTCTCTCTTCCTCTCTCCCCCTCCTCACCCCTCTCTCTCCTCCTCTCTCTCTCTTCCCTCTCCTCCTCCTCTCTCTTCCTCTCCCCCTTCTCTCCTCTCTCCCTTCTCTCTCCCTCCTCTCTCTCCTCTCCTCCTCCTCTCCTCTCTCTCCCTCTCCCCATCCTCTCCCTCTCCTCTCTCTTCCTCTACTCTCACCTCTCTCTCTCTTCCTCTCTCCCCCTCTCCTCCTCTCCCCTCTCTCTCTCTCTCTCTCTCCCCCTCCTCTCTCTCCTCTCTCCCCTCTCTCTCCCCTCTCTCTCCCCCTCCTCTCCCTCCTCTACTCCCTCTTCCTCTCTCCCTCTCTCTCCCTCCTCTCTCCCCTCTCTCTCCCCCTCCTCTCCTCTCTCTCCCCATCTCCTCCATCTCTCCCCTCCTCTCTCTTCCTCTCTGCCCCTTCTCTCCCCCTCTCTCATCTCCTCTCTCTCCCCTCCTCTCTCTCCCATCTCTCCCTCATCCTCTCCCCTCTCCTCTCTCTCCTCTCTCCCTCTCTCCCTCCTCCCCCTCTCTCCCTCCTCTCCCTCTCTCTCCTCTCCCTCTCTCTCCCCTCTCTCCTCTCCTCTCCTCTCCCCTCCTCTACTCCCCTCTCTCCCCTCCTCTCTCTTCCTCTCTCCCCCTCTCTCCCTCTCTCCCCTCCTCTCCTCCTCCTCCTCTCTCCTCTCTCTCCCCCTCCTCTCTCCTCCCTCCTCTCTCTCCATCTCTCCCTCTCCTCTCCCCTCTCTCCTCTCTCCCCTCTCTCTCATCTTCCTCTCTCCCCTCCTCTCTCTTCCTCCTCCCCTCTCTCCCCTCTCTCCTCCCCTCCTCACATCCTCCCCCTCCTCTCTCTTCCTCTCTCCCCTACTCTCCCTCTCTCTCCTTCTCTCCCCTCCTCACCCCTCTCTCTCTCCCTCCTCCCTCTTCTCTCTCCTCTCCTCTCTCTTCCTCTCCTCCTCTCTCTCTCCCTCTCCTCCTCTCATCCTCCTCCTCTCTCTCCTCCCTCCTCTCTCCTCTCTCTCTCTCCCTCCTCTCTCCTCCTCCTCACCTCCTCCATCTCCCTCCTCTCATCCTCCCCTCCTCTCTCCTCCTCTCTCCCCTTCTCTCCCCTCCTTACCCCTCTATCCCTCTCCCTCCTCTCTCTTACTCTCTCCTCCTCTCTCTCTTACTCTCTCTCCCTCTCCCATCCTCCTCCTCCTCTCTCTTCCTCACTCCCTCTCTCCCCTCCTCTCTCCTCCTCTCTCTCCTCTCTCTCCTCCTCCTCACCCTCTCTATCCCCTCCCCCATCCTCCTCTCCTCTCTCTCTACTCTCTCCTCTCCTCTCTTCCTCTCTCCCTCCTCTCTCTTCCTCTCTCCCCTTCTCTCCCCTCCTCACCCTCCTCTTCCCTCCCCATCCTCCCTCTCCTCTCTCTTCCTCTCTCCCTCCTCTCTCTTCCTCTCTTCCTCTCTCCCCTCCTCACCCCTTATCCCCCTCCCCATCCTCCCTCTCCTCTCTCTTCCTCTCTCCCCCTCTCTCCCCTCCTCTCCCCTCTATCCCCCTCCCCATCCTCCTCTCCTCTCTCTTCCCTCTCTCCCCTCCTCTCTTCCTCTCTCCCCCTTCTCTCCCCTCCTCACCCCTCTATCCCCTCCCCATCCTCCCTCTCCTCTCTCTTCCTCTCTCCCCTTCTCTCCCTCCTCACCCCCTCTATCCCTCCCCATCCTCCCTCTCCTCTCTCTTCCTCTCTCTCCCCTCTCTCCTCCTCACTCCCTCTATCCTCATCCTCCTCTCCTCCCTCCTCTCTCTTCCTCTCTCCCTCCTCCTCACCCCTCTATCCCCTCCCCATCCTCCTCTCCTCTCTCTTCTCTCTCCCCTCCTCTCTCCCCCTCCTCACCCCTCCCCATCCTCCCTCTCCTCTCTCCCCTTCTCTCCCCTCCTCACCCACTCCTCACCCCTCTCTCCTCCTCCCTCCTCCCTCTTACTCTCTCCCTCCTCTCTCTTCCTCTCTCCCCCTCCTCACCCCTCTATCCCTCTCCCCATCCTCCCTCTCCTCTCTCTTCCTCTCTCCCCCTCCTCTCTCCCTCCTCACCCTCCCCATCCTCCCTCTCCTCTCTCCCCTTCTCTCCCCCTCCTCACCCTCCTCCTCCCTCTCTCCCCTCCCTCCTCCCTCTTACTCTCTCCCCTCCTCTCTCTTCCTCTCTCCCCCTCCTCACCCCTCTATCCCTCTCCCCATCCTCCCTCTCCTCTCTCTTCCTCTCTCCCCCTCCTCACCCCCTCTATCCCCCTCCCCATCCTCCCCCTCCGCTCCGCACTCTCTGCCCTACATGGCTGTGATGATCGGGACGGGGCGGTGTTTGAGCCCCGGGATATAAAGCTCGGATTCGGGGCAGAGCTCCTCCAGCCCCCGGAGCCCGTTCTCACCCGCAGCCGCCCGTTCTCACCCGCAGCCGCCCGTTCTCACCCGCAGCCATGGACGCCATCAAGAAGAAGATGCAGATGCTGAAGCTGGACAAGGAGAACGCCATAGACCGGGCGGAGCAGGCGGAGGGCGACAAGAAGCAGGCGGAGGACCGCTGCAAGCAGGTACTACAACCCCCAACATACCTGACCCAACCCAGGGACCTACTGCTACCCAAGTAACACACTACTCCTCCTAGTGTCAGAATACTCCCCAAAGTATCATACTACTACTCCTAGTGTTAAACTACTACTCCCCAAAGTACCACACTACCTCTCCTAGTGGCAGACTACTACTCCTAGTATTATACTACTACTCCCCAAAGTATCATACTACTACTTCTAGTGACATACTACTACTCCTACTGTCATACTACTACTCTTAGTATTATACTACTACTCCCCAAAGTGCCACACTACAACTCCTAGTGTCAGACTACTCCTCAAAGTATCATACTACTACTCCTAGTGTAATACTACTACCCCTAGTGACATACTACTACCCCTAGCATCATACCACTACTGCCCACTCCCCCCGGAGCATTACTCTTCTCAGATCCGCTCCCTATCTCTGGACTGCAGAGCTGACAATCTAGACTCCAGGCAGCTGATGAAGAGATGTGTGGGGGACGGGAGCTCAGCAAACCCCAGGAGCTTACAGTCTAATGTACAGTGTCCGGGCAGCTGTCACGTGGCGCCCCCGGCTGGTGACCAGAAGAACTGCAGAGGACCCCAAATACAGGGCCTGATCCGGGAACCTATGAGGAGTTGAGCGGCCGACATGACCCCAGGGTGGAGACCTTCCCTCCAATACTGACCGCCATGTATCCGCTGTATGTGAGGTGTAATATAGAGGTGATATACTGGATACAATGTATCCGCTGTATAGGATGTGTAATATAGAGGTGATATGATGGATACAATGTATCTGCTATATATGAGGTGTAATATAGAGGTGATATACTGGATACAATGCATCCGCTGTATGTGAGGTGTAATATAGAGGTGATATGATGGATACAATGTATCCGCTGTATAGGAGGTGTAATATAGAGGTGATATAATGAATATTACAATGTAACCGCTGTATATGAGGTGTAATATAGAGGTGACATAATGGATACAATGTATCTGCTATATATGAGGTGTAATATAGAGGTGATATACTGGATACAATGTATCTGCTGTATATGAGGTGTAATATAGAGGTGATATACTGGATACAATGTATCTGCTATATATGAGGTGTAATATAGAGGTGATATACTGGATACAATGTATCTGCTATATATGAGGTGTAATATACAATGAATCTGCTCTATATAATATTGTGTAATATTTTCGTTATTATACAGGATAATTTAATCGGATTCTTTATTGGACACATTGGATCTTTTACTAATCTGAAATATGATGATATCAGGCGTATTTCTGGTGCAGATGGCGGCGCAGCGGTTATTTGCGCCGCTATCTGCGACTTCTCCCCACTCACACCAGGTATAACATTGTGGGCGTGGCCTGGGAGGGGCCGGCAGATCCGCCTCATTTACCACCTCTACACCTGTTTCAGGTGTAAATGTAAGACCGCTCGGAATATCGGTAGCTGCTTCCATCTACACCTGGCGGCGGATGGGCTGAAGTTACGGAGAGGTGGTCGCCTGTATTTAACTCCGCCGGATCCACCGCCAGCGCAGGGGCTGAGTAAGGGCGGAGTCTAATACGCCGGTCTATAACAATGGGCCTCAGAGTCTGCACATATTAGACAGAACCACTCTGCGACATATAAATCATTTCCAGACCCCAGAGCCCCCCCTCCAGAGCCCCCTCCAGACTCCTCTGATTTCCTCCAGTCCCCCTTTAGACTCCATTGTCCCACTCCTGACCTCAGTGTCCCCTCTCCTGACCTCAGTGCCCTCCCTCCTGACCTCAGTGTCCCCTCTCCTGAGCTTTGTCCTCCCCTCCTGACCTCAGTGCCCCCCCTCCTGACCTCAGTGCCCCCCCTGCTGACCTCAGTGCCCCCCTCCTGACCTTAGTGTCCCCACTCCTGACCTCAGTGTCACCCCCTCCTGACCTCAGTGTCCCCCCTCCCTCCTGACCTCAGTTTCTCCCCCTCCTGACCTCATTGTCCCTCCCTCCTGACCTCAGTGCCCTCCCTCCTGACCTCAGTGTCCCCCCTCCTGACCTCAGTGTCCTCCCCATCCTGACAGGTTCCCCTCCATCCTGACCTCAGTGTCCCCCTCCTGACCTCAGTGTCCCCCATCCTGACAGGTTCCCCTCCATCCTGACCTCAGTGTCCCCCTCCTGACCTTAGTGCCCCCAGACTCCATTGTCCCCCTCCTGACCTCAATGTCCCCCTTCCTGACCTCAGTGCCACCCCTCCTGACCTCAGTGTCCCCCTCCTGACCTCAGTGTCCCCCTCCTGACCTCAATTTCCACCCCCTCCTGACCTCAGTGTCCCCCTCCTGACCTCAGTGCCCTCCCTCCTGACCTCAGTGCCTCCCCAGACTCCATTGGCCTCGTCCTGACTTCAGTGTCCCCCTCTCCTGACCTCAGTGTTCCCCCAGACTCCAATGTCCCTCTTCTGACCTCAGTGCCCCCTCTCCTGACCTGAGTGTCCCCCTCCAGACCTTAGTGTCCCCCCAGAATCCATTGTCCCCCTCCTGACCTCAGTGCCCTCCCTCCCTCCTGACCTCAGTGACCTCCCTCCCTCCTGACCTCAGTGCCCTCCCTCTTGACCTCAGTGCCCTTCCCCTCCTGACCTCAGTGCCCCCCTCCTGACCTTAGTGTCCCCCTCCTGACCTCAGTGCCCCCCTCCTGACCTCAGTGTCCCCCTCCAGACCTTAGTGTCCCCCAGAATCCATTGTCCCCCTCCTGACCTCAGTGCCCTCCCTCCTCCAGACCTCAGTGACCTCCCTCCCTCCTGACCTCAGTGCCCTCCCTCTTGACCTCAGTGCCCTTCCCCTCCTGACCTCAGTGCCCCCCTCCTGACCTTAGTGTCCCCCTCCTGACCTCAGTGCCCCCCTCCTGACCTCAGTGTCACCCCCTCCTGACCTCAGTGCCCCCACTCTGACCTCAGTGTCCCCCACCTCCTGACCTCAGCTTCCCCCTCCTCCTCCTGACCTCAGTGCCCCCTCCTCCTAACCTCAGTGACCTCCCTCCTCCTGACCTCAGTGACCTCCCTCTTGACCTCAGTGCCCTTCCCTCCTGACCTCAGTGTCCCCCCTCCTGACCTTAGTGTCGCCCCTCCTGACCTCAGTGCCCTCTCCTGACCTTAGTGCCCCCTTTTGACCTCAGTGTCCCCCTCCTGACCTCAGTGTCCCCCCTCTCCTGACCTCAGTGTCCCCCCTCCTGACCTCAGTGTCCCCCTGACCTCAGTGTCCCCCAGCTCCTGACCACAGCTTCCCCTCCTCCCTCCTGACCTCAGTGCCCTCCCTCCCTCCTGACCTCAGTGTCGTCCCCCTTCTGACCTCAGTTTCCTCCCTCCCTCGTGGCCTCGGTGACCTCCCTCCCTCCTGACCTCAGTGTCCCCACCTCCTGACCTCAGCTTCCCCCTCCTGACCTCAGTGCCCCCTCCCTCCTAACCTCAGTGACCTCCCTCCCTTCTGACCTCAGTGCCCTCCCTCTTGACCTCAGTGCCCTTCCCTCCTGACCTCAGTGTCCCCCCTCCTGACCTTAGTGTCCCCCTCCTGACCTCAGTGCCCCCCTTTTGACCTCAGTGTCCCCACCTCCTGACATCAGTGTCCCCCTCTTTTGACCTCAGTGTCCCCCTCCCACCTGAACTCAGTGCCCTCCTCCCTCCTGACCTCAGTGCCCTCCTTCCTGACCTCAGTGTCTCCCCGTCCTGACCTTAGTGCCCGCCCTGACCTCAGTGCCCTCCTTTCTGACCTCAGTGTCCCCCCAGACTCCATTGTCCCCCTCCTGACCTCAGTCCCCCTCCTGACTTCAGTGTCCCCCTCCCTCCTGACCTCAGTGCCCTCCCTTCTGACCTCAGTGCTGTCCCTCCCTCTTGACCTCAGTGTCCCCCCACCTCCTGACCTCAGCTTTCCCTCTCCTGACCTCAATATCCCTCCTCCTCCTGACCTCAGTGTCCCCCCTCCAGACCTCAGTGTCCCCCCTCCATACCTTAGTGTCCCCCAGAATCCATTGTCCCCCCTGACCTCAGTGCCCTCCCTCCTGACCTCAGTGCCCTCCCTCCCTCCTGACCTCAGTGCCCCCTCCTGACCTCAGTGCCCCCCTCCCTCCTGACCTCCGTGCTGTCCCTCCCTCCTCATCTCCTGTGTTTCTCCTTACCCTCTCGCCATCTCCATACTAGTGTGTGAACCTCAGACCTTTCTTCTTTCCTCCAGACTCCCCCAGATTCCACAGTGCCCTTCTAGACTCTTCTTTCCCCGCCAGACTCCAGTGTCCCCCTCCTGACCCGTGTCCCCCCTCCTGACCTCAGTGTCCCCCTGACTCCAATGTCCCCATTCCTGACCTCAGTGCCCCCCTTCCTGACCTCAGTGTCGCCCACATCCTGACCTCAGTGTACCCCTCCTTACCTCAGTGTCCCCCCTCCTGACCTCACCCCTCCTGACCTCAGAGATCCCCTCCTGACCTCACCCCTACTGACCTCAGTGTCCCCCTCCTGACCTCAATGTCCCCACCTCCTGACCTTAGTCCTCCCGCTTCTGACCTCAGTGCCCTCCCTTCTGACCTCAGTGTCCCCTCCTCCCTCCTGACCTCAGTGCACTCCCTCCCTCCTGACCTCAGTGCTGTCCCTCCCTCCTGACCTCAGTGTCCCCCATCCTGACCTCAGTGTCCCCCCTCCTGACCTCACCCCTCCTGATCTTAGTGTCCCCCCTCATGACCTCAGTCCCCCTCTCCTGACCTCAGTGTCCCCTCCTCCTTCCTGACCTCAGTGTCCCCTCCTTCCTACTGACCTCAGTGCCCTCTCTCCAGACCCCAGTGCCCCTCTCCTCTGTCCATCCTCCAGACCCCAGTGCCTCCTCTTCTGTCCATCCTCCAGACCCCAGTGCCCCCTCCTCTGTCCATCCCTCCAGACTCCAGTGCCCCATCCTCTGTCCATCTCTCCAGACCCCAGTGCCCTCATCCTCTGTCCATCCCTCCAGACCCCAGTGCACCCTCCTCTGTCCATCTCTCCAGACTCCCAGTGCCTCTCTTCTGTCCATCCTCCAGACCTCCAGTGCCTCTCTCCTCTGTCCATCCTCCAGACCCCAGTGCCCCTCCTCTGTCCATCCTCCAGACCCCAGTGCCCCATCCTCTGTCCATCCTCCAGACCCCAGTGCCCCTCCTCTGTCCCTCTCTCCAGACCCCAGTGCCCCCTCCTCTGTCCATCCTCCAGACCCCAGTGCCCCCTCTTCTGTCCATCCTCCAGACCCCAGTGCCCCCTCCTCTGTCCATCCTCCAGACCCCAGTGCCCCATCCTCTGTCCATCCTCCAGACCCCAGTGCCCCATCCTCTGTCCATCCTCCAGACCCCAGTGCACCCTCCTCTGTCCATCCTCCAGACCCCAGTTCCCCCTCTTCTGTCCATCCTCCAGACCCCAGTGCCCCTCCTCTGTCCATCCTCCAGACCCCAGTGCCCCTCCTCTGTCCATCCTCCAGACCCCAGTGCCCCATCCTCTGTCCATCCTCCAGACCCCAGTGCCCCTCCTCTGTCC
Source organism: Bufotes viridis (assembly GCA_033119425.1). NCBI lineage: Eukaryota > Metazoa > Chordata > Amphibia > Anura > Bufonidae > Bufotes > Bufotes viridis. The sequence continues at coordinate 19,472,085 of CM065589.1, read as the reverse complement.
TCTCTCCAGACCCCAGTGCACCCTCCTCTGTCCATCCTCCAGACCCCAGTGCCCCCTCCTCTGTCCATCCTCCAGACCCCAGTGCCCCCTCCTCTGTCCATCCTCCAGACCCCAGTGCCCCCTCCTCTGTCCACTCTCCAGACCCCAGTGCCCCCTCCTCTGTCCATCCTCCAGACCCCAGTGCCCCTCTCCAGAACCCAGTGCCCCCTCCTCTGTCCATCCTCCAGACCCCAGTGCCCCTCTCCAGACCCCAGTGCCCCCTCCTCTGTCCATCCTCTAGACCCCAGTGCCCCTCCTCTGTCCATCCTCCAGACCCCAGTGCCCCCTCCTCTGTCCATCCTCCAGACCCCAGTGCCCCTCCTCTGTCCATCCTCCAGACCCCAGTGCCCCCTCCTTTGTCCATCCTCCAGACCCCAGTGCACCCTCTTCTGTCCATCCTCCAGACCCCAGTGCCCCCTCCTCTGACCATCCTCCAGACCCCAGTGCCCCTCTCCAGACCCCAGTGCCCCCTCCTCTGTCCATCCTCCAGACCCCAGTGCCCTCTCCAGACCCCAGTGCCCCTCCTCTGTCCATCCTCTAGACCCCAGTGCCCCCTCCTCTGTCCATCCTCCAGACCCCAGTGCCCCCTCCTCTGTCCATCCTCCAGACCCCAGTGCCCCTCCTCTGTCCATCCTCCAGACCCCAGTGCCCCCTCCTCTGTCCATCCTCCAGACCCCAGTGCACCCTCCTCTGTCCATCCTCCAGACCCCAGTGCCCCCTCCTCTGTCCACTCTCCAGACCCCAGTGCCCCCTCCTCTGTCCATCCTCCAGACCCCAGTGCCCCTCTCCAGAACCCAGTGCCCCCTCCTCTGTCCATCCTCCAGACCCCAGTGCCCCTCTCCAGACCCCAGTGCCCCCTCCTCTGTCCATCCTCCAGACCCCAGTGCCCCTCTCCAGAACCCAGTGCCCCTCCTCTGTCCATCCTCCAGACCCCAGTGCCCCTCTCCAGACCCCAGTGCCCCCTCCTCTGTCCATCCTCTAGACCCCAGTGCCCCCTCCTCTGTCCATCCTCCAGACCCCAGTGCCCCCTCCTCTGTCCATCCTCCAGACCCCAGTGCCCCCTCCTCTGTCCATCCTCCAGACCCCAGTGCCCCCTCCTCTGTCCATCCTCCAGACCCCAGTGCACCCTCCTCTGTCCATCCTCCAGACCCCAGTGCCCCCTCCTCTGTCCATCCTCCAGACCCCAGTGCCCCTCTCCAGACCCCAGTGCCCCCTCCTCTGTCCATCCTCCAGACCCCAGTGCCCCTCTCCAGACCCCAGTGCCCCTCCTCTGTCCTCCATCCAGACCCCAGTGCCCCTCTCCAGACCCCAGTGGCCCTCCTCTGTCCCCCTCCAGACCCCAGTGCACCCTCCTCTGTCCCCCTCCAGACCCCAGTGCCCCTCTCCAGACCCCAGTGCCCCCTCCTCTGTCCATCCTCCAGACCCCAGTGCCCCTCTCCAGACCCCAGTGCCTCCTCCTCTGTCCATCCTCCAGACCCCAGTGCCCCATCCTCTGTCCATCCTCCAGACCCCAGTGCCCCATCCTCTGTCCATCCTCCAGACCCCAGTGCACCCTCCTCTGTCCATCCTCCAGACCCCAGTGCCCCCTCCTCTGTCCATCCTCCAGACCCCAGTGCCCCCTCCTCTGTCCATCCTCCAGACCCCAGTGCCCCCTCCTCTGTCCATCTCTCCAGACCCCAGTGCCCCCTCCTCTGTCCATCCTCCAGACCCCAGTGCCCTCTCCAGACCCCAGTGCCCTCCTCTGTCCATCCTCTGCCCAGTGCCTCTCAGACCCCAGTGCACCCTCCTCTGTCCATCCTCCAGACCCCAGTGCCCCCTCCTCTGTCCATCCTCCAGACCCCAGTGCCCCTCCTCTGTCCATCCTCCAGACCCCAGTGCCCCCTCCTCTGTCCATCTCTCCAGACCCCAGTGCCCCCTCTGCATCCTCCAGACCCCAGTGCCTCTCCAGACCCCAGTGCCCTCCTCTGTCCATCCTCCAGACCCCAGTGCCCCTCTCCAGAACCCAGTGCCCCCTCCTCTGTCCATCCTCCAGACCCCAGTGCCCCTCTCCAGACCCCAGTGCCCCCTCCTCTGTCCATCCTCTAGACCCCAGTGCCCCCTCCTCTGTCCATCCTCCAGACCCCAGTGCCCCCTCCTCTGTCCATCCTCCAGACCCCAGTGCCCCCTCCTCTGTCCATCCTCCAGACCCCAGTGCCCCCTCCTCTGTCCATCCTCCAGACCCCAGTGCACCCTCTTCTGTCCATCCTCCAGACCCCAGTGCCCCCTCCTCTGTCCATCCTCCAGACCCCAGTGCCCCTCTCCAGACCCCAGTGCCCCCTCCTCTGTCCATCCTCCAGACCCCAGTGCCCCCTCCTCTGTCCATCCTCCAGACCCCAGTGCCCCTCCTCTGTCCATCCTCCAGACCCCAGTGCCCCTCCTCTGTCCATCCTCCAGACCCCAGTGCACCCTCCTCTGTCCATCCTCCAGACCCCAGTGCCCCCTCCTCTGTCCATCCTCCAGACCCCAGTGCCCCTCTCCAGACCCCAGTGCCCCCTCCTCTGTCCATCCTCCAGACCCCAGTGCCCCTCTCCAGACCCCAGTGCCCCCTCCTCTGTCCCCCTCCAGACCCCAGTGCCCTCTCCAGACCCCAGTGCCCCTCCTCTGTCCCCCTCCAGACCCCAGTGCACCCTCCTCTATCCCCCTCCAGACCCCAGTGCCCCTCTCCAGACCCCAGTGCCCCCTCCTCTGTCCATCCTCCAGACCCCAGTGCCCCTCTCCAGACCCCAGTGCCCCCTCCTCTGTCCCCCTCCAGACCCCAGTGCCCCTCTCCAGACCCCAGTGCCCCCTCCTCTGTCCCCCTCCAGACCCCAGTGCCCCTCCTCTGTCCCCCTCCAGACCCCAGTGCCCCCTCCTCTGTCCCCCCTCCAGACCCCAGTGCCCCTCTCCAGACCCCAGTGCCCCTCTCCAGACTCCAGTGCCCCCTCTGGACATTGTGAAATCCAGCATTACATATCCTTCATGCCTCTGATACCTGCTGTTCTCGGATGGTCAGTAGGTCCCAGCACACAATGGATCGAGGGGATTACACTGACATTTTGGGGTCCGTCTTCGCTTTATCTGATGTATTGAAGAGAACTGATACAAAGTGCTTTGTCTCTGCAGCTGGAGGAAGAGGTGATGGCCATGCAGAAGAAGGTGAAGGGCACAGAAGAAGAGGTGGAGAAGTACTCCGAGGCCGTGAAGGAAGCGCAGGAGAGGCTGGAGCTGGCCGAGAAGAAGGCCTCCGATGTAAGTGATCATCTGTGCCACAGACAGAGACCATCCCTCACACACTCTGCAGTCCGAATATAGATTCATACACACATTATATATACACATACAATACATACACACATTATATATATACATACAATACATACACACATTATATATACACATACAATACATACACACATTATATATACACATACAATACATACACACATTATATATATACACATACAATACATACACACATTATATATACACATACAATACATACACACATTATATATATACATACAATACATACACACATTATATATATACACATACAATACATACACACATTATATATACACATACAATACATACACACATTATATATACACATACAATACATACACACATTATATATATACACATACAATACATACACACATTATATATACACATACAATACATACACACATTATATATACACATACAATACATACACACATTATATATACACATACAATACATACACACATTATATATACACATACAATACATACACACATATATATATACACATACAATACATACACACATTATATATATACACATATAATACATACACACATTATATATACACATACAATACATACACACATTATATATACACATACAATACATACACACATTATATATACACATACAATACATACACACATTATATATATACATACAATACATACACACATTATATATATACACATACAATACATACACACATTATATATATACATACAATACATACACATATATATATACACATACAATACATACACATTATATATATACATACAATACATACACACATTATATATATACACATACAATACATACACACATTATATATATACATACAATACATACACACATTATATATACACATACAATACATACACACATTATATATACACATACAATACATACACACATTATATATATACATACAATACATACACACATTATATATACACATACAATACATACACACATTATATATATACACATATAATACATACATGTACACACTCTACATATGCACAATACACACACAATACACCCTGGGGCGATCCGCTCTGGTGGGCAGGGTGGCGGACGCAGAACAGAGGCACATAGACAGTTCTTGATCAGACTCCGGGGTTTTATTCAGCAGAAGAGATGAGCGAACTTTAAAAAAGTCCGGCGTTCGGGTTGCGGTAAGTCGCGCATCCCGTTATAGATTCCACTATAGCGGCATATGGAATCCCGTGCTGAGCCACGCCCCCTGCACTGATCACATGACGGTGACGTCACCCCAGGTCCTTCGGCTGTTCAACAGTTCGGGTTGGTGGCAGCCGCCCCTTATGGATTCCATATGCCGCTATAGTGGAATCCATAACGGGATGCGCGACTTACCACCACCCGAACGCCGAACAACGGACTTTTTTTTTTAAAGTTCGCTCATCTCTATTCAGCAGGTATAACAGCTCCGCAGACTTCCCCTGGCGCTCATTCACACCACGCTGCAGGTTCTGCAGAAAGAGTCCAACAGGTCCACGCTAAAGGTTAAGTCCAGGATTTAGTCGACCTGTTTTCCCCAAACCGGTCACAAGCCGTCATCCAGGCCTCATCTCCCCCTGCCGCGTCCAGCGGACTCTTAAGACAGTTAGGTGTCGGCGCCCGAGATCCAGTCCGGTGCTTGACTTCACCTGGCTGTCAATCAGTCCAGCAGCGCGTGCTGGGAGGACAATCCCTTCCATCTAACACCAGACCTTTAGGCTTCTTGCATATGACCATATGGCATTTTCAGTATTTTGCGGTCCGCAAAAAACGGATCCGCAAAAAATACGGATGACGTCCGTGTGCATTCCGTATTTTGCAGAACGGAACAACTGGCCCCTGATAGAACAGTCCTATCCGTTTCCATTATGTGGACAATAATAGGACATGCTCTATCTTTCAACAGAACGGAAAAACTGAAATACGGAAACAGAAGGCATACAGAGTACCTTCCGTTATTTTTGAGGATCCATTGAAATAAATGTGTGCAAAAGGCCTTACTGTGTCACGATACATATACACATAGTCAGGATAATGATTACCGTCACACACAAATGGGGACAGTGCAGCCCTAAACTGCCCGGGCCCACTATCCCTATCTAGTTGCACAATCACCTGAGGCAGTGACCTACAACTGGGCGACAGTCTCTATACTGTAATATGTGAAGGGTGACACAGAAACAGGGAGAAACAGACACACAAGATATAAGAGTAGTTGTATGGAAGCCGGTCAGCACAGTACAAGCACGCCAGAGGCAAACGAGAAACCCAAATCAGGTCAAAGAGTCAGAACCAGGAGATCAATATGATCACAAATGCCAGAAGACGAAAACCTAGAATAGTCCAGGGGAGTCTTCTAGAACACAAGGAGCAGCAGCACGCCTCCCAAGTCTCCCTCTCTTGGAGGGACAGTCCCTCTTTTTGACCCAAGTCCCTTTTGCTGAATGGCTCCTCACGACATCGTCCCTGTGGCTTCTACCTGTAAATTAGACAGAACTTCATTATTTGGTGCAATATCTATAATCCGATGATTTATTATCTAATAAGTAAAGGGATATTGAAGAGCAAGAAAAGACCCGTCCCGGGGGCTCCACATGCTGGAAAAATGAAGGAACTTACACTCACCGATCCCGGCAGTTCTGACAGAGTCTGACCTACAGGATAATAGTGACATAAAGCTGTCAGTGCGGCCAGGCAGAGACACACAGCATTATAAATCCGTATACTGCCCTGCGCCTTCCCGCAAGACGAGCAGCGTCCTGAACGGAGGGTCACGCCCACACACAGAGTGTGAAGCAGCCCTTATACAGGGAGCTGGGGCTGATCTCCAGCTGACCGCCCTGCACGTCGGGTGGAGCTGTCAGCTGAAGAGGCTGACGTCCTAAGGACAGCTGCACATGTTGGGGAATACGTGCGGTTTTCCTGTGCGGAAAAACCATAACGTATTACAGTAGCAGCACAGTGTATGAGATGACACAATTCTAATTCTGGGCAGAAATTGACCGGCCGAGCGGATGACAAAGTACATAGCTCGTCAGTTGTGTGTGGCTCGTCGGTTGTGTCTGCAACCCGTCAGTTGTGTGTGCGACTCGTCGGTTGTGTCTGTGGCTCGTGGGTTTTGTGTGCGACCCATCAGTTATGTCTTCGACCCGTCAGTTGTGTGTGTACGACCCGTCAGTTATGTCTGCGACCCGTCAGTTGTGTGTGTGCGACCGGTCAATTACGTCTGCGACCTGTCAGTTGTGTGTTTGCGGCCCGTTAGTTGTGTGTGTGTCCCGTTAATTGTGTGCGTGGCTCGTCAGTTGTTTGTTTGCGGCTCGTCAGTTGTATGTGTGCGGCTCGTCAGTTGTGTGTGTGCGGCTCGTCAGTTGTGTGTGCGACCCGTCAGTTATGTCTGCGACCCGTCGGTTGTGTGTGCGACCCGTCAGTTGTGTCTGCAGCTCGTCAGTTGTGTCTGCAGCTCGTCTGTTGTGTCTGCAGCTCGTCAGTTGTGTCTGCAGCTCGTCAGTTGTGTCTGCAGCTCGTCAGTTGTGTCTGCGGCTCGTCAGTTGTGTCTGCGGCTCGTCAGTTGTGTCTGCGGCTCGTCAGTTGTGTCTGCGGCTCGTCAGTTGTGTCTGCGGCTCGTCAGATGCGTCTGTGGCTTTAGCTGTGCATTTCACCCTTTTCAACATGAGGCTGAGATCTGCAGCAAAACCGCATCAAATCCGCAGCATAAACAATATGCTGCAGAAATGCACATAAAGCAGAAATGAATGCGGCTCTTATGTGCGTTCCCCGTGTGCAGGGGCCTCATACTCTGACATCCTCCTGCACTGGCCGCAGGCTAAGAGTGCTGCATCACAGGTCCACCAGGGGAACCGGGACATGGACACACATATACATATACACATACACAGTACACACATATAGAAATATATACATATACACATACACAGTACACACACACACATATATATATACATACACTCACATGGACACACATATATACATAAATATATTCACATACACATGGATATATATATTATACACACACATATTTACATACATACACTCACATGTACACACATATACAGTGGATATAAAAAGTCTACACACCCCTGTTAAATGTCAGGTTTCTGTGCTGTAAAAAAATGAGACAAAGATAAACCATTTCAGAACGTTTTCCACCTTTAATGTGACCTATAAACTGTACCACTCAACTGAAAAACAAACTGAAATCTTTTAGGTAGAGAGAAGAAAAAATATTAAAATAAAATAATGTGGTTGCATAAGTGTGCACACCCTCTTATAACTGGGGATGTAGCTGTGTTCAGAATCCTGTTAATAGGAGTCAGCATACACCCGCCATCATTTACAGCCTCTGATTAACCCCAAACCAAGCTCCGCTGCTCTAGATGGTCTTTCCTGAAATTTTCTTAGTCATGAGGTGTTGTTGAAATCACTGTTAAAAAGATGGGGTACTGTGGAGGTCACTAATAAAGAGGCGGGCTGCTGTGGAGGTCACTGTTAAAGGGGCAGGCTGCTGTGGAGGTCACTGTTAAGGGAGCGGGATGCTGTGGAGGTCACTGTTAAAGGGGCAGGCTGCTGTGGAGATCACTGTTAAGAGGGTGGAATGTGGAGGTCACTGTTAAAGGGGTAGGCGCTATGGAGGTCTCTGTTAAGGGGGCAAGGAATGGTGGAGGTCACAGTTAAGGGGATGGTCCGCTATGGAGGTCAGTGTTAAGGGGGGCGGTTATTGTGGAAATGTCTAACGAGATGGGGTACTGTGGAGGTCGCTAATAAACGAGCGGCCGCTGTGGAAGTCACTGTTAAAGAGGAAGACGCTGTGGATGTTACTGTTAAGGGGGAAGACCGCTGTGGAGGTCACTGTTAAAGGGGCGGGGTGCTGTAGAGGTCACTGTTATGGGGGATACTCTCGATATCTTTTAGTGACACACACAAATATTAAATGAAATACATGAAATATACCCGTGCAAAGCTGGGTCCTTCTGCTAGTACATATTTATACACACATCTATAATACACACACATATACATACACTCACATATATATACAAACAGATGCATTTACACACATATACATTTTCATACACACATATATGCATATACACATACATACGTACACTTTTAGATTGTTATTCTGCAATTCTGCTGCCCTAGGCACCCACCACAAGTACAGCCCTGTACACAAACATATACATACACCCCCATATATACATATATACACACATGTCCATATATATATATATATATATATATATATATATATATGTCACATATATACACCCCTATACATACACACACAAATGCATACACACACATTGTGTGGAGAAGGGGAGGGAAGACCTAGTGTGGAGAAGGGCAGGGAAGGGCTAGTGTGGAGAAGGGCAGGGAAAAGCTAGTGTGTAGAAGGGCAGGAAAGACCTAGTGTGGAGAAGTGAAGGGAAGACCTAGTGTGGAGAAGGGCAGGGAAGACCTAGTGTGGAGAAGGGCAGGGAAGCCCTAGTGTGGAGCAGGGCGGGAAAGACCTAGTGTGGAGAAGGGCAGGGAAGACCTAGTGTGGAGAAGTGCAGGGAAGACCTAGTGTGGAGAAGGGCAGGGAAGACTTACTGTGGAGAAGGGCAGGGAAGCCCTAGTGTGGAGCAGGGCGGGAAAGACCTAGTGTGGAGAAGGGCAGGGAAGACCTAGTGTGGAGAAGTGCAGGGAAGACCTAGTGTGGAGAAGGGCAGGGAAGACTTACTGTGGAGAAGGACAGGGAAAAGCTAGTGTGGAGAAGTGCAGGGAAGCCCTAGTGTGGAGAAGGGCAGGAAAGACCTAGTCTGGAGAAGGGCAGAGAAGACCTAGTGTGGAGAAGTGCAGGGAAGACTTACTGTGGAGAAGGGCAGGGAAGACCTAGTGTGGAGAAGGGCAGGGAAGACCTAGTGTGGAGAAGAGCAGGGAAGACCTAGTGTGGAGAAGTGCAGGAAAGACCTAGTGTGGAGAAGGGCAGGAAAGACCTAGTGTGGAGAAGGGCAGGAAAGCCCTAGTGTGGAGAAGGGCAGGGAAGACCAAGTGTGGAAAAGAGCAGGGAAGACCTAGTGTGGAGAAGTGCAGGGAAGACCTAGTGTGGAGAAGTGCAGGGAAGACCTAGTGTAGAGAAGGGCAGGGAATACTTACTGTGGAGAAGGACAGGGAAGACCTAGTATGGAGAAGGACAGGGAAGACCTAGTGTGGAGAAGGGCAGGGAAGACCTAGTGTGGAGAAGTGCAGGGAAGACCTAGTGTGGAGAAGGACAGGGAAGACCTAGTGTGGAGAAGGGCAGGGAAGACCTAGTGTGGAGAAGGGCAGGGAAGACCTAGTGTGGAGAAGGACAGGGAAGACCTAGTGTGGAGAAGGGCAGGGAAGACCTAGTGTGGAGAAGGGTAGGAAAGACCTAGTGTGGAGAAGGGTAGGGAAGACCTAGTGTGGAGAAGGGTAGGAAAGACCTAGTGTGGAGAAGGGTAGGGAAGACCTAGTGTGGAGAAGGGCAGGGAAGACCTAGTGTGGAGAAGGGCAGGGAAGACCTAGTGTGGAGAAGGGCAGGGAAGACCTAGTGTGGAGTAGGGCAGGAAAGAGCTAGTGTTGAGAAGGGCAGGGAAGACCTATTGTGGAGAAGGGCAGGAAATACCTAGTGTGGAGAAGGGCAGGGAAGACCTAGTGTGGAGAAGGGCAGGAAAGACCTAGTGTGGAGAAGGGCAGGGAATACTTACTGTGGAGAAGGACAGGGAAGACCTAGTATGGAGAAGGACAGGGAAGACCTAGTGTGGAGAAGGGCAGGGAAGACCTAGTGTGGAGAAGTGCAGGGAAGACCTAGTGTGGAGAAGGGCAGGGAAGACCTAGTGTGGAGAAGGGCAGGGAAGACCTAGTGTGGAGAAGGGCAGGGAAGACCTAGTGTGGAGAAGGGCAGGGAAGACCTAGTGTGGAGAAGGGCAGGGAAGACCTAGTGTGGAGAAGGGCAGGGAAGACCTAGTGTGGAGAAGGGCAGGGAAGACCTAGTGTGGAGAAGGGCAGGGAAGACCTAGTGTGGAGAAGGGCAGGGAAGACCTAGTGTGGAGAAGGGCAGGGAAGACCTAGTGTGGAGAAGGGCAGGGAAGACCTAGTGTGGAGAAGGGCAGGGAAGACCTAGTGTGGAGAAGGGCAGGGAAGACCTAGTGTGGAGAAGGGCAGGGAAGACCTAGTGTGGAGAAGGGCAGGGAAGACCTAGTGTGGAGAAGGGCAGGGAAGACCTAGTGTGGAGAAGGGCAGGGAAGACCTAGTGTGGAGAAGGGCAGGGAAGACCTAGTGTGGAGAAGGGCAGGGAAGACCTAGTGTGGAGAAGGGCAGGGAAGACCTAGTGTGGAGAAGGGCAGGGAAGACCTAGTGTGGAGAAGGGCAGGAAGACCTAGTGTGGAGAAGGGCAGGGAAGACCTAGTGTGGAGAAGGGCAGGGAAGACCTAGTGTGGAGAAGGGCAGGGAAGACCTAGTGTGGAGAAGGGCAGGGAAGACCTAGTGTGGAGAAGGGCAGGGAAGACCTAGTGTGGAGAAGGGCAGGGAAGACCTAGTGTGGAGAAGGGCAGGGAAGACCTGGTGTGGAGAAGTGCAGGGAAGACCTAGTGTGGAGAAGAGCAGGGAAGACCTAGTGTGGAGAAGGGCAGGGAAGACCTAGTGTGGAGAAGTGCAGGGAAGACTTACTGTGGAGAAGGGCAGGGAAGACCTAGTGTGGAGAAGGGCAGTGAAGACCTAGTGTGGAGAAGAGCAGGGAAGACCTAGTGTGGAAAAGAGCAGGGAAGACCTAGTGTGGAGAAGAGCAGGGAAGACCTAGTGTGGAGAAGAGCAGGGAAGACCTAGTGTGGAGAAGGGCAGGGAAGACCTAGTGTGGAGAAGGGCAGGGAAGACCTAGTGTGGAGAAGGGCAGGGAAGACCTAGTGTGGAGAAGGGCAGGGAAGACCTAGTGTGGAGAAGTGCAGGAAAGACCTAGTGTGGAGAAGGGCAGGGAAGACCTAGTGTGGAGAAGGGCAGGGAAGCCCTAGTGTGGAGAAGGGCAGGAAAGACCTAGTGTGGAGAAGGGCAGGGAAGACCTAGTGTGGAGAAGGGCAGGGAAGACCTAGTGTGAGGAAGGGCAGGGAAGACCTAGTGTGGAGAAGGGCAGGGAAGACCTGGTGTGGAGAAGTGCAGGGAAGACCTAGTGTGGAGAAGGGCAGGAAAGACCTAGTGTGGAGAAGGGCAGGGAAGACCTAGTGTGGAGAAGGGCAGGGAAGCCCTAGTGTGGAGAAGGGCAGGGAAGACCTAGTGTGGAGAAGGGCAGGGAAGACCAAGTGTGGAGAAGGGCAGGGAAGACCTACTGTGGAGAAGGGCAGGGAAGACCTATTGTGGAGAAGGGCAGGGAAGACCTAATGTGGAGAAGGGCAGGGAAGCCCTAGTGTGGAGAAGGGCAGGGAAGACCTAGTGTGGAGAAGGGCAGGGAAGACCTAGTGTGGAGAAGAGCAGGGAAGACCTAGTGTGGAGAAGGGCAGGGAAGACCAAGTGTGGAGAAGGGCAGGGAAGACCTACTGTGGAGAAGGGCAGGGAAGACCTATTGTGGAGAAGAGCAGGGAAGACCTAATGTGGAGAAGGGCAGGGAAGCCCTAGTGTGGAGAAGGGCAGGGAAGACCTAGTGTGGAGAAGGGCAGGGAAGACCTAGTGTGGAGAAGAGGAGGGAAGACCTAGTGTGGAGAAGAGCAGGGAAGACCTAGTGTGGAGAAGTGCAGGAAAGACCTAGTGTGGAGAAGGGCAGGGAAGACCTACTGTGGAGAAGGGCAGGGAAGACCTAGTGTGGAGAAGGGCAGGGAAGACCTAGTGTGGAGAAGAGCAGGGAAGACCTAGTGTGGAGAAGTGCAGGAAAGACCTAGTGTGGAGAAGGGCAGGGAAGACCTAGTGTGGAGAAGGGCAGGGAAGCCCTAGTGTGGAGAAGGGCAGGAAAGACCTAGTGTGGAGAAGGGCAGGGAAGACCTAGTGTGGAGAAGGGCAGGGAAGACCTAGTGTGAGGAAGGGAAGGGAAGACCTAGTGTGGAGAAGGGCAGGGAAGACCTGGTGTGGAGAAGTGCAGGGAAGACCTAGTGTGGAGAAGGGCAGGAAAGACCTAGTGTGGAGAAGGGCAGGGAAGACCTAGTGTGGAGAAGGGCAGGTAAAACCTAGTGTGGAGAAGGGTAGGGAAGACCTAGTGTGTAGAAGTGCAGGAAAGACCTAGTGTGGAGAAGGGCAGGTAAAACCTAGTGTGGAGAAGGGTAGGGAAGACCTAGTGTGGAGAAGGGCAGGGAAGACATAGTGTGGAGAAGTGCAGGAAAGACCTAGTGTGGAGAAGGGCAGGGAAGACCTAGTGTGGAGAAGGGCAGGGAAGACCTGGTGTGGAGAAGTGCAGGGAAGACCTAGTGTGGAGAAGGGCAGGGAAGACCTAGTGTGGAGAAGGGCAGGGAAGACTTACTGTGGAGAAGGGCAGGGAAGACCTAGTGTGGAGAAGGGCAGGGAAGACCTAGTGTGGAGAAGGGCAGGGAAGACCTGGTGTGGAGAAGTGCAGGGAAGACCTAGTGTGGAGAAGGGCAGGGAAGACCTAGTGTGGAGTAAGGGAAGACCTAGTGGGAGAAGGCAGGGCAGGTCTAGTGGAGAAGTGCAGGGAAGGACCCAGTGTGGAGAAGAGCAGGGAAGACACTAGTGTGGAGAAGGGGCAGGGAAGACCTAGTGTGGAGAAGTGCAGTGAAGACCTACTGTGGAGAAGTACAGGGAAGACCCTAGTGTGGAGAAGGGCAGGAAGACCTAGTGTGATAGAAGAGCAGGGAAGGCACACTAGTGTGGAGAAGAGCAGGGAAGACCTAGTGTGGAGAAGTGAGCAGGGAGCAGGACCTAGTGTGGAGAAGGGCAGGGAAGACACTACTGTGGAGAAAGGCAGGAACCTACGGGAAGACACAAGCTAGTGGAGAAGTGCAGGAAGACCTATGTGGAGATGGGCAGGGACAGACCTAGTGTGGAGAAGGGCAGGAAGCCCTAGTGTGGAGAAGGGCAGGAAAGACCTAGTGTGGAGAAGGGCAGGGAAGACCTAGTGTGGAGAAGGGCAGGGAGCCCTAGCGGTAGTGAGGAAGGGCAGGGAAGACCTAGTGTGGAGAAGGGCAGGGAAGACCTAGTGTGGAGAAGTGCAGGAAGCCTAAGAGGAGGAAGACCTAGTGAGGAGAAGGGCAGGGAAGACCTAGTGTGGAGAAGGGCAGGGAAGATGTGTGGAGAAGGTGCAGGAAGACCTAGTGTGGAGAAGGGCAGGGAAGACCAATGTGTGAGAAGGGCAGGGAAGCACCATACTGTGTGAGAAGGGCAGGGAAGCCTTATTGTGTGAGAAGGGCAGGGAAGATCTACTACATAGCTGTGCAGAGAGGGCACTGTGATAGCCGTGGTGTGAGATAGGAGCAGGGAAGACCTACTGTGTGGAGAGAGGGCAGGGAAGACCTGTGGTGGAGAAGAGCAGGGAAGATCTACTACAGTGTGGAGAAGGGCAGGGAAGACCAGTGTGGAGAAGGGCAGGTAAGACCTACGTGGAGAAGGGCAGGTGAAGACCATATTGTGGAGAAGGGCAGGGAAGACCTAACTGTGGAGAAGGGCAGGGAAGACCTACAGTATGGAGAGAGGGCAGGGAAGACCTATGTGTGGAGAAGGGCAGGTGACATGTACTACATTATCTGTGTGGAGAAGAGCAGGGAAGACCTAGTGTGGAGAAGGAGCAGGGAAGACCTAGTGTGGAGAAGTAGCAGAGAGAATCACGGTAGTGTGGAGAAGGAGCAGGGAAGACTCTACTGTGGAGAAGTGCAGGTAAGACCTAGTGTGGAGAAGGGGCAGGGAAGACCTTACTGTGTGAGAGAGAGCATGGGAAGACCTAGTGGTGGCAGAAGACTGCAGGAGAAGATCACTAAGACCTGTGGAGAAGTGCATGGAAGACCTAGTGTGTGAGACAGGGACTCAGGTGAAGCACTGCATGAGTCCTAGTGTGAGAAGGAGCAGGAAAGACCTAGTGTGGAGAAGGGCAGGGAAGACCTAGTGTGGAGAAGGGCAGGGAAGACCTAGTGTGAGGAAGGAAGGGAAGACCTAGTGTGGAGAAGGGCAGGGAAGACCTGGTGTGGAGAAGTGCAGGGAAGACCTAGTGTGGAGAAGGGCAGGAAAGACCTAGTGTGGAGAAGGGCAGGGAAGACCTAGTGTGGAGAAGGACAGGTAAAACCTAGTGTGGAGAAGGGTAGGGAAGACCTAGTGTGTAGAAGTGCAGGAAAGACCTAGTGTGGAGAAGGGCAGGTAAAACCTAGTGTGGAGAAGGGTAGGGAAGACCTAGTGTGGAGAAGGGCAGGGAAGACATAGTGTGGAGAAGTGCAGGAAAGACCTAGTGTGGAGAAGGGCAGGGAAGACCTTGTGTGGAGAAGGGCAGGGAAGACCTGGTGTGGAGAAGTGCAGGGAAGACCTAGTGTGGAGAAGGGCAGGGAAAACCTGGTGTGGAGAAGTGCAGGGAAGACCTAGTGTGGAGAAGGGTAGGGAAGACCTAGTGTGGAGAAGGGCAGGGAAGCCCTAGTGTGGAGAAGGGCAGGGAAGACCTGGTGTGGAGAAGTGCAGGGAAGACCTAGTGTGGAGAAGGGCAGGGAAGACCTAGTGTACTATATGGAAGTGAAAGGGGGCAGGTTATAGAGGGGTACGGGATGGGCACACTCTGGGAAAGTACAGGGGAGACACACTATATGGAAGTGAAAGGGGGCAGGTTATAGGGGGGGTACGCGATGGGCACACTCTGGGAAAGTACAGGGGAGACACACTATATGGAAGTGAAAGGGGGCAGGTTATAGAGGGGTACAGGATGGGCACACTCTGGGAAAGTATAGGGGAGACACACTATATGGAAGTGAAAGGGGGCAGGTTATAGAGGGGTACGGGATGGGCACACTCTGGGAAAGTACAGGGAACTTTACGGAAGACACAATTTAGAGAACTGCAGGAGGTGCTTATTATATGCGGATGTACAGACCAATCACAATGATGAATCCGGAGGGGAGGGGGGGGTGCATTATGTCTGTAGAAGGAATGACGGGTGACGGCACATTGCGTGACTCCAGCGGTAGTGAGGAGTTAAGAGGGAGGATGATGGGTGGAGAGCAGAGATACTGGGGGAAGTCCTTAACTAAGAGGAGGAACATCTCAGCCAGGAGAGGACACAGTTGAGCTCCACTGGTGAGAGGCACAAGATGAGGTATGGCTTGCAGACACCTGAGAGACGACATGTAGCAGAGCTGAGACACAACTGTGTGTTACATGGGACTGCAGGTGACATCTACTGCATTATCTGTGCTCAGAGGGTTATCGCTGTGTTATCTGTGGTGTTACATAGGACTGCAGGGGACATCTACTACATTATCTGTACTCAGAGAGTTATCACTGTGTTATCTGTGGTGTTACATAGGACTGCAGGTGACATCTACTACATTATCTGTACTCAGAGAGTTATCACTGTGTTATCTGTGGTGTTACATAGGACTGCAGGTGACATCTACTACATTATCTGTACTCAGAGAGATATCACTGTGTTATCTGTGGTGTTACATAGGACTGCAGGTGACATCTACTACATTATCAGTACTCGGAGAGTTATCACTGTTATCTGTGGTGTTACATAGGACTGCAGGTGACATCTAATACATTATCTGTACTCAGAGAGATATCACTGTGTTATCTGTTGTGTTACATAGGACTGCAGGTGACATCTACTACATTATCTGTACTCGGAGAGTTATCACTGTGTTATCTGTGGTGTTACATAGGACTGCAGGGGACATCTACTACATTATCTGTACTCAGAGAGTTATCACTGTGTTATCTGTGGTGTTACATAGGACTGCAGGGGACATCTACTACATTATCTGTACTCAGACAGTTATCGCTGTGTTATCTGTGGTGTTACATAGGACTGCAGGTGACATCTACTACATTATCTGTACTCAGAGAGATATCACTGTGTTATCTGTGGTGTTACATAGGACTGCAGGTGACATCTACTACATTATCTGTACTCGGAGAGTTATCACTGTTATCTGTGGTGTTACATAGGACTGCAGGTGACATCTAATACATTATCTGTACTCAGAGAGATATCACTGTGTTATCTGTGGTGTTACATAGGACTGCAGGTGACATCTACTACATTATCTGTACTCAGAGTTATCACTGTGTTATCTGTTGTGTTACATAGGACTGCAGGTGACATCTACTACATTATCTGTACTCGGAGAGTTATCACTGTGTTATCTGTGGTGTTACATAGGACTGCAGGGGACATCTACTACATTATCTGTACTCAGAGAGTTATCACTGTGTTATCTGTGGTGTTACATAGGACTGCAGGGGACATCTACTACATTATCTGTACTCAGACAGTTATCGCTGTGTTATCTGTGGTGTTACATAGGACTGCAGGTGACATCTACTACATTATCTGTACTCAGAGAGTTATCACTGTGCTATCTGTGGTGTTACATAGGACTGCAGGTGACATCTACTACATTATCTGTACTCAGAGAGTTATCACTGTGCTATCTGTGGTGTTACATAGGACTGCAGGTGACATCTACTACATTATCTGTACTCAGAGAGTTATCACTGTGTTATCTGTGGTGTTACATAGGACTGCAGGTGACATCTACTACATTATCTGTACTCGGAGAGTTATCACTGTGTTATCTGTGGTGTTACATAGGACTGCAGGTGACATCTACTACATTATCTGTACTCAGAGAGCTATCACTGTGTTATCTGTGGTGTTACATAGGACTGCAGATGAGATCTACTACATGATCTGTACTCAGAGAGTTATCACTGTGTTATCTGTGGTGTTACATAGGACTGCAGGTGACATCTACTACATTATCTGTACTCAGAGAGTTATCACTGTGTTATCTGTGGTGTTACATAGGACTGCAGGTGACATCTACTACATTATCTGTACTCAGAGAGTTATCACAGTGTTATCTGTGGTGTTACATAGGACTGCAGGAGACATCTACTACATTATCTGTACTCAGAGAGTTATCACTGTGTTATCTGTGGTGTTACATAGGACTGCAGGGGACATCTACTAAATTATCTGTACTCAGAGAGTTATCACTGTGTTATCTGTGGTGTTACATAGGACTGCAGGTGACATCTACTACATATCTGTACTCAGAGAGATATCACTGTGTTATCTGTGGTGTTACATAGGACTGCAGGTGATATCTACTACATTATCTGTACTCAGAGTTATCACTGTGTTATCTGTGGTGTTACATGGGACTGCAGGTGACATCTACTACATTATCTGTACTCAGAGAGCTATCACTGTGTTATCTGTGGTGTTACATAGGACTGCAGGAGACATCTACTACATTATCTGTACTCAGAGATATCACTGTGTTATCTGTGGTTTTACATAGGACTGCAGGAGACATCTACTATAATATCTGTAGTCAGAGAGTTATCACTGTGCTATCTGTGGTGTTACATAGGACTGCAGGTAACATCTACTACATTATCTGTACTTAGGGAGATATCACTGTGTTATCTGTGGTGTTACATAGGACTGCAGGTGACATCTACTACATTATCTGTACTCGGAGAGTTATCACTGTGTTATCTGTGGTGTTACATAGGACTGCAGGTGACATCTACTACATTATCTGTACTCAGAGAGTTATCACTGTGTTATCTGTGGTGTTACATAGGACTGTAGGTGACATCTACTACATTATCTGTACTCAGAGAGTTATCACTGTGTTATCTGCGGTGTTACATAGGACTGCAGGTGACATCTACTACATTATCTGTACTCAGAGAGTTATCACTGTGTTATCTGTGGTGTTACATAGGACTGCAGGCGACATCTACTAAATTATCTGTACTCAGAGAGTTATCACTGTGTTATCTGTGGTGTTACATAGGACTGCAGGTGACATCTACTACATTATCTGTACTCAGAGAGATATCACTGTGTTATCTGTGGTATTACATAGGACTGCAGGTGACATCTACTACATTATCTGTACTCAGAGAGTTATCACTGTGTTATCTGTAGTGTTACATAGGACTGCAGGTGACATCTACTACATTATCATAATCAGAGAGTTATCACTGTGTTATCTGTAGTGTTACATAGGACTGCAGGTGACATCTACTACATTATCTGTACTGAGAGAGTTATCACTGTGTTATATGTGGTGTTACATAGGACTGCAGGACACATCTACTACATTATCTGTACTCAGAGAGTTATCACTGTGTTATCTGTAGTGTTACATAGGACTGCAGGTGACATCTACCACATTATCTGTACTCAGAGAGTTATCACTGTGCTATCTGTGGTATTACATAGGACTACAGGTGACATCTACTACATTATCTGTACTCAGAGAGATATCACTGTGTTATCTGTAGTGTTACATAGGACTGCAGGTGACATCTACTACATTATCTGTACTCAGAGAGTTATCACTGTGTTATCTGTAGTGTTACATAGGACTGCAGGTGACATCTACTACATTATCATAATCAGAGAGTTATCACTGTGTTATCTGTAGTGTTACATAGGACTGCAGGTGACATCTACTACATTATCTGTACTGAGAGAGTTATCACTGTGTTATATGTGGTGTTACATAGGACTGCAGGTGACATCTACTACATTATCTGTACTCAGAGAGTTATCACTGTGTTATCTGTGGTGTTACATAGGACTGCAGTTGACATCTACTACATTATCTGTACTGAGAGAGTTATCACTGTGTTATCTGTGGTGTTACATAGGACTGCAGGTGACATCTACTACATTATCTGTACTCAGAGAGTTATCACTGTGTTATCTGTGGTGTTACATAGGACTGCAGGTGACATCTACTACATTATCTGTACTCAGAGAGTTATCACTGTGTTATCTGTGGTGTTACATAGGACTGCAGGTGACATCTACTACATTATCTGTACTCAGAGAGTTATCACTGTGTTATCTGTGGTGTTACATAGGACTGCTGGTGACATCTACTACATTATCTGTACTCAGAGAGTTATCACTGTGTTATCTGTGGTGTTACATAGGACTGCTGGTGACATCTACTACATTATCTGTACTCAGAGAGTTATCACTGTGTTATCTGTGGTGTTACATAGGACTGCAGGTGACATCTACTACATTATCTGTACTCAGAGAGTTATCACTGTGTTATCTGTAGTGTTACATAGGACTGCAGGTGACATCTACTACATTATCTGTACTCAGAGAGTTATCACTGTGTTATCTGTGGTGTTACATAGGACTGCAGTTGACATCTACTACATTATCTGTACTCAGAGAGTTATCACTGTGTTATCTGTGGTGTTACATAGGACTGCAGGTGACATCTACTACATTATCTGTACTCAGAGAGTTATCACTGTGTTATCTGTGGTGTTACATAGGACTGCAGGTGACATCTACTACATTATCTGTACTCAGAGAGTTACCACTGTGTTATATGTGATGTTACATAGGACTGCAGGTGACATCTACTACATTATCTGTACTCAGAGAGTTATCACTGTGTTATCTGTGGTGTTACATAGGACTGCAGGCGACATCTACTACATTATCTGTACTCAGAGAGTTATCACTGTGTTATCTGTGGTGTTACATAGGACTGCAGGTGACATCTACTACATTATCTGTACTCAGAGAGATATCACTGTGTTATCTGTGGTGTTACATAGGACTGCAGGTGACATCTACTACATTATCTGTACTCAGAGAGTTATCACTGTGTTATCTGCGGTGTTACATAGCACTGCAGGTGACATCTACTACATTATCTGTACTCAGAGAGTGATCACTGTGTTATCTGTGGTGTTACATAGGACTGCAGGTGACATCTACTACACTATCTGTACTCAGAGAGATATCACTGTGTTACCTGTGGTGTTACATAGGACTGCAGGTGACATCTACTACATTATCTGATCTCAGAGAGTTATCACTGTGTTATCTGTGGTGTTACATAGGACTGCAGGTGACATCTACTACATTATCTGTACTCAGAGAGTTATCACTGTGTTATCCGTGGTGTTACATAGGACTGCAGGTGACATCTACTACATTATCTGTACTCAGAGAGATATCACTGTGTTATCTGTGGTGTTACATAGGACTGCAGGTGACATCTACTACATTATCTGTACTCAGAGAGTTATCACTGTGTTATCTGTGGTGTTACATAGGACTGCAGGTGACATCTACTACATTATCTGTACTCAGAGAGTTATCACTGTGTTATCTGTGGTGTTACATAGGACTGCAGGTGACATCTACTACATTATCTGTACTCAGAGAGTTATCACTGTGATATCATCGTTGTGGTGACATCAGTAGTGACGGTGATATTGTTGTGGTGACATCAGTAGTGACGGTGATATTGTTGTGGTGACATCAGTAGTGACGGTGATATTGTTGTGGTGACATCAGTAGTGACAGTGTTATTGTTGTGGTGACATCAGTAGTGACGGTGATATCATCCTTGTGGTGACATCAGTAGTGACAGTGTTATTGTTGTGGTGACATCAGTAGTGACGGTGATATCATCCTGTGGTGACATCAGTAGTGACAGTGTTATTGTTGTGGTGACATCAGTAGTGACAGTGATATCATCGTTGTGGTGACATCAGTAGTGACGGTGATATCATCGTTGTGGTGACATCAGTAGTGACAGTGTTATTGTTGTGGTGACATCAGTAGTGACGGTGATATTATTGTTGTGGTGACATCAGTAGTGACGGTGATATTATCGTTGTGGTGACATCAGTAGTGACGGTGATATCATCGTTGTGGTGACATCAGTAGTGATGGTGATATCATCCTTGTGGTGACATCAGTAGTGACAGTGATATTATTGTTGTGGTGACATCAGTAGTGACGGTGATATTATCGTTGTGGTGACATCAGTAGTGACGGTGATATCATCCTTGTGGTGACATCAGTAGTGACGGTGATATCATCCTGTGGTGACATCAGTAGTGACGGTGATATCATTCTTGTGGTGACATCAGTAGTGACGGTGATATTATCGTTGTGGTGACATCAGTAGTGACGGTGATATCATCCTTGTGGTGACATCAGTAGTGACGGTGATATCATTCTTGTGGTGACATCAGTAGTGACAGTGATATTTTCGTTGTGGTGACATCAGTAGTGACGGTGATATTGTTGTGGTGACATCAGTAGTGATGGTGATATCATCCTTGTGGTGACATCAGTAGTGACAGTGTTATCGTTGTGGTGACATCAGTAGTGACGGTGATATCATCCTGTGGTGACATCAGTAGTGACAGTGTTATTGTTGTGGTGACATCAGTAGTGACGGTGATATCATCCTTGTGGTGACATCAGTAGTGACAGTGATATTATTGTTTTGGTGACATCAGTAGTGACGGTGATATCATCCTTGTGGTGACATCAGTAGTGACAGTGTTATTGTTGTGGTGACATCAGTAGTGACGGTGATATTATCGTTGTAGTGACATCAGTAGTGACGGTGATATCATCCTTGTGGTGACATCAGTAGTGACAGTGATATTATCGTTGTGGTGACATCAGTAGTGACGGTGATATTGTTGTGGTGACATCAGTAGTGACGGTGATATCATCCTGTGGTGACATCAGTAGTGACGGTGATATCATCCTGTGGTGACATCAGTAGTGACGGTGATATCATTGTTGTGGTGACATCAGTAGTGACGGTGATATTATCGTTGTGGTGACATCAGTAGTGACGGTGATATCATCCTTGTGGTGACATCAGTAGTGACAGTGATATCATCCTTGTGGTGACATCAGTAGTGACGGTGATATCATCCTTGTGGTGACATCAGTAGTGACAGTGATATTATCGTTGTGGTGACATCAGTAGTGACGGTGATATTGTTGTGGTGACATCAGTAGTGACGGTGATATCATCCTGTGGTGACATCAGTAGTGACGGTGATATCATCCTGTGGTGACATCAGTAGTGACGGTGATATCATTGTTGTGGTGACATCAGTAGTGACGGTGATATTATCGTTGTGGTGACATCAGTAGTGACGGTGATATCATCCTTGTGGTGACATCAGTAGTGACGGTGATATCATCGTTGTGGTGACATCAGTAGTGACAGTGATATCATCGTTGTGGTGACATCAGTAGTGACGGTGATATCATCGTTGTGGTGACATCAGTAGTGACAGTGTTATTGTTGTGGTGACATCAGTAGTGACGGTGATATTATCGTTGTGGTGACATCAGTAGTGACGGTGATATCATCGTTGTGGTGACATCAGTAGTGACAGTGATATCATCGTTGTGGTGACATCAGTAGTGACGGTGATATCATCGTTGTGGTGACATCAGTAGTGACAGTGTTATTGTTGTGGTGACATCAGTAGTGACGGTGATATTATCGTTGTGGTGACATCAGTAGTGACGGTGATATCATCGTTGTGGTGACATCAGTAGTGACGGTGATATCATCCTTGTGGTGACATCAGTAGTGACAGTGATATTATCGTTATGGTGACATCAGTAGTGACGCTGATATTGTTGTGGTGACATCAGTAGTGACGGTGATATCATCCTGTGGTGACATCAGTAGTGACGGTGATATCATCGTTGTGGTGACATCAGTAGTGACGGTGATATTATCGTTGTGGTGACATCAGTAGTGACGGTGATATCATCGTTGTGGTGACACCAGGAGTCATGCTGATATTGTTGTGGTGACATCAGTAGTGACAGTGATATCATCCTTGTGGTGACATCAGTATTGACGGTGATATTGTTGTGGTGACATCAGTAGTGACGATGATATCATCCTTGTAGTGACATCAGTAGTGACAGTGATATCATCCTTGTGGTGACATCAGTAGTGACGGTGATATTGTTGTGGTGACATCAGTAGTGACGATGATATCATCCTTGTGGTGACATCAGTAGTGACGGTGATATCATTCTTGTGGTGACATCAGTAGTGACAGTGATATCATCGTTGTGGTGACATCAGTAGTGACAGTGATATCATCGTTGTGGTGACACCAGGAGTCATGCTGATATTGTTGTGGTGACATCAGTAGTGACAGTGATATCATCCTGTGGTGACATCAGTAGTGATGGTGATATTGTTGTGGTGACATCAGTAGTGACGGTGATATTGTTGTGGTGACATCAGTAGTGACGGTGATATTGTTGTGGTGACATCAGTAGTGATGGTGATATTGCTGTAGTGACATCAGTAGTGACGGTGATATCATCCTTGTGGTGACATCAGTAGTGATGGTGATATTGCTGTAGTGACATCAGTAGTGACGGTGATATCATCCTTGTGGTGACATCAGTAGTGACGGTGATATTGTTGTGGTGACATCAGTAGTGACGATGATATCATCCTTGTGGTGACATCAGTAGTGACAGTGATATCATCCTTGTGGTGACATCAGTAGTGACGGTGATATTGTTGTGGTGACATCAGTAGTGACGATGATATCATCCTTGTGGTGACATCAGTAGTGACAGTGATATCATCCTTGTGATGACATCAGTAGTGACGGTGATATTGTTGTGGTGACATCAGTAGTGACGATGATATCATCCTTGTGGTGACATCAGTAGTGACGGTGATATCATTCTTGTGGTGACATCAGTAGTGACAGTGATATCATCCTTGTGGTGACACCAGGAGTCATGCTGATATTGTTGAGGTGATGACATCACTGGTGGTAATGCGCTCTTTGGTGGTGGTGACATCACTGGTGGTAATGCGCTCTTTGGTGGTGGTGACATCACTGGTGGCCCTTCCCCGTGTGACGCCTCACAAACAGGACATGCTTGGAGATGAGCTGCGCTCAGCATTGTGCTGGTTCAGGAACGTCTCTGGGGAATCGATACCTCAGATGGCTGCGGCTCCCGCCTCATTGGGTCGTCTTCATTTGAGATCCCAACTAAATGGGCTAAAAACCAGGCCATGGTTATCAAAAAAAAGCTAAATGTTTCATTTAGATAAAAATTGCAGAGCGTTTTGAAAGTTTTGGCTTTCTGCTGCTGTTCCTGAGGAAAAAAATTAATTTTTATCCAAATAAACCGTTTTGTTGTTTACGGAGAACAGCGCCCCATGACCTGGTCTTAACCCCCATTTGGTATGTAGATCACTGGTGAGGTGACGTCATCGTGGTGAGATGACATCATCGTGGTGAGACAGCTCGGTCCACATGTGTTGCCTGAGAGCTGACATTATTCCCTGCTCTGTGTGCCTCTGTGGCCTAGTAATGTGACCAGCTATAGAACAGACTCGCCTGTAGGTCGTCCCTGCCCGGTGCCACCTCAATAGCAGCAGTGAGGAAGAAGATCCAGGACCTTCAGCAAAAGGTGGATAATGCTGAGGAGAGAGGAGACTGGCTGAGGAAGGAGCTGGCTATGGAAAGGGAGGCACGGGAGAGGGTAAGAAGGATCGCACAGACAGATGGGGGGTCGCCTGGAATAATACTATAGCTAGAGATACCACCATACTGCTGAGTAACATCCACACTCTGTCCATGTGTCCACCATACTGCTGAGTAACATCCACACTCTGTCCATGTGTCCACCGTACTGCTGAGTAACATCCATACTCTGTCCATGTGTCCACCATACTGCTGAGTAACATCCACACTCTGTCCATGTGTCCACCGTACTGCTGAGTAACATCCACACTCTGTCCATGTGTACACCATACTGCTGAGTAACATCCATACTCTGTCCATGTGTCCACCATACTGCTGAGTAACATCCATACTCTGTACATGTGTCCACCATACTGCTGAGTTACATCCATACTCTGTCCATCTGTCCACCATACTGCTGAGTAACATCCACACTCTGTCCATGTGTACACCATACTGCTGAGTAACATCCACACTCTGTCCATGTGTCCACCGTACTGCTGAGTAACATCCATACTCTGTCCATGTGTCCACCATACTGCTGAGTAACATCCATACTCTGTCCATGTGTCCACCGTACTGCTGAGTAACATCCATACTCTGTCCATGTGTCCACCATACTGCTGAGTAACATCCATACTCTGTCCATGTGTCCACCATACTGCTGAGTAACATCCATACTCTGTCCATGTGTCCACCATACTGCTGAGTAACATCCATACTCTGTCCATGTGTCCACCATACTGCTGAGTAACATCCACACTCTGTCCATGTGTCCACCGTACTGCTGAGTAACATCCACACTCTGTCCATGTGTCCACCATACTGCTGAGTAACATCCATACTCTGTCCATGTGTCCACCATACTGCTGAGTAACATCCATACTCTGTCCATGTGTCCACCATACTGCTGAGTAACATCCATACTCTGTCCATGTGTCCACCATACTGCTGAGTAACATCCACACTCTGTCCATGTGTCCACCATACTGCTGAGTAACATCCATACTCTGTCCATGTGTCCACCATACTGCTGAGTAACATCCATACTCTGTCCATGTGTCCAACAAACTGTTGAGTAACATCCACACTCTGTCCATGTGTCCACCGTACTGCTGAGTAACATCCATACTCTGTCCATGTGTCCACCATACTGCTGGCTGAGTAACATCCACACTCTGTCCATGTGTCCACCATACTGCAGAGTAGCATCCACACTCTGTCCATGTGTCCACCATACTGCTGAGTAACATCCACACTCTGTCCGTGTGTCCACCATACTGCTGAGTAACATCCACACTCTGTCCATGTGTCCACCATACTGCTGAGTAACATCCATACTCTGTCCATGTGTCCACCATACTGCTGAGTAACATCCATACTCTGTCCATGTGTCCACCATACTGCTGAGTAACATCCATACTCTGTCCATGTGTCCACCATACTGCTGAGTAACATCCATACTCTGTCCATGTGTCCACCATACTGCTGAGTAACATCCATACTCTGTCCATGTGTCCACCATACTGCTGAGTAACATCCATACTCTGTCCATGTGTCCACCATACTGCTGAGTAACATCCATACTCTGTCCATGTGTCCACCATACTGCTGAGTAACATCCATACTCTGTCCATGTGTCCACCATACTGCTGAGTAACATCCATACTCTGTCCATGTGTCCACCATACTGCTGAGTAACATCCATACTCTGTCCATGTGTCCACCATACTGCTGAGTAACATCCATACTCTGTCCATGTGTCCACCATACTGCTGAGTAACATCCATACTCTGTCCATGTGTCCACCATACTGCTGAGTAACATCCATACTCTGTCCATGTGTCCACCATACTGCTGAGTAACATCCATACTCTGTCCATGTGTCCACCATACTGCTGAGTAACATCCATACTCTGTCCATGTGTCCACCATACTGCTGAGTAACATCCATACTCTGTCCATGTGTCCACCATACTGCTGAGTAACATCCATACTCTGTCCATGTGTCCACCATACTGCTGAGTAACATCCATACTCTGTCCATGTGTCCACCATACTGCTGAGTAACATCCATACTCTGTCCATGTGTCCACCATACTGCTGAGTAACATCCATACTCTGTCCATGTGTCCACCATACTGCTGAGTAACATCCATACTCTGTCCATGTGTCCACCATACTGCTGAGTAACATCCATACTCTGTCCATGTGTCCACCATACTGCTGAGTAACATCCATACTCTGTCCATGTGTCCACCATACTGCTGAGTAACATCCATACTCTGTCCATGTGTCCACCATACTGCTGAGTAACATCCATACTCTGTCCATGTGTCCACCATACTGCTGAGTTACATCCATACTCTGTCCATGTGTCCACCATACTGCTGAGTAACATCCATACTCTGTCCATGTGTCCACCATACTGCTGAGTAACATCCACACTCTGTCCACGTGTCCACCATACTGCTGAGTAACATCCATACTCTGTCCATGTGTCCACCATACTGCTGAGTAACATCCATACTCTGTCCATCTGTCCACCATACTGCTGAGTAACATCCTTACACCGTCGTCCATGTGTCCACCATACTGCTGAGTAACATCCTTACACCGTCGTCCATGTGTCCACCATACTGCTGATTAACACATAGAAGTCTCTGTATCTCCCTACCCTGTATAATACCCCACTAGTTGTGCACCCCATAATTGGTTATACCCTTACACATCGACAGTTGCTCAGCTCTAACCACCTGCTCATTTTTAGCAGTTCACCTCTGATGATTAGGTTTGAGAGGAGCAGTCTCGTGTCTCCGTGTTGTTGAATAATACATGATCTAGTCCTCTCCGGTGTCGCGCTCACCGGCATACTGAGGAGCTATTCATTACCTGTACACGTGCACGCGTTACTGACCGAAAAGCAGTTATATCAGCTACATGTCACTGCCTGGAGGCCTTCTCCCGGGGTTATAGCGGTGAGGCTGGCGGCTCCCGGGGTTATAGCGGTGAGGCCGCTCCCAGGGTTATAGCGGTGGGGCCAGCTCCCGGGGTTATAGCGGTGAGGCTGGCATCCGAGGTTATAGCGGTGAGGCCAGCTCCCGGGGTTATAGCGGTGAGGCAGGCATCCGAGGTTATAGCGGTGAGGCGGGCTCCCGGGGTTATAGCGGTGAGGCCTGCTCCCGGGGTTATAGCGTTAAGGCCAGCTTCAGGGGTTATAGCGGTGAGGCCGGCTCCCAGAATTATAGCGGTGAGGCCTGCTCCTGGGGTTATAGCGGTGAGGCCTGCTCCCGTGGTTATAGCAATGAGGCCTGCTCCCGGGGTTATAGCAATGAGGCCTGCTCCCGGGGTTATAGCGGTGAGGCCGGCTCCCGGGGTTATAGTGGTGAGGCCTGCTCCCGGGGTTATAGCAATGAGGCCTGCTCCCGGGGTTATAGCGGTGAGGCCGGCTCCCAGGGTTATAGTGGTGAGGCCGGCGGCTCCCGGGGTTATAGTGGTGAGCCCAGCGGCTCCCGGGGTTATAGTGGTGAGCCCGGCGGCTCCCGGGGTTATAGTGGTGGGGCCAGCGGCCTCGGGGTTGTAGTGGTGGGGCCGGCTCCTGGGGCTTTAACTCTGAGGCGTGGTGCCACCCGTTGTTCAGGTCTGTCTGCAGAGCAGCCTCACACTCTGTGTCTTGTGTTTCAGGCAGAATCAGATGTTGCCTCCCTGAACAGACGCATCCAACTGGTGGAAGAGGAGCTGGATCGGGCACAGGAGCGGCTGGCCACCGCCCTACAGAAGCTGGAGGAGACTGAGAAGGCCGTGGATGAGAGCGAGAGGTGATGACCACTGCGCTCTGCAGATTATTACATTGCTAGACTCTCTACAGAACATTACACTGTCCTCTCTACCTCCTGACAAATACATAGGGATATATCCTGCAGATTATTACACCTCTGACCTCTCTAGAGATCTGCAGATTATCACACTACTGACCTCTCTGGGATCTGGCTTTGTGTTACAGAGGAATGAAAGTCATTGAGAACAGAGCCACCAAAGATGAGGAGAAGATGCATGACCAGGACTTACAGCTGAAGGAAGCCAAGCACGTGGCTGAGGACTCTGACAGGAAGTATGAGGAGGTAGGTCTTGCAGGTCGGGAGATGTGGGCTCCTGTCATGTTCCTGTATCCTAACATGAAGAAGCTCCAGAGATGTCTACTGCTCGTCTTCATACTTCCCTCACGTTAGTACACAACTACCTAACATGTCCTGTGCTATTAGTACACCCGAGGCCTACCTACCATGAAGGGTTTTACCTGCCCAGTAAACCACCAGCCTACCCATTAGGCTGTAGGAAGCCATGTCAGTATGTTTACTGGCTCATTAAAGGCGCTCTGCCTTAGGAGTCCATACATGACTGTGTATATATGGTGTAGGTTAAATACCCTGCTTTTTTAACTTTTATTCTGTCTTTTAATATTGTTACTGACAGGCCTTGAACCCAGGACCTTCTGTATGCAGTGAGCCACAGAGCCCTCTGTTATTAATAGGAGGGTTTTCTGTGACTTAAAACCTCCATAGTATTCTTCCAAATGTATTTTGTATCCCATGTACAGTGTACTAGCCTCTACAGATACATCTCTCTATATTCTAGGACAGCATAGGTCCTTGATTTTATTTTTAGAGGATAAAAGCAGAAGCACAATTTTAATATTTTTTTTTATAATTGCAAAACATCGAATAACACAAAGCAAAAATCACAAAACTGTCTATTATAGAAGGAGAACAATTAAAATAATGGAAGCACCATCTCCATCAAATGCAGAAACGATTGCCGCCTGACGGACAGCACTGACTATAAAATGATCTCCTCCTGACGGACCGCACTGACTATAACATGATCTCCTCCTGACGGACCGCACTGACTATAAAATGATCTCCTCCTGACGGACCGCACTGACTATAACATGATCTCCTCCTGACGGACCGCACTGACTATAAAATGATCTCCTCCTGACGGACCGCACTGACTATAACATGATCTCCTCCTGACGGACCGCACTGACTATAAAATGATCTCCTCCTGACGGACCGCACTGACTATAACATGATCTCCTCCTGACGGACCGCACTGACTATAAAATGATCTCCTCCTGACGGACCGCACTGACTATAACATGATCTCCTCCTGACGGACCGCACTGACTATAAATGATCTCCTCCTGACGGACCGCACTGACTATAACATGATCTCCTCCTGACGGACCGCACTGACTATAACATGATCTCCTCCTGACGGACCGCACTGACTATAGAAGGATCTCCACCTGACGGACCGCACTGACTATAACATGATCTCCTCCTGACGGACCGCACTGACTATAACATGATCTCCTCCTGACGGACCGCACTGACTATAGAAGGATCTCCACCTGACGGACCGCACTGACTATAACATGATCTCCTCCTGACGGACCGCACTGACTATAGAAGGATCTCCACCTGACGGACCGCACTGACTATAACATGATCTCCTCCTGACGGACCGCACTGACTATAACATGATCTCCTCCTGACGGACCGCACTGACTATAAAATGATCTCCTGATGGACCGCACTGACTATAAAATGTGCTTGGGACTACCTACCATGTTCTGTGATATCAGTACACCCTGGACCTACCTACCATGTCCTTTGATATCAGTACACCCTGGGATTACCTACCATGTCCTGTGATATCAGTACACCCTGGGAGTACCTACCATGTTCTGTGATATCAGTACACCCTGGGACTACCTACCATGTTCTGTGATATCAGTACACCCTGGACCTACCTACCATATCCTGTGATATTAGTAAACCCTGGACCTACCTACCATGTTCTGTGATATCAGTACACCCTGGGACTACCTACCATGTTCTGTGATATCAGTGCACCCTGGACCTACCTACCATGTTCTGTGATTTCAGTACACCCTGGGACTACCTACCATGTCCTGTGATATCAGTACACCCTGGGACTACATGCCATGTCCTGTGATATCAGTACACCCGGGGACTACTTACCATGTCCTGTGATATCAGTACACCGTGGACCTACCTACCATTTCCTGTGATCTCAGTACACCCTGGGACTACCTACCATGTCCTGTGATATCAGTACACCCTGGACCTACCTACCATGTTCTGTGATATCAGTGAACCCTGGACCTACCTACCATGTCCTGTGATCTCAGTACACCCTGGACCTACCTACCATGTCCTGTGATATAAGTACACCCGGGGACTACCTACCATGTCCTGTGATATCAGTACACCCTGGGACTACCTACCATGTTCTGTGATATCATTGAACCCTGGACCTACCTACCATGTCCTGTGATCTCAGTACACCCTGGACCTACCTACCATGTCCTGTGATATAAGTACAACCGGGGACTACTTACCATGTCCTGTGATCTCAGTACACCCTGGACCTACTTACCACCATGTCCTGTAATATCAGTACACCCGAGGACTACTTACCATGTCCTGTGATATCAGTACACCCTGGGACTGCCTACCATGTTCTGTGATATCAGTGAACTCTGGACCTACCTACCATGTCCTGTGATATCAGTACACCCTGGACCTACCTACCATGTCCTGTGATCTCAGTACACCCGGGGACTACCTACCATGTCCTGTGATATCAGTACACCCTGGGACTGCCTACCATGTTCTGTGATATCAGTGAACCCTGGACCTACCTACCATGTCCTGTGATATCAGTACACCCTGGACCTACCTACCATGTCCTGTGATCTCAGTACACCCTGGACCTACCTACCATGTTCTGTGATATCAGTACACCCGGGGACTACCTACCATGTCCTGTGATCTCAGTACACCCTGGACCTACCTACCATGTTCTGTGATATCAGTACACCCGGGGACTACTTACCATGTCCTGTGATATAAGTACACCCGGGGTCTACTTACCATGTCCTGTGATATCAGTACACCCAGGGCCTACCAATATATCTGTATAATCTCTCTTGGTCTCCAGATGTCCTGCTCTACTCCCAGTGTCCTGCTCTCCCGTTCTCCTCCTGATGCCCTGTTCTCCTGGTCCGCCGGTGTCTTCAGAGTCTTGTTCTTTAGGACCAGGTTCTAATCTGTGCTTCCATCTTTTGTCACAGGCTGCCCGGAAATTAATCATTATTGAGGGAGAATTAGAGCGATCTGAAGAGAGGGCCGAGGTGGCAGAGAGGTGAGTAGCGTGCAGTGCACTTAATGTCACTTTGTCCACTTTCTTCATGTTGCATTGCTGCTCATGTTGGGATGTGGAAGCCACTGTTGGGCAGAGACCTCGGTCATCGTCTGCATTCACATTTCTCATGTGAAGATTCATCCCTGTTATTTCACAGAGACTCCTATAGACATGTCATCACTGTGACTCCTCCATGGACCTCTACTATCACTATGACTCCTACATAGACCTGTACTATTACTGTATGCCCTCAATAGACCTTTACCATCACTATGACTCCTACATAGACCTCTACCATCACTATGACTCCTACATAGACCTCTACCATCACTATGACTCCTCTATAGGCCTCTACCATCACTGTGACTCCTCCATAGACCTCTACCATCACTGTGACTCCTCCATAGACCTCTACCATCATTTTGACTCCTACATAGATCTCTACCATCACTGTGACTCCTCCATAGTCCTCTACCATCACTATGACTCCTACATAAATCTCTTCTATCACTGTGACTCCTCCATAGACCTCTACCATCACTATGACTCCTACATAAATCTCTTCTATCACTGTGACTCCTCCATAGACCTCTACCATCACTATGACTCCTACATAAATCTCTTCTATCACTGTGACTCCTCCATAGACCTCTACCATCACTATGACTCCTACATAAATCTCTTCTATCACTGTGACTCCTCCATAGACCTCTACCATCACTATGACTCCTACATAGATCTCTTCCATCACTGTGACTCCTCCATAGACCTCTACCATCACTGTGACTCCTACATAGACCTCTACCATCACTATGACTCCTACATAGACCTCTACCATCACTGTGACTCCTCCATAGTCCTCTACCATCACTGTGACTCCTCCATAGACCCTACCATCACTATGACTCCTACATAGATCTCTTCCATCACTGTGACTCCTCCATAGACCTCTACCATCACTATGACTCCTACATAGATCTCTTCCATCACTGTGACTCCTCCATAGACCTCTACCATCACTATGACTCCTACATAGATCTCTTCCATCACTGTGACTCCTCCATAGACCTCTACCATCACTATGACTCCTACATAGATCTCTTCCTTCACTGTGACTCCTCCATAGACCTCTACCATCACTATGACTCCTACATAGATCTCTTCCATCACTGTGACTCCTCCATAGACCTCTACCGTCACTATGACTTCTACATAGATCTCTTCCATCACTGTGACTCCTCCATAGACCTCTACCATCACTATGACTCCTACATAGTTCTCTTCCATCACTGTAACTCCTCCATATACCTCTACCATCACTATGACTCCTACATAAATCTCTTCTATCACTGTGACTCCTCCATAGACCTCTACTATCACTATGACTTCTACATAGATCTCTTCCATCACTGTGACTCCTCCATAGACCTCTACCATCACTATGACTCCTACGTAGATCTCTTCCATCACTGTCACTCCTCCATAGGCCTCTACCATCACTGTAACTCCTCCATATACCTCTACCATCACTATGACTCCTACATAAATCTCTTCCATCACTGTGACTCCTCTATAGACCTCTACCATCACTGTGACTCCTCCATAGACCTCTACCATCACTATGACTCCTACATAGATCTCTTCCATCACTGTGACTCCTCCATAGACCTCTACCATCACTATGACTCCTACATAGATCTCTTCCATCACTGTGACTCCTCCATAGACCTCTACCATCACTATGACTCCTACATAGATCTCTTCCATCACTGTGACTCCTCCATAGACCTCTACCATCACTATGACTCCTACATAAATCTCTTCTATCACTGTGACTCCTCCATAGACCTCTACCATCACTATGACTCCTACATAGACCTCTGTCACCATGTGATGTTATTAGATCAGAGTGTTGTCATGATATGGGGAGTTACTTAATTTAAAATGTCAAGAAGCCAAAGTGATGCAATCATACTGGCCAGTGATGTCACTAAGCCAGAGTGACATCATTTTTACAGGTGGGGAAATCCCATTGTTCTTTCCATTCACTGTGTACGTCCATTTTCTGAGTCTCTTTGAATGTGATACGTTTTTTTCCATCCAAGTCGGTACAGGGAGCTAGAAACAGAACTTCGGACCATGGATCAGAGCTTGAAATCCCTGATAGCAGCAGAAGAGGAGGTATTGGAGGGGAGGACTCCCATGTCTGCTGTCTATCCTCTGCACATATCTCTTCTCTATATCGAAGTTCTCAGCTTCTCTCTCTGATCTGTGTATGAGATCTTACTGTAAACCTAAAGCTCCAGCAGGTCACAGTACAGGGGTACAGCGTTGTCATTCCTACGATGTGCCCAGCTGCTGTAGACATATTGTGACATTCTGTCTTCCATATGAGTTGACTTTGGTGGTGCCGACCTCCCGTGCACAAAATGCTTATTGCTGTTTTTTCTTCACATCAGAGATTTCCTCTCCCACCAAGTCCTGATATATCCGTCTCCTTGTAGTTGTTGGTCTTCTTTATTCTGCTACTCATGCATCTTATTTTGCTCTTTTCTCATCACTGCTCTTCCACCTTCTTCTCTTCCTCTTTTTCTTCCCTCACACGTTCTCCATTCTGCACATCCTCACGTCCTTGCTTCACACCCCTCGTGTTAATATCCCGGCACAGTAAATGTGGTGACTTGGAGGAAGAGCTGAAGAATGTCACCAATAACCTAAAGTCCCTTGAGGCTCAAGCAGATAAGGTATCATGTCCTTTATGTATACAGGACAGTCTGCAGGATCAAAACAAGTCCTGGTGCCAACTCTTAACAAATCTAAAAGGAGCTGCTTCATTCTTATTCACTGCCATGCATGGAAGCACCCCCCTCTAATATGTCTAACCCTGGTGTGAAACACTCCTATCCTCACCAGTCCCCATCGTCTGTATCTCCTAATGATAGAACTTGATCTTCTCAATCTCCCCTTCCATAGTATTCATCTAAAGAAGACCATTATGAGGATGAGATAAGACATCTGACTGAGCGCTTGAAGGAGGTGAGTCTGGACTACCCTTCTTGCTTCTACTTATCGTGGAAGTAATGGCTTCACTTTATAAAATGTTCTGTATTTTTAGGCTGAAAGCAGAGTTGAATTTGCAGAAAAATCAGTGGCAAAGCTGGAGAAGACTATCGATGACCTTGAAGGTAAAAGGCTGAACTGCATATATTATCCATGATGAGCAGGGAGAACATTATATGCATAGGAAACCCCGTGAGAATCGTCCACCTGCTCATGGGTTCTCAGTAAAACCTTCTTGGTGGTCAGCTCTGACGAGACTATGAGCTGTGTGTGAAAACCCAACCAGCATTGATATTTGACAACATGTGCCGCTTTGGCCGTGCTTGAATGTCCTTCATTGGTTGTCCTCACTGGGTTGTCTTTGTTGGACTGTCATTGTTGGGTTCTTCTCACTGGATTGTTGCTGCTGGGCTGTCCATGCTGGCTTGTCTTACCAAGGATCTCCTTGTTAGATTGTCTTTGCTGGGTTGTTCCTGCCTTGCTTGTCTTTGCTGGGTCATCCTTACCGCATTGTGCTTGCTTGGTTATCCTCACTGGAACATCCTTGATGGGCTGCCCTCGCTGGATTGTCTAGAATCTCCTTGAAGGGTTGTGTTCACTGTGATGGGTTGTCTTTGTTGGACCGTCATTTTTGGGTTGTTCTGGCTGTGTTATCCTACGGAGGATGTTCTTGTTAAATTGTCTTTGCTAGGTTGTACTTTATCTTAACTGGAATATCCTGGATGAGTTGTCTTTGATGCATTGTTCTCACTGGAAAGTCCTTGATGATTTTTTTCTCACTGGGTGGTTCTTACTGGATTGTTCATGCTGTGTCATGCTTACTGGGTCATCACTGCACCATCCTTACGTCCCCACTGGGTTCTCTGTGCTGGTTTTACTTGCTGGGTTGTCTCTGCTGGGTTGTCTCTGCTGGGTTTTACTTGCTGGGTTTTATCTGCTGGGTTTTACTTGCTGGGTTGTCTCTGCTGGGTTGTCTCTGCTGGGTTGTCTCTGCTGGGTTTTCTCTGCTGGGTTGTCTCTGCTGGGTTTTCTCTGCTGGGTTGTCTCTGCTGGGTTTTACTTGCTGGGTTTTACATGCTGGGTTGTCTCTGCTGGGTTATCCAGCATGAATAAAACTTCTCCTTTTAGTTCACATTAAAGATCCATCTTTGGAGTCTCTACCACTTTTTTCACTTAGGGTTTGTCTGAGTTATGTAAATCTGAGGGTCAGCAGTGTATACATAAGGTAAGCAAGTTTTAGGCAAAACAGTTCTATTTCCTTATTTCCCTGGTTCTGCTCTGGCCTTTTGTTGACATGCAGTTGAAGAGCTGTGGGGGCGAGGGGGACAGAGGAGAGGGGGACAGAAGAGAGGGGAGAGGGGGACAGGGAGAGGGGACAGAGGAGAGGGGGACGGGGGAGAGGGGGACAGAGGAGAGGGGGACGGGGAGAGGGGGACAGAGGAGAGGGGGACGGGGAAGAGGGGGACAGAGAAGAGGGGCAGAGGCGGACAGGGGAGAGGGGGAGGGGGAGAGGGGGACAGAGGAGAGGGGGACTGGGGAGAGGGGGACAGAGGAGAGGGGGACAGAGGAGAGGGGGACAGGGGAGAGGGGGACAGAGGAGAGGGGGACAGAGGAGAGGGGGAGAGGGGGACAGAGGAGAGGGGGACGAGGGGAGAGGGGGACAGAGGAGAGGGGAGAGGGGGACAGGGGAGAGGGGGACAGTGGAGAGGGGGACAGGGGAGAGGGGGACAGAGGAGAGGGGGACGGGGGAGAGGGGGACAGAGGAGAGGGGGACAGGGGAGGGGGGACGGGGGAGAGGGGGACAGGGAGAGGGGGACGGGGAGAGGGGATAGAGGAGAGGGGACGGGGAGAGGGGGATGGGGAGAGGGGACAGAGGAGATGGGGACGGGGGAGAGGGGACAGAGGAGAGGTGGACGGGGAGGGGGACGGGGGAGAGGGGGACAGAGGAGAGGGGGACAGAGGAGCGGGGGAGGGGGACAGAGGAGAGGGGGACGGGGGAGAGGGGGACAGGGAGAGGGGGACAGGGGAGAGGGGGACGGGGAGAGGAGGACAGAGGAGAGTGGGAGAGGGGGACAGAGGAGAGGGGGACAGGGGAGAGGGGGACAGGGGAGAGGGGACAGAGGAGAGGGGACGGGGGAGAGAGGGACAGAGGAGAGGAGGAGAGAGGACAGAGGAGAGGGGGATGGGGGAGAGGGGGACAGAGGAGAGGGGGACAGAGTAGAGGGGGAGAGGGGGACGGCGGAGAGGGGGACAGAGGAGAGGGGGAGAGGGGGACAGAGGAGAGGGGGACGGGGGAGAGGGGGAAAGAGGAGAGGGGAAGAGGGGGACAGAGGAGAGGAGGACGTGGAGAGGAGGACAGTGGAGAGGGGGACGGGGAGAGGAGGACAGGGAGAGGAGGACGGGGAGAGGGGGACGGGAAGAGGGGACAATGGAGAGGAGGACAGGGGAGAGGAGGATGGTGGAGAGGGGGACGGGAAGAGGGGGACAATGGAGAGGAGGACGGGGAGAGGGGGACGGGGAGAGGGGGACGGGGAGAGGACTCCTCCGGTCTGTCAGCTCTGTCCTCAGGGTGAGGAGGGAGGATCCTGTGTGAGATGGGGAAACGGCTCTCATTGTCTGAACACTGTTTGGAGTTGCTTTCCTCGTTCGTGACTGGATCACACTGGATCCTGGGGAGCCCGGTACACGGCCTACACCTGTGCACAGCATTTATCTCCTCACTGCCTGGAGAAGAGGAAGCCCTGCAGCTGCTCAGCACCCGAGTATGTGCTGATGATGGTAGAAGGGGTTAAACTGTGCTCAATAATCCAGTAGGAGGGGAGACAGTGGGCAGACAGCTCAGCCAGCAGATTGGCCAGTGAAGGGGGCGTGTCCAGCAGATCAGTCAGTGAAGGAGGCGTGACCAGCAGATCGGCCAATGAAGGGGGCGTGCCCAGCAGATCGGCCAGTGCAGGGGGCGTGGCCATCAGATCGGCCAGTGCAGGGGGCGTGGTCTGCAGATCAGCCAGTGCTTGGGGGGCGTGGCTTGCTGCTCCAGCCAGCATAGCCTTCACAGTGAAGCTCAGTGCACAGACCTCCACCTACAGCCCAGGCTTGTGCTCAGAATGTCCTCAGAGCAGGAAGGAAGCTGACCATCACAGGTCATGTGACCCTCAGTGAAATTTGAGAAAAGGGCAACTGGAGATGAGGGAAGTGAATTGTAAACCCCGTACGTTTAGCCAGAACAATAGAGAACAAAAAACAACTTGGACAACCCTTTAATATGGACTAATAAAGAGAGGTTATAGTCATGCCGGACTAATCATTTTTGGATATGTAAGCACGTTGCAGCAGGACGGTATCTGTGCATGGATTAAGTTCTGGATCTGGAGTCCAGAACCGGTGAGCTGGGTTTTGCTTTTGTTTATAGAAAGTTTGTCTTGCTTTTGCCTGACCCCTGACCCCTTTCCCTCTATTTTCTACTGTGGTATGCTCCGGTCTGACTCTCTGCTCTGTGCCTTCTGTTCTCCCGATACTCTTTAGATGAGGTCTATTCTCAGAAGATGAAGTTTAAGGCCATCAGTGAGGAACTGGATAATGCCCTTAATGACATTACCTCTCTCTGAGCCCTGACTTCCGCCAGCTGTACTCCTCTGTCCATCTGCCGATCATGTCACAGCTCTCCTGCGGCCTGTCTCTGTCATGCATACCTGTCATCTCCAGAGATTCCTCCAGGCTGGTCCTCTATGCAGATGCACGCAGATCACCCTCCATGCTCGCCTTCTCATCCTCTCTTAACTATTGCTGTCTCTCAGCTGCTGCCCTATCTTCTGTGGTCACTGAACTGAATGTCGGACATGGAGGTCTCGCCATCCCTCTTCTGTCATGTACATAGATCTATAGAAGGGTTGTGTGCTTTATTATGTTCACTTTCCAGGTGTTTTTATGGTGTTTTGTGTGAGTGGGGGCAGGAGAGGTGAGTGCAGATACCTGGAGGATGAGGCTTCTGCTGCTCCTGATCGTTGGCTTGTGCGGTTACATCATTGCTGAATAAAGTGCTTCTTCTCTACTTTCCATCTCTCTCATTCTTTCGTGTCTCCATGTTTCTCTCACACCAAAAGAATCTCTTCTACAGTCTCCTCCCATAGAGATCACAGACTCAGATACAGAATTTTTAGGATAAGCATTCAATTGTCAGGCCGTGAAGACCTTAAACTCATCCAAGAGAAGGCTGGGTCTCAGAATGCCCAGGTAGAGGTCCTATCTCACAAGGTCTGAGCGGAAGTTGGGTCTCAAAATGTCTACATAGGGGTCAGGTCTCACAATGCCCAGATGGAGACCGTGTCTCATAACGCCCAGGTGAAGGTTGGGTTTCACAATACCTAGAAATACAAAGATGGACACTGGGTCTCACAATGCCCAAGTAGAGGTTGGCTCTCAGTGCCAGGTAGGGGCTTGGTCTCGCAGTGCTCAGGTGGAGTTCAGGTCTCGCAGTGCCCGGGCGGAGGTCGGGTCTCGCAGTGCCCGGGCGGAGGTCGGGTCTCGCAGTGCCCGGGCGGAGGTCGGGTCTCACAGTGCTCGTGTGGACGTCGGGTTTCGCAGTGCCCGTGTGGAGGTAAGGTCTGTTAACATTAGGGCTCATGCACACGATACGATACGGATGGCTTCCGTGTGCATTCCGTATTTTGCGGAGCGGAACAGCTGGCCCCTAATAGAACAGTACTATCCTTGTCTGTAATGCGGACAATAATAGGACATGCTCTATTTTTTTGTGGAACGGACATACGGAAACGGAATGCACACAGACTAACTTATGTTTTTTTTTTTAAATTAATGGTTCCGCATACAGTCCGCAAAAAAAAAACGAACAGACACGGAAAGAAAATACGTTCATGTGCATGAGCCCTTAGGTTGTATTTTTCAGTTCACAAAAAGGTTCTGGGCATAGAGCACGCCTAGAAAAGTCTCCCATAGAAGTCAATGAGTCCCCTCCAGATTATTGTCGACGGCCCATGGGGCTGCGGTTAACAACATTTTAGCTAAAATAGCCGCCCCATAATCAGGCTCAGGAAATAAAATAAAAATTGGAACATACAAAGAAATTAGATAAAATGAATATTTATTACTATCAGGTATTAAGTGCAAGCAAACTTAGACTAGTACATCCAAAGTCACAGGTGCACATCCATAACGCTAACATACAAACACCAGGTAAAATCTGTCCGTACGCGGTTATACATACAAACAATGGAGCGAGGGAATAGAGATTATTCTGGATTATAGCGGCACAATACCTACTATACCGGAAAAAGGGAAGCTCTTCGCACACAAACATGTGTGAGGCCACTGCAATCCGGAATAATCACTAATCCCGGGCGCCATTGTCTGCATGTATAACCGAGTGCGGCCAGATTTCACTTGGTGTTTATCAGGTATTAAGTGGCAGAAAAATTATAGCTCGCACATCCCCTTTAAATGCACCACCTGCAGCTCTTTACAAAGTTCTCTGGTCCAGAGACCGTGATAGATGGGTCACTTAGAGGAAGGTCCTGTACACTGGTGTAGTATGTATAGGTACATAAAGGTGATCATAGTGCTGGATGGGTCACAGAGGGGCAGGTCCTGTACACTGGTGTAGTATGTATGGTACATATAGGTGATCATAATGCTGGATGGGTCACAGAGGGGCAGGTCCTGTACACTGGTGTAGTATATATAGTAGGGCTGCACAATATATCGCGAAAGCAATCGTTATCGCAATTAATCGCCATATCGCAATCGCAATTTGCTGACCCAAAAATGCTGCAATTATATTACCGTATTTTTCGCTTTATAAGACACACTTTCCCCCCCCCCCAAAAGTGGGGGGGGGGAAATGGTAGTGCGTCTTATAAAGCGATGGTTGACTTTCTACGTGACACTGACACTGTATCTCCGGCCGCTATGCTGCACAGCGCGGCCAGCGATACATCAGTTAGGGCTCTTTCACACTTCCGTTGTTTCTTTCCGTCCTAGAGTTCCATCCTTGGGGCTCTAGGACGGAAAGAAACTGATCAGGATTATCCCAATGCATTCTAAATGGAGAGAAATCCGTTCAGGATGCATCAGGATGTCTTCCGTTCAGTATGTCAACGTTTTTGGACGTTGACAAAACCGTAGCATGCTGCGGATTTGTCTCCGTCCAAAAAGCCGGAAGACATGCCGTAACGCCGGATCCGGAATAAATGCCCATTGAAGAGCATTATTCCGGATCCGGCATTAAGCTAAACGTCGATTCAGCGCATCGCCGGATCCGACGTTTAGCGCTGCGCATGTGCAGCAGCTGTTCCGATCGGGGCCCCAGTGTAAGCTGGTGCTCGATCAGTTACCATGGCAGCAAGGACGCTACTGGAGTCCTGGCTGCCATGGTAAGTACAACCCAGCAGTGTACTTACCTGCGCTGCGGCCGTCAGGCGCTCCATTATGACATCACAGGTCCGGGCGGCGCATTGATCTGTGCGCCGCCCGGACCTGTGACGTCATTAACGAGCGCCCGGCCGCCGCAGCGCAGGTGAGTACACCACTGCTGAGTACCATGGCAGCCAGGACTCCAGTAGCGTCCTGGCTGCCATGGTAACAGTAAAGCATATTGAAGACTGATCAGGATACTGATCAGTCTTCAAATGCTGTCAGTCCACTTGCGTTCTGACGGATCCGGCGGGACGGAAGTGCCCGCCGGATCCTCAGAACGCAAGTGTGAAAGAGGCCTTACAGTGCGGGGAGGGAGGAGGGGCCGGTGGAAAGTCGTTATTTTAATGAACACATGTTCTTATATCTATTTTTTTATCTGTTCTGTGCAGTGCTATTAAGAAAATGGCAAGTTTTGTATCTTGTACTTTTGCAGTAGTGCAAATATGTATTTTATTTTTGAAAAACACTGCGCATTTCAGTTCTTGAGTTCAGCATAACTACATTTCACATTATCAGTCATCTGTGTGCGCTTTACCATGAAAATCCAAACAGATAGACCTCTAGCACAATTCCCTTAAAATATCGCATCGCATATCGTTATCGCAATTTTTAGGGCCCTAATCGCAATCGCACAAAATTCCCATATCGTGCAGCCCTAATATATAGGTACATATAGGTGATCATAATGCTGGATGGGTCACAGAGGGCAGGTCCTGTTCACTGGTGTAGTATGTATAGGTACATATAGGTGATCATAGTGCTGGATGGGTCACAGAGGGGCAGGTCATGTACACTGGTGTAGTATGTATAGGTACATATAGGTGATCATAATGCTGGATGGGTCACAGAGGGGCAGGTCCTGTACACTGGTGTAGTATGTATAGGTACATATAGGTGATCATAGTGCTGGATGGGTCACAGAGGGGCAGGTCCTGTACACTGGTGTAGTATGTATGGTACATATAGGTGATCATAGTGCTGGATGGGTCACAGAGGAGCAGGTCCTGTACACTGGTGTAGTATGTATAGGTACATATAGGTGATCATAGTGCTGGATGGGTCACAGAGGCGCAGGTGCTGTACACTGGTGTAGTATGTATGGTACATATGGGTGATCATAATGCTGGATGGGTCACAGAGGGGCAGGTCCTGTACACTGGTGTAGTATGTATAGGTACATAAAGGTGATCATAATGCTGGATGGGTCACAGAGGGGCAGGTCCTGTACACTGGTGTAGTATGTATGGTACATATAGGTGATCATAGTGCTGGATGGGTCACAGAGGAGCAGGTCCTGTACACTGGTGTAGTATGTATAGGTACATATAGGTGATCATAATGCTGGATGGGTCACAGAGGGGCAGGTCCTGTACACTGGTGTAGTATGTATGGTACATATAGGTGATCATAGTGCTGGATGGGTCACAGAGGAGCAGGTCCTGTACACTGGTGTAGTATGTATAGGTACATATAGGTGATCATAGTGCTGGATGGGTCACAGAGGCGCAGGTGCTGTACACTGGTGTAGTATGTATGGTACATATGGGTGATCATAATGCTGGATGGGTCACAGAGGGGCAGGTCCTGTACACTGGTGTAGTATGTATAGGTACATAAAGGTGATCATAATGCTGGATGGGTCACAGAGGGGCAGGTCCTGTACACTGGTGTAGTATGTATAGGTACATATAGGTGATCATAATGCTGGATGGGTCACAGAGGGGCAGGTCCTGTACACTGGTGTAGTATGTATAGGTACATATAGGTGATCATAATGCTGGATGGGTCACAGAGGGGCAGGTGCTGTACACTGGTGTAGTATGTATAGGTACATATAGGTGATCATAGTGCTGGATGGGTCACAGAGGGGCAGGTCCTGTACACTGGTGTAGTATTATAGTACATATAGGTGATCATAGTGCTGGATGGGTCACAGAGGAGCAGGTCCTGTACACTGGTGTAGTA
This sequence comes from Bufotes viridis, assembly GCA_033119425.1. Taxonomy (NCBI): domain Eukaryota; kingdom Metazoa; phylum Chordata; class Amphibia; order Anura; family Bufonidae; genus Bufotes; species Bufotes viridis. The sequence continues at coordinate 19,428,546 of CM065589.1, read as the reverse complement.
TGTATAGTAACATATAGGTGATCATAGTGCTGGATGGGTCACAGAGGCGCAGGTGCTGTACACTGGTGTAGTATGTATGGTACATATAGGTGATCATAATGCTGGATGGGTCACAGAGGGGCAGGTCCTGTACACTGGTGTAGTATGTATAGGTACATAAAGGTGATCATAATGCTGGATGGGTCACAGAGGGGCAGGTCCTGTACACTGGTGTAGTATGTATAGGTACATATAGGTGATCATAGTGCTGGATGGGTCACAGAGGGGCAGGTCATGTACACATAAGGTAAGCAAGTTTTAGGCAAAACAGTTCTATTTCCTTATTTCCCTGGTTCTGCTCTGGCCTTTTGTTGACATGCAGTTGAAGAGCTGTGGGGGCGAGGGGGACAGAGGAGAGGGGGACAGAAGAGAGGGGAGAGGGGGACAGGAGAGGGGGACAGAGGAGAGGGGGACGGGGGAGAGGGGGACAGAGGAGAGGGGGACGGGGGAGAGGGGACAGAGGAGAGGGGGACGGGGGAAGAGGGGGACAGAGAAGAGGGGCAGAGGCGGACAGGGGAGAGGGGAGGGGGAGAGGGGGACAGAGGAGAGGGGGACTGGGGAGAGGGGGACAGAGGAGAGGGGGACAGAGGAGAGGGGACGGGGAGAGGGGGACAGAGGAGAGGGGGACAGAGGAGAGGGGGAGAGGGGGACAGAGGAGAGGGGGACGGGGGAGAGGGGACAGAGGAGAGGGGAGAGGGGACAGGGAGAGGGGGACAGTGGAGAGGGGGACGGGGGAGAGGGGGACAGAGGAGAGGGGGACGGGGAGAGGGGGACAGAGGAGAGGGGACAGGGGAGGGGGATGGGGAGAGGGGGACGGGGGAGAGGGGGACAGGGGAGAGGGGACGGGAGAGGGGGATAGAGGAGAGGGGGACGGGGGAGAGGGGGATGGGGAGAGGGGGACAGAGGAGATGGGGACGGGGAGAGGGGACAGAGGAGAGGTGGACGGGGAGGGGGGACGGGGGAGAGGGGGACAGAGGAGAGGGGGACAGAGGAGCGGGGGAGGGGGGACAGAGGAGAGGGGGACGGGGGAGAGGGGGACAGGGGAGAGGGGGACAGGGGAGAGGGGGACGGGGGAGAGGAGGACAGAGGAGAGTGGGAGAGGGGGACAGAGGAGAGGGGGACAGGGGAGAGGGGGACAGGGGAGAGGGGACAGAGGAGAGGGGACGGGGGAGAGAGGGACAGAGGAGAGGAGGAGAGAGGGACAGAGGAGAGGGGGATGGGGGAGAGGGGGACAGAGGAGAGGGGGACAGAGTAGAGGGGAGAGGGGACGACGGAGAGGGGGACAGAGGAGAGGGGAGAGGGGGACAGAGGAGAGGGGGACGGGGAGAGGGGGAAAGAGGAGAGGGGAAGAGGGGGACAGAGGAGAGGAGGACGTGGAGAGGAGGACAGTGGAGAGGGGGACGGGGAGAGGAGGACAGGGGAGAGGAGGACGGGGAGAGGGGGACGGGAAGAGGGGACAATGGAGAGGAGGACAGGGGAGAGGAGGATGGTGGAGAGGGGGACGGGAAGAGGGGGACAATGGAGAGGAGGACGGGGGAGAGGGGGACGGGGGAGAGGGGGACGGGGGAGAGGACTCCTCCGGTCTGTCAGCTCTGTCCTCAGGGTGAGGAGGGAGGATCCTGTGTGAGATGGGGAAACGGCTCTCATTGTCTGAACACTGTTTGGAGTTGCTTTCCTCGTTCGTGACTGGATCACACTGGATCCTGGGGAGCCCGGTACACGGCCTACACCTGTGCACAGCATTTATCTCCTCACTGCCTGGAGAAGAGGAAGCCCTGCAGCTGCTCAGCACCCGAGTATGTGCTGATGATGGTAGAAGGGGTTAAACTGTGCTCAATAATCCAGTAGGAGGGGAGACAGTGGGCAGACAGCTCAGCCAGCAGATTGGCCAGTGAAGGGGGCGTGTCCAGCAGATCAGTCAGTGAAGGAGGCGTGACCAGCAGATCGGCCAATGAAGGGGGCGTGCCCAGCAGATCGGCCAGTGCAGGGGGCGTGGCCATCAGATCGGCCAGTGCAGGGGGCGTGGTCTGCAGATCAGCCAGTGCTTGGGGGGCGTGGCTTGCTGCTCCAGCCAGCATAGCCTTCACAGTGAAGCTCAGTGCACAGACCTCCACCTACAGCCCAGGCTTGTGCTCAGAATGTCCTCAGAGCAGGAAGGAAGCTGACCATCACAGGTCATGTGACCCTCAGTGAAATTTGAGAAAAGGGCAACTGGAGATGAGGGAAGTGAATTGTAAACCCCGTACGTTTAGCCAGAACAATAGAGAACAAAAAACAACTTGGACAACCCCTTTAATATGGACTAATAAAGAGAGGTTATAGTCATGCCGGACTAATCATTTTTTGGATATGTAAGCACGTTGCAGCAGGACGGTATCTGTGCATGGATTAAGTTCTGGATCTGGAGTCCAGAACCGGTGAGCTGGGTTTTGCTTTTGTTTATAGAAAGTTTGTCTTGCTTTTGCCTGACCCCTGACCCCTTTCCCTCTATTTTCTACTGTGGTATGCTCCGGTCTGACTCTCTGCTCTGTGCCTTCTGTTCTCCCGATACTCTTTAGATGAGGTCTATTCTCAGAAGATGAAGTTTAAGGCCATCAGTGAGGAACTGGATAATGCCCTTAATGACATTACCTCTCTCTGAGCCCTGACTTCCGCCAGCTGTACTCCTCTGTCCATCTGCCGATCATGTCACAGCTCTCCCTGCGGCCTGTCTCTGTCATGCATACCTGTCATCTCCAGAGATTCCTCCAGGCTGGTCCTCTATGCAGATGCACGCAGATCACCCTCCATGCTCGCCTTCTCATCCTCTCTTAACTATTGCTGTCTCTCAGCTGCTGCCCTATCTTCTGTGGTCACTGAACTGAATGTCGGACATGGAGGTCTCGCCATCCCTCTTCTGTCATGTACATAGATCTATAGAAGGGTTGTGTGCTTTATTATGTTCACTTTCCAGGTGTTTTTATGGTGTTTTGTGTGAGTGGGGGCAGGAGAGGTGAGTGCAGATACCTGGAGGATGAGGCTTCTGCTGCTCCTGATCGTTGGCTTGTGCGGTTACATCATTGCTGAATAAAGTGCTTCTTCTCTACTTTCCATCTCTCTCATTCTTTCGTGTCTCCATGTTTCTCTCACACCAAAAGAATCTCTTCTACAGTCTCCTCCCATAGAGATCACAGACTCAGATACAGAATTTTTAGGATAAGCATTCAATTGTCAGGCCGTGAAGACCTTAAACTCATCCAAGAGAAGGCTGGGTCTCAGAATGCCCAGGTAGAGGTCCTATCTCACAAGGTCTGAGCGGAAGTTGGGTCTCAAAATGTCTACATAGGGGTCAGGTCTCACAATGCCCAGATGGAGACCGTGTCTCATAACGCCCAGGTGAAGGTTGGGTTTCACAATACCTAGAAATACAAAGATGGACACTGGGTCTCACAATGCCCAAGTAGAGGTTGGCTCTCAGTGCCAGGTAGGGGCTTGGTCTCGCAGTGCTCAGGTGGAGTTCAGGTCTCGCAGTGCCCGGGCGGAGGTCGGGTCTCGCAGTGCCCGGGCGGAGGTCGGGTCTCGCAGTGCCCGGGCGGAGGTCGGGTCTCACAGTGCTCGTGTGGACGTCGGGTTTCGCAGTGCCCGTGTGGAGGTAAGGTCTGTTAACATTAGGGCTCATGCACACGATACGATACGGATGGCTTCCGTGTGCATTCCGTATTTTGCGGAGCGGAACAGCTGGCCCCTAATAGAACAGTACTATCCTTGTCTGTAATGCGGACAATAATAGGACATGCTCTATTTTTTGTGGAACGGACATACGGAAACGGAATGCACACAGACTAACTTATGTTTTTTTTTAAATTAATGGTTCCGCATACAGTCCGCAAAAAAAACGAACAGACACGGAAAGAAAATACGTTCATGTGCATGAGCCCTTAGGTTGTATTTTTCAGTTCACAAAAGGTTCTGGGCATAGAGCACGCCTAGAAAAGTCTCCCATAGAAGTCAATGAGTCCCCTCCAGATTATTGTCGACGGCCCATGGGGCTGCGGTTAACAACATTTTAGCTAAAATAGCCGCCCCATAATCAGGCTCAGGAAATAAAATAAAAATTGGAACATACAAAGAAATTAGATAAAATGAATATTTATTACTATCAGGTATTAAGTGCAAGCAAACTTAGACTAGTACATCCAAAGTCACAGGTGCACATCCATAACGCTAACATACAAACACCAGGTAAAATCTGTCCGTACGCGGTTATACATACAAACAATGGAGCGAGGGAATAGAGATTATTCTGGATTATAGCGGCACAATACCTACTATACCGGAAAAGGGAAGCTCTTCGCACACAAACATGTGTGAGGCCACTGCAATCCGAATAATCACTAATCCCGGGCGCCATTGTCTGCATGTATAACCGAGTGCGGCCAGATTTCACTTGGTGTTTATCAGGTATTAAGTGGCAGAAAAATTATAGCTCGCACATCCCCTTTAAATGCACCACCTGCAGCTCTTTACAAAGTTCTCTGGTCCAGAGACCGTGATAGATGGGTCACTTAGAGGAAGGTCCTGTACACTGGTGTAGTATGTATAGGTACATAAAGGTGATCATAGTGCTGGATGGGTCACAGAGGGCAGGTCCTGTACACTGGTGTAGTATGTATGGTACATATAGGTGATCATAATGCTGGATGGGTCACAGAGGGGCAGGTCCTGTACACTGGTGTAGTATATATAGTAGGGCTGCACAATATATCGCGAAAGCAATCGTTATCGCAATTAATCGCCATATCGCAATCGCAATTTGCTGACCCAAAAATGCTGCAATTATATTACCAGTATTTTTCGCTTTATAAGACACACTTTCCCCCAAAAGTGGGGGAAATGGTAGTGCGTCTTATAAAGCGATGGTTGACTTTCTACGTGACACTGACACTGTATCTCCGGCCGCTATGCTGCACAGCGCGCCAGCGATACATCAGTTAGAGCTCTTTCACACTTCCGTTGTTTCTTTCCGTCCTAGAGTTCCATCCTTGGGGCTCTAGGACGGAAAGAAACTGATCAGGATTATCCCAATGCATTCTAAATGGAGAGAAATCCGTTCAGGATGCATCAGGATGTCTTCCGTTCAGTATGTCAACGTTTTTGGACGTTGACAAAACCGTAGCATGCTGCGGATTTGTCTCCGTCCAAAAAGCCGGAAGACATGCCGTAACGCCGGATCCGGAATAAATGCCCATTGAAGAGCATTATTCGGATCCGGCATTAAGCTAAACGTCGATTCAGCGCATCGCCGGATCCGGCGTTTAGCGCTGCGCATGTGCAGCAGCTGTTCCGATCGGGGCCCCAGTGTAAGCTGGTGCTCCGATCAGTTACCATGGCAGCAAGGACGCTACTGGAGTCCTGGCTGCCATGGTAAGTACAACCCAGCAGTGTACTTACCTGCGCTGCGGCCGTCAGGCGCTCCATTATGACATCACAGGTCCGGGCGGCGCATTGATCTGTGCGCCGCCCGGACCTGTGACGTCATTAACGAGCGCCCGGCCGCCGCAGCGCAGGTGAGTACACCACTGCTGAGTACCATGGCAGCCAGGACTCCAGTAGCGTCCTGGCTGCCATGGTAACAGTAAAGCATATTGAAGACTGATCAGGATACTGATCAGTCTTCAAATGCTGTCAGTCCACTTGCGTTCTGACGGATCCGGCGGGACGGAAGTGCCCGCCGGATCCTCAGAACGCAAGTGTGAAAGAGGCCTTACAGTGCGGGGAGGGAGGAGGGGCCGGTGGAAAGTCGTTATTTTAATGAACACATGTTCTTATATCTATTTTTTTTATCTGTTCTGTGCAGTGCTATTAAGAAAATGGCAAGTTTTGTATCTTGTACTTTTGCAGTAGTGCAAATATGTATTTTATTTTTGAAAAACACTGCGCATTTCAGTTCTTGAGTTCAGCATAACTACATTTCACATTATCAGTCATCTGTGTGCGCTTTTACCATGAAAATCCAAACAGATAGACCTCTAGCACAATTCCCTTAAAATATCGCATCGCATATCGTTATCGCAATTTTTAGGGCCCTAATCGCAATCGCACAAAATTCCCATATCGTGCAGCCCTAATATATAGGTACATATAGGTGATCATAATGCTGGATGGGTCACAGAGGGGCAGGTCCTGTTCACTGGTGTAGTATGTATAGGTACATATAGGTGATCATAGTGCTGGATGGGTCACAGAGGGGCAGGTCATGTACACTGGTGTAGTATGTATAGGTACATATAGGTGATCATAATGCTGGATGGGTCACAGAGGGGCAGGTCCTGTACACTGGTGTAGTATGTATAGGTACATATAGGTGATCATAGTGCTGGATGGGTCACAGAGGGGCAGGTCCTGTACACTGGTGTAGTATGTATGGTACATATAGGTGATCATAGTGCTGGATGGGTCACAGAGGAGCAGGTCCTGTACACTGGTGTAGTATGTATAGGTACATATAGGTGATCATAGTGCTGGATGGGTCACAGAGGCGCAGGTGCTGTACACTGGTGTAGTATGTATGGTACATATGGGTGATCATAATGCTGGATGGGTCACAGAGGGCAGGTCCTGTACACTGGTGTAGTATGTATAGGTACATAAAGGTGATCATAATGCTGGATGGGTCACAGAGGGGCAGGTCCTGTACACTGGTGTAGTATGTATGGTACATATAGGTGATCATAGTGCTGGATGGGTCACAGAGGAGCAGGTCCTGTACACTGGTGTAGTATGTATAGGTACATATAGGTGATCATAATGCTGGATGGGTCACAGAGGGGCAGGTCCTGTACACTGGTGTAGTATGTATGGTACATATAGGTGATCATAGTGCTGGATGGGTCACAGAGGAGCAGGTCCTGTACACTGGTGTAGTATGTATAGGTACATATAGGTGATCATAGTGCTGGATGGGTCACAGAGGCGCAGGTGCTGTACACTGGTGTAGTATGTATGGTACATATGGGTGATCATAATGCTGGATGGGTCACAGAGGGGCAGGTCCTGTACACTGGTGTAGTATGTATAGGTACATAAAGGTGATCATAATGCTGGATGGGTCACAGAGGGGCAGGTCCTGTACACTGGTGTAGTATGTATAGGTACATATAGGTGATCATAATGCTGGATGGGTCACAGAGGGGCAGGTCCTGTACACTGGTGTAGTATGTATAGGTACATATAGGTGATCATAATGCTGGATGGGTCACAGAGGGGCAGGTGCTGTACACTGGTGTAGTATGTATAGGTACATATAGGTGATCATAGTGCTGGATGGGTCACAGAGGGGCAGGTCCTGTACACTGGTGTAGTATTATAGTACATATAGGTGATCATAGTGCTGGATGGGTCACAGAGGAGCAGGTCCTGTACACTGGTGTAGTATGTATAGTAACATATAGGTGATCATAGTGCTGGATGGGTCACAGAGGCGCAGGTGCTGTACACTGGTGTAGTATGTATGGTACATATAGGTGATCATAATGCTGGATGGGTCACAGAGGGGCAGGTCCTGTACACTGGTGTAGTATGTATAGGTACATAAAGGTGATCATAATGCTGGATGGGTCACAGAGGGGCAGGTCCTGTACACTGGTGTAGTATGTATAGGTACATATAGGTGATCATAGTGCTGGATGGGTCACAGAGGGGCAGGTCATGTACACTGGTGTAGTATGTATAGTACATATAGGTGATCATAGTGCTGGATGGGTCACAGAGGAGCAGGTCCTGTACACTGGTGTAGTATGTATAGGTACATAAAGGTGATCATAATGCTGGATGGGTCACAGAGGGGCAGGTCCTGTACACTGGTGTAGTATGTATAGGTACATATAGGTGATCATAATGCTGGATGGGTCACAGAGGGGCAGGTCCTGTACACTGGTGTAGTATGTATGGTACATATAGGTGATCATAGTGCTGGATGGGTCACAGAGGGGCAGGTCCTGTACACTGGTGTAGTATGTATAGGTACATATAGGTGATCATAATGCTGGATGGGTCACAGAGGGGCAGGTCCTGTACACTGGTGTAGTATGTATAGGTACATATAGGTGATCATAGTGCTGGATGGGTCACAGAGGGGCAGGTCATGTACACTGGTGTAGTATGTATAGGTACATATAGGTGATCATAATGCTGGATGGGTCACAGAGGGGCAGGTCCTGTACACTGGTGTAGTATGTATAGGTACATATAGGTGATCATAGTGCTGGATGGGTCACAGAGGAGCAGGTGCTGTACACTGGTGTAGCATGTATATGTACATATAGGTGATCATAGTGCTGGATGGGTCACAGAGGAGCAGGTGCTGTACACTGGTGTAGTATGTATAGGTACATATAGGTGATCATAATGCTGGATGGGTCACAGAGGGGCAGGTCCTGTACACTGGTGTAGTATATATAGGTTCATATAGGTGATCATAATGCTGGATGGGTCACAGAGGGGCAGGTCCTGTACACTGGTGTAGTATGTATAGGTACATATAGGTGATCATAGTGCTGAATGGGTCACAGAGGAGCAGGTCCTGTACACTGGTGTAGTATGTATAGTACATATAGGTGATCATAGTGCTGGATGGGTCACAGAGGAGCAGGTGCTGTACACTGGTGTAGTATGTATAGTACATATAGGTGATCATAATGCTGGATGGGTCACAGAGGATCAGGTCCTGTACACTGGTGTAGTATGTATAGGTACATATAGGTGATCATAGTGCTGGATGGGTCACAGAGGGGCAGGTCATGTACACTGGTGTAGTATGTATAGGTACATATAGGTGATCATAATGCTGGATGGGTCACAGAGGGGCAGGTCCTGTACACTGGTGTAGTATGTATAGTACATATAGGTGATCATAGTGCTGGATGGGTCACAGAGGGGCAGGTGCTGAACACTGGTGTAGTATGTATAGGTACATATAGGTGATCATAGTGCTGGATGGGTCACAGAGGAGCAGGTGCTGTACACTGGTGTAGCATGTATAGGTACATATAGGTGATCATAGTGCTGGATGGGTCACAGAGGAGCAGGTCCTGTACACTGGTGTAGTATGTATAGGTACATATAGGTGATCATAGTGCTGGATGGGTCACAGAGGGGCAGGTCCTGTACACTGGTGTAGTATGTATAGGTACATATAGGTGATCATAGTGCTGGATGGGTCACAGAGGAGCAGGTCCTGTACACTGGTGTAGTATGTATAGTACATATAGGTGATCATAGTGCTGGATGGGTCACAGAGGAGCAGGTGCTGTACACTGGTGTAGTATGTATAGGTACATATAGGTGATCATAATGCTGGATGGGTCACAGAGGGGCAGGTCCTGTACACTGGTGTAGTATTTATAGTACATATAGGTGATCATAGTGCTGGATGGGTCACAGAGGAGCAGGTCCTGTACACTGGAGTAGTATGTATGGTACATATAGGTGATCATAGTGCTGGATGGGTCACAGAGGAGCAGGTCCTGTACACTGGTGTAGTATGTATAGTACATATAGGTGATCATAATGCTGGATGGGTCACAGAGGATCAGGTCCTGTTCACTGGTGTAGTATGTATAGGTACATATAGGTGATCATAGTGCTGGATGGGTCACAGAGGGGCAGGTCATGTACACTGGTGTAGTATGTATAGGTACATATAGGTGATCATAATGCTGGATGGGTCACAGAGGGGCAGGTCCTGTACACTGGTGTAGTATGTATAGTACATATAGGTGATCATAGTTCTGGATGGGTCACAGAGGGGCAGGTCATGTACACTGGTGTAGTATGTATAGGTACATATAGGTGATCATAGTGCTGGATGGGTCACAGAGGATCAGGTCCTTTACACTGGTGTAGTATGTATGGTACATATAGGTGATCATAGTGCTGTATGGGTCACAGAGGAGCAGGTCCTGTACACTGGTGTAGTATGTATGGTACATATAGGTGATCATAGTGCTGGATGGGTCACAGAGGAGCAGGTCCTGTACACTGGTGTAGTATGTATGGTACATATAGGTGATCATAGTGCTGTATGGGTCACAGAGGGGCAGGTCATGTACACTGGTGTAGTATGTATAGGTACATATAGGTGATCATAATGCTGGATGGGTCACAGAGGGGCAGGTCCTGTACACTGGTGTAGTATGTATAGTACACATAGGTGATCATAGTGCTGGATGGGTCACAGAGGGGCAGGTCATGTACACTGGTGTAGTATGTATAGGTACATATAGGTGATCATAATGCTGGATGGGTCACAGAGGGGCAGGTCCTGTACACTGGTGTAGTATGTATAGGTACATATAGGTGATCATAGTGCTGTATGGGTCACAGAGGATCAGGTCCTTTACACTGGTGTAGTATGTATGGTACATATAGGTGATCATAGTGCTGTATGGGTCACAGAGGAGCAGGTCCTGTACACTGGTGTAGTATGTATGGTACATATAGGTGATCATAGTGCTGGATGGGTCACAGAGGGGCAGGTCCTGTACACTGGTGTAGTATGTATAGGTACATATAGGTGATCATAGTGCTGGATGGGTCACAGAGGGGCAGGTCCTGTACACTGGTGTAGTATTACAGTACATATAGGTGATCATAATGCTGGATGGGTCACAGAGGGGCAGGTCCTGTACACTGGTGTAGTATGTATAGGTACATATAGGTGATCATAGTGCTGGATGGGTCACAGAGGATCAGGTCCTGTACACTGGTGTAGTATGTATGGTACATATAGGTGATCATAGTGCTGTATGGGTCACAGAGGAGCAGGTCCTGTACATTGGTGTAGTATGTATGGTACATATAGGTGATCATAGTGCTGGATGGGTCACAGAGGGGCAGGTCCTGTACACTGGTGTAGTATGTATAGGTACATATAGGTGATCATAATGCTGGATGGGTCACAGAGGGGCAGGTCCTGTACACTGATGTAGTATGTATAGTACATATAGGTGATCATAGTGCTGGATGGGTCACAGAGGGGCAGGTCATGTACACTGGTGTAGTATGTATAGGTACATATAGGTGATCATAGTGCTGGATGGGTCACAGAGGATCAGGTCCTGTACACTGGTGTAGTATTATAGTACATATAGGTGATCATAGTGCTGTATGGGTCACAGAGGAGCAGGTCCTGTACACTGGTGTAGTATTTATAGTACATATAGGTGATCATAATGCTGGATGGGTCACAGAGGAGCAGGTCCTGTACACTGGTGTAGTATGTATGGTACATATAGGTGATCATAGTGCTGTATGGGTCACAGAGGGGCAGGTCCTGTACACTGGTGTAGTATGTATAGTACATATAGGTGATCATAATGCTGTATGGGTCACAGAGGAGCAGGTCCTGTACACTGGTGTAGTATGTATAGTACATATAGGTGATCATAGTGCTGGATGGGTCACAGAGGGGCAGGTCCTGTACACTGGTGTAGTATGTATGGTACATATAGGTGATCATAATGCTGGATGTGTCACAGAGGAGCAGGTCCTGTACACTGGTGTAGTATGTATAGGTACATATAGGTGATCATAGTGCTGTATGGGTCACAGAGGGGCAGGTCCTGTACACTGGTGTAGTATGTATAGGTACATATAGGTGATCATAATGCTGGATGGGTCACAGAGGAGCAGGTCCTGTACACTGGTGTAGTATGTATAGTACATATAGGTGATCATAGTGCTGGATGGGTCACAGAGGGGCAGGTCCTGTACACTGGTGTAGTATGTATAGGTACATAAAGGTGATCATAGTGCTGGATGGGTCACAGAGGAGCAGGTGCTGTACACTGGTGTAGTATGTATAGGTACATATAGGTGATCATAGTGCTGGATGGGTCACAGAGGCGCAGGTCCTGTACACTGGTGTAGTATGTATAGTACATATAGGTGATCATAATGCTGGATGGGTCACAGAGGGGCAGGTCCTGTACACTGGTGTAGTATGTATAGTACATATAGGTGATCATAGTGCTGGATGGGTCACAGAGGGGCAGGTCCTGTACACTGGTGTAGTATGTATAGTACATATAGGTGATCATAATGCTGGATGGGTCACAGAGGGGCAGGTCCTGTACAGTGGTATAATATGTATAGTACATATAGGTGATCATAGTGCTGGATGGGTCACAGAGGAGCAGGTCCTGTACACTGGTGTAGTATGTATAGGTACATACAGGTGATCATAGTGCTGGATGGGTCACAGAGGAGCAGGTCCTGTACACTGGTGTAGTATGTATGGTACATATAGGTGATCATAGTGCTGGATGGGTCACAGAGGAGCAGGTCCTGTACACTGGTGTAGTATGTATAGGTACATATAGGTGATCATAATGCTGGATGGGTCACAGAAGGGCAGGTCATGTACACTGGTGTAGTATGTATAGTACATATAGGTGATCATAGTGCTGGATGGGTCACAGAGGAGCAGGTCCTGTACACTGGTGTAGTATTTATAGTACATATAGGTGATCATAATGCTGGATGGTTCACAGAGGGGCAGGTCCTGTACACTGGTGTAGTATGTATAGTACATATAGGTGATCATAGTGCTGTATGGGTCACAGAGGGGCAGGTCCTGTACACTGGTGTAGTATGTATAGTACATACAGGTGATCATAGTGCTGGATGGGTCACAGAGGAGCAGGTCCTGTACACTGGTGTAGTATGTATAGTACATATAGGTGATCATAGTGCTGGATGGGTAACAGAGGAGCAGGTCCTGTACACTGGTGTAGTATGTATGGTACATATAGGTGATCATAGTGCTGGATGGGTCACAGAGGAGCAGGTCCTGTACACTGGTGTAGTATGTATAGGTACATATAGGTGATCATAGTGCTGGATGGGTCACAGAGGAGCAGGTCCTGTACACTGGTGTAGTATGTATTGTACATATAGGTGATCATAGTGCTGGATGGGTCACAGAGGAGCAGGTCCTGTACACTGGTGTAGTATGTATGGTACATATAGGTGATCATAGTGCTGTATGGGTCACAGAGGGGCAGGTCCTGTACACTGGTAGGAGGTTTTGGGTCTTATACCCCGGTCTCTATATTAGAACCCGGTTCTGCACCTCAAAGCAAGTGCCCACTGTGGCTTTCCATTGTCCTGGGCCCCTGAGGGGATGCATATGGTATGGCCACTCCTGAGTTCACCTGTCCGTAGGACGCATATTCTCTTTCTAAACCCCAGCTTGTAGACCTGATGTCCTCCAGCCAAATGCTGGATCTTCTTCTGTCTTTCTAAGGCTCCAGTCTCCTCCTTTATCTCTATGGCTGATCTCATCTTTCTCTGCTGGAACCTCCTTATTCTGAAGTCCAGGAGCCACGGATGGCGCTCGGGATCCTCCTGCGGGTATGTCCGGGTACAAGCAGGTAGATGCATCCTTTATGTGCACATACCCTGAACCCGTGGACCATATGATTTGATGGTGGGAATATACACATGATCATGGGAGTGACACATGAAGGACTGCTGCATTAGGTGTTGCCTTGCTTGTAGTTGGTGGCTTTAGTCATTGTCATCTTCTTTGTTCCTCCAGAAACCTTGTCGGAAGCTAAGGACGAAAAGCTGAACATTCAGCAGACGCTAGACCAGACATTGGTGGAGCTGAACAACATGTAAGCCCCGGCAGATGTGGTAGTCAAGGCCGTGGTCCTCATTCGTTTATCACTTGCACCGTTCTTCCAATGGATATGATTTGTCTCACGCTGCCACCCTCCCTGCTGCCAAAATTCCTCAAGATTCCCCAAAGAAGCCCGAGCACCTCATCTGCTGAGGCGCAAGTACAAGAAGAAGCAGAAGTCGTCATGGGAGATCTTGGCTATCTAATGAGAGTGACTTATCACGACAAACCATAATTGTGACCTGATGATCCATGTATGACCTGTGTACCCTAATAAAACTGGTGCATGACCTCATCACATGTTCCAAGGAATCACACATGGGCCGCTCCTCGACTCCTTCCTTCCTCTCCTACAACAGAAGCCCCCGTGTAATATGTGTCAGCCCGCCTACCATGTGCCCCTTAGATGCTGAGGTCGTCTTGTGTGTGGAAGCGTCTTCTTTGGGCCCCGTCGGTCCCCGTCCCGCTGGTGCAGCTCCTTCCAGCCCACAGTAGGGTCATGTATAGAGATGAGCCAAGTTTTGGAAAATTAAATTCAGCACCTTCACCGAACTTCGTCAAGAAATTTGATTCTAATACTTTTCATTGTATGAAGCGGGCACACCAACGGGGCATGGCGATCACGCTGCCCCCGTCATTTAACCCCTCAGATGCCGTGTTCACTGCTGATCGCGGCATCTAAGACTCATAATCAGGTGCTCAGGCGGTTAAACTAGAGTAAAAAAATATATATATTCACTCCCCTCATCCACTTGATCGCGGGGAGGCCGTCCCCTCCCAGCTTGATTGAAGAAAACCTGCCAAGGACCTGCGGTGGGCACGTCAGCAGATGATCACACTTGTCGCGCGGCCAGCATAATTACACGGTGACGTCTTCACGCTCACCGCAGGTCCTTGGCGGGTTTTCTACAATTAAGCTGAGAGAGGACAGCCTCTCCGCCATCAAGTCGATGAGGTGAGTATCATTTTTTTTAATTTTCTGGCGCTATTTTAGGAAAAATTGATTCATTACCACGAAGCGCGAGGAAGTTTTTCCTAACCTTCATTATGAATTCCACTTCAGCTGTTCTGATTCGACACGCCCCCACTTCCTGTGAATTCAGAAGCAGTTCTTCTATCGGGCTCAGGATCTCAGATAGTTGACACGCCCCCAATTCCTGTGAATTCAGAAGCAGTTCTTCTATCAGGCTCAGGATCTCAGAAAGTTGACACGCCCCCACTTCCTGTGAATTCAGAAGCAGTTCTTCTATCAGGCTCAGGATCTCAGATTGTTGACACGCCCCCACTTCCTGTGAATGTAGAAGCAGCTCCGATTCAGACGTAATGGCTGACAGAGTCCCCAGGAACATGAGCACCTGGTCTCAGAGAAGTCGGCTCCCGCCATTGCTGATGTTATCCTGTTTCCCATCCATGTAAAACATTCCCAGATTCCTCAAATTCCCGGCCTCTTCCGATAATAAAATACATTTGTTGCTTCTGTGAATCGGCTATTATTTAACCCTGTGCACACCATGCGGTTTATGCCGCCTGGAACGTACATCACGTGACCAGAAAGATCCCGGTGACGGACACATCTCCAGAGGAGCCCGGCCTTCACCACGTGCCTCAACTGCCTGCTTCTCTACCAAAGTGCGGCACTGAACAGGTTAATGTATCCAGAGATGGGGCAGACACTGGGGCACATTTACTACGGGACTTGCGATTATTTTAGTCCCTTTTCTAACCGGCCAGGCAACAATGTTTTGTTGCACAGACAGTTTTAGGCCATGCCCACCGGTTGGGCGTGACGGGAATGGGGTGGGGGGGTCAGGGGTCGTGCCAGGACTCCAGCCCTGTTACATTTACTAACATTTATGGCTGAAAACAAATATAAGGAGGAGTTCACATCAACGTTTCATGTTCCGTTCTTCTGATCTGAACAAAAAAAAAAAATGAATCCGGTAAAGGATGGATCTCAGACTGAAATGGTTCGAACAGACGCCAACTGACGCCAACTTCTTCTGACATAGTATCACAGTTTATAAGGCCGAAAAAAGACATCTGTCCATCCAGTGCGGCCTGTCATCCTGCGAGGTCAGGGGTGGCCAACCTGACAGACACAGTGAGCCAAAAAATCTAAGGACGATCACCAGGGGCCACAAGCTGAACATTTACAGTCACCGTATTCTCCGCCCACAAGATGCACCTCGGTTGTAACAAAGAAAAATAAGAGAAAAGAAAAAGATTTTCCATCTGATCTGAGGTCTGATAAAAAAATGTTTCTTATTTTTCATTAGCAGAGAAAACAAGAGAACAAATATATTTTTCACCAGACCTCAGATCAGACTCCTAAATCGGATCCCCAATTCTCATCTGACCTAAAATAAGATCCCCAAACCTCATCAGACGCCCAATGCTTGTATCAGACAACACAAATCAGACTCCCAGTGTCAGACCCTCAGTGCTCAGACCCCACCATTCTCAGATCAGGACCCCCATGCTCAGACTTGACCAACCCATTCTCACACAAGACTCCCTTATGCTCAGATGTGACCCCCGTGCTCAGATCAGACCTCCATTGCCCAGATCAGGACCACTCCCCCATGCTCAGATCATAACCTCTCGCGCTTAGATCAGACCCCCATGCTCAGTTATATCATTTAAAAAAAATCTCTTTCCTCTCCTGATCAGGCACTGGTCTCCTGTTCTCCAGTCCTGTTCAGGTCTGAGCTGCAAAGAAGCAACGGTGCCCAATCAGGAAAAAATATCTGAGCGGCCTGACTGCTACCCAGCTCCACAGCAACAGCCGCACTTGAAGAAGCAAAGAGCCACATGTGGCTCAAGAGCCACTAGTTGATCCAGAGGAAGGCAAAAAAAAAAAAAACGTGAGGTAAAAGCCAATTTTCGACACTTACGGGGAATAAAAAATTCCTTCCCAAATACAATCAGACATCAATATAACTCCCATAGTATGGCGCCACCTGGTGTTCAGTTACATACATAGTATGGCTCCACCTGGTGTTCAATTACTTACTTAGTATGGCTCCACCTCGTGTTCAGTTATTTACATACATAGTATGGCTCCACCTGGTGTTCAGTTACTTACATAGTATGGCTCCCCCTGGTGTTCAGTTACTTACATAGTATGGCTCCACCTCGTGTTCAGTTATTTACATACATAGTATGTCTCCACCTGGTGTTCAGTTACTTACATAGTATGGCTCCCCCTGGTGTTCAGTTACTTACATAGTATGGCTCCCTCTGGTGTTCAGTTACTTACATAGTATGGCTCCACCTGGTGTTCAGTTATTTACATACATAGTATAGCGCCCCCTGGTGTTCAGTTACTTACATGGTATGGCTCCCCATGGTGTTCAGTTACTTACATAGTATATCACCCCCTGGTGTTCAGTTATGTACATAGTATGCATCCACCTGGTTTTCAGTTACTTACATAGTTTGGCTCCACCTGGTGTTCAGTTACATACATAGTATGGCTCCCCCTGGTTTTCAGTTATTTGCATAGTATGACCCCACCTGGTGTTCAGTTACTTACATAGTAAGGCTTACCCTGGTGTTCAGTTACTTACATAGTATGTCTCCCCCTGGTGTTCTGTTACTTACATAGTATGACTCCACCTGGTGTTAAGTTACTTACATAGTATGTATCCACCTGGTGTTCAGTTACTTACATAGTATGGCTCCACCTGATGTTCAGTTACTTACATAGTATGACTCTATCTGGTGTTCAGTTACTTACATAGTATGGCTCCACCTGGTGTTCAGTTACTTACATAGTATGACCCCATATGGTGTTCAGTTACATACATAATATGGCTCCCCCTGGTGTTCAGTTACTTACATAGTATGTCTCCCCCTGGTGTTCAGTTACTTAAAAAGTATGACTCCACCTGATGTTCAGTTACTTACATAGTATGGCTCCACCTGGTGTTCAGTTACATACATAGTATGGCTCCCCCTGGTTTTCAGTTATTTACATAGTATGACCCCACCTGGTGTTCAGTTACTTACATAGTATGGCTCCCCCTGGTGTTCAGTTACTTACATAGTATGTCTCCCACTGGTGTTCAGTTACTTACATAGTATGACTCCACCTAGTGTTAAGTTACTTACATAGTATGGCTCCACCTGGTGTTCAGTTACTTACATAGTATGGCTCCACCTGATGTTCAGTTACTTACATAGTATGACACTATCTGGTGTTCAGTTACATACATAGTATGCTCCACCTGGTGTTCTTTTACTTACATAGTATGACCACATATGGTGTTCAGTTACATACATAATATGGCTCCCCCTGGTGTTCAGTTACTTACATAGTATGTCTCCCCCTGGTGTTCAGTTACTTAAAAAGTATGACTCCACCTGGTGTTCAGTTACTTACATAGTATGGCTCCACCTGGTGTTCAGTTACATACATAGTATGGCTCCACCTGGTGTTCAGTTACTTAAAAAGTATGACTCCACCTGTTGTTCAGTTACTTACATAGTATGGCGCCACCTGGTGTTAAGTTATTTACATAGTATGACCCCACCTGGTGTTCAGTTACTTACATAGTATGGCTCCCCCTTGTGTTCAGTTACTTACATATTATGTCTCCCACTGGTGTTCAGTTACCTACATAGTATGACTCCACCTAGTTTTAAGTTACTTACATAGTATGGCTCCACCTGGTGTTCAGTTACTTACATAGTATGGCTCCACCTGATGTTCAGTTACTTACATAGTATGACTCTATCTGGTGTTCAGTTACTTAAATAGTATAGCTCCACCTGGTGTTCAGTTACTTACATAGTATGGCTCCCTCTGGTGTTAAGTGACTTACATATTATAGCTCCACCTGGTGATCAGTTACTTACATAGTATGGTTCCACCTGGTGATCAGTTACTTACATAGTATGGCTCCACCTGGTGTTCAGTTACTTACATAGCATGGCTCCACCTGGTGTTCAGTTACTTACATAGTATGACAGTATGGCTCCACCTGGTGTTCAATTACTTACATAGTATGGCGCCACCTGGTGTTCAGTTACTTACAAATTATGGCTTGCCCTGGTGTTCAGTTACTTACATAGTATGACCCCACCTGGTGTTCTGTTACTTACATACTATGGCTCCCCCTGGTGTTCAGTTACTTAAAAAGTATGACTCCACCTGGTGTTCAGTTACTTACATAGTATGGCTCCACCTGGTGTTCAGTTACATACATAGTATGGCTCCACCTGGTGTTCAGTTACTTAAAAAGTATGACTCCACCTGGTGTTCAGTTACTTACATAGTATGGCGCCACCTGGTGTTCAATTACTTACATAGTATGGCTCCCCCTGGTTTTCAGTTATTTACATAGTATGACCCCACCTGGTGTTCAGTTACTTACATATTATGGCTCCACCTGGTGTTCTGTTACTTACATAGTATGGATCCACGTGGTGTTCAGTTACTTACATAGTTTGACTCCATCTGGTGTTCAATTACTTACATAGTATGGCTCCACCTGGTGTTCAGTTACTTACATAGTATGGTGCCCCCTGGTGTTCAGTTACTTACATGGTATGGCTCCCCATGGTGTTCAGTTACTTACATAATATATCGCCCCCTGGTGTTCAGTTACTTACATAGTATGCATCCACCTGGTTTTCAGTTACTTACATAGTATGGCTCCTCCTGGTGTTTAGTTACTTACATAGTATGGCTCCAACTGGTGTTCAGTTACTTACATAGTTTGGCTCCATCTGGTGATCAGTTTCTTACATAGTATGTCTCCTCCTGGTGATCACCTCCTTACATAGTATGGCTCTCCCTGGTGATCAGTTACTTACATAGTATGACTCCACATGGTTTTCAGTTACTTACATAGTATGGCTCCACCTGGTGTTCAGTTACTTACATATTATGGCTCCATCTGGTTATCAGTTACTTACATAGTATGACTCCATCAGGTGATCAGTTACTTACATAGTGTAGCGCCCCCTTGGTGTTCAGTTACTTACATAGTATGCATCCACCTGGTTTTCAGTTATTTACATAGTATGGCTCCTCCTGGTGATCACTTGCTTACATAGTATGGCTTCCCCTGGTGTTCAATTACTTACATACTATGGCTCCCCCAGGTGTTCAGTTACTTACATAGTATGCTCCATCTGGTGATCAGTTACTTACATAGTATAGCGCCCCCTGGTGTTCAGTTACTTACATAGTATGCATCCACCTGGTTTTAAGTTACTTACATAGTATGGCTCCACCTGGTGATTACTTACTTACATAGTATGGCTCCCCCAAGTGTTCAGTTACTTACATAGTAAAGCTCCACCTGATGATCAGTTACTTACATAGTGTGGCTCCTCCTGGTGATCAGTTACTTACATAGTATAGCGCCCCCTGGTATTCAGTTACTGACATAGTTTGCATCCACCTGGTGTTCAGTTACTTACATAATATGGCTCCTCCTTGTGATCACTTACCTACATAGTATGGCTCCACCTGGTGTTCAGTTCCTTACATAGTATGGCTCCATCTGGTGATCAGCTACTTACATAGTATGGCTGCCCCTGGTGTTCAGTTACTTACATAGTATGGCTCCCTTGGTGTTTAGTTACTTACATAGTATGGCTCCTCCTGGTGATCACTTACTTACATAGTATGGCTCCACCTGGTGTTCAGATACTTACATAGTATGTCTCCTCCTGGTGTTCAGTTACTTACATAGTATGGCTCCTCCTGTTGATCACTTACTTACATAGTATAGCTCCCCTGGTGTTTAGTTACTTACATAGTATGGCACCATCTGGTAATCAGTTACTTACATAGTATAGTGCCCCCTCGTGTTCAGTTACCTACATAGTATGGCTCCATTTGGTGATCAGTTACTTACATAGTATGACTCCATCTGGTGATCAGTTGCTTACATAGTATAGCGTCCCTTGCTGTTCAGTTACCTACATAGTATGCATCCAACTGGTTTTCAGTTACTTACATAGTATGGCTCCTTCTAGTGATCACTTACTTACATAGTATGGCTCCCCCTGGTGTTCAGTTTCTTACATAGTATGACTCCACCTGATGTTCAGTTACTTACATAGTGTGGCTCCTACTGGTTATCACTTACATACATAGTATGGCTCCCCCTGGTGTTCAATTACTTACATAGAATGGATCCACCTGGTGTTCAGTTACTTACATAGTATGGCTCCCCCTGGTGTTCTTTTACTTACATAGTATGTCTCCCACTGGTGTTCAGTTACTTACATAGTATGACTCCACCTGGTGTTCAGTTACTTATATAGTATGGCTCCACCTGGTGTTCAGTTACTTACATAGTATGGCTCCACCTGGTGTTAAGTTAATTACATAGTATGGCTCCACCTAGTGTTCAGTTACTTACATAGTCTGACTCCATCTGGTGTTCAGTTACTTACATAGTATGGCTTCATCTGGTGTTCGGTTATTTACATAGTATGGCTCCCCTTGATGTTAAGTTACTTACATATTATGGCTCCACTTCGTGTTCAGTTACTTACATAGTATGTCTCCACCTGGTTTTCAGTTACTTACATAGTATGACTCCATCTGATGTTCAGTTACTTACATAGTATGGCTCAACCTGGTGTTCAGTTACTTACATAGTATGTCTCCCACTGGTGTTAATTTACTTACATATAAAGGCTCCACCTGGTGATCAGTTACTTACATAGTATGGCTCCACCTGGTGATCAGTTACTTACATAGTATAACTCCATCTGGTGTTCAGTTACTTACATAGTATGGCTCCATCTGGTGTTCACTTACTTAGATAGTATGGCTCCACCTGGTGTTCAGTTGCTTACATAGTATGGCTCCATCTGGTGTTCGGTTATTTACATAGTATGGCTCCCCTTGGTGTTAAGTTACTTACATATTATGGCTCCACCTGGTGTTCAGTTTCTTACATAGTATGACTCCATCTGGTGTTCAGTTACTTACATATTATGGCTCCACCTGGTGTTCAGTTACTTACATAGTATGTCTCCCCCTGGTGTTAATTTAATTACATATTAAGGCTCCACCTGGTGATCAGTTACTTACATAGTATGGCTCCACCTGGTGATCAGTTACTTACATAGTATGACTCCATCTTGTGTTCAGTTACTTACATAGTATGGCTCCACCTGGTGTTCAGTTACGTACATAGTATGTCTCCCCCTGGTGTTAATTTAATTACATATTAAGGCTCCACCTGGTGATCAGTTACTTACATAGTATAGGTCCACCTGGTGATCAGTTACTTGAATAGTATGGCTCCATCTGGTGTTCAGCTACTTACATTGTATGGCTCCACCTGGTGTTCAGTTACTTACATAGTATGGCTCCATCTGGTGTTCAGTTACTTACATAGGATGGCTCACCCTTGTGTTCATTTACTTACATAGTATGTTTTCCACTGGTGTTCAGTTACTTACATAGTATGACTCCACCTGGTGTTCAGTTACTTACATAGTGTGGCTCCTCCTGGTGATCACTTACTTACATAGTATGTTTCCTCCTGGTGTTCAATTACTTACATAGTATGGCTCCTCTTGGTGATCAGTTACTTACATAGTATGGCCCCCCCTGGTGTTCAGTTACTTACATAGTATGGCTCCTCTTGGTGATCAGTTACTTACATAGTATTGACCCCCCTGGTGTTCAGTTACTTACATAGTATGTCTCCCACTGGTGTTCAGTTACTTCCATAGTATGGCTCCACCTGGTGTTCATTTACTTACATAGTATGGCTCCACCTGCTGATCAGTTACTTACATAGTATGGCGCCACCTGGTGTTCAGTTACTCACATAGTATGCATCCACCTGGTGTTCAGTTACTTACATAGTATGGCTCCACCTGGTGATCAGTTACTTACATAGTATGGCGCCACCTGGTGTTCAGTTACTTACATAGTATGGCTCCACCTGTTGATCAGTTACTTACATAGTATTGTGCCACCTGGTGTTCAGTTACTTACATAGTATGTCTCCCAATGGTGTTCAGTTACTTACATAGTATGGCTCCACCTGGTGATCAGTTACTTACATAGTATGGCTCCACCTGGTGATCAGTTACTTACATAGTATGGCTCCACCTGGTGATCAGTTACTTACATAGTATGGCTCCACCTGGTGATCAGTTACTTACATAGTATGGTGCCACCTGGTGATCAGTTACTTACATAGTATTGTGCCACCTGGTGTTCAGTTACTTACATAGTATGTCTCCCAATGGTGTTCAGTTACTTACATAGTATGACTCCACCTGGTGTTCAGTTACTTACATAGTATGGCTCCACCTGGTGATCAGTTACTTACATAGTATGGCTCCACCTGGTGATCAGTTACTTACATAGTATGGCTCCACCTGATGCTCAGTTACTTACATAGTATGTCTCCTCCTGGTGTTCAGTTACTTACATAGTATGGCTCCACCTAGTGTTCAGTTACTTACATAGTATGGCTCCACCTGGTGATCAGTTACTTACATAGTATGGCTCCACCTAGTGTTCAGTTACTTACATAGTATGGCTCCCCCTGGTGTTCAGTTACTTACATAGTATGGCTCCACCTGGTGTTCAGTTACTTACATAGTATGGCTCCACCTGGTGTTCAGTTACTTACATAGTATGACTCCACACCAAATAAATTATGCAACAACCGGAGTTACTCAATTACTATATCTTTATTATCACAAAACATTAAAACCATATTAAAATCCATTTTCTGGTGGTGATAGAGAATAAAGGACGGATCGCCCTGATGGGAGACGTGGATCACTTACATCTACACTAGATAATTAATGAGTTACATCATCACAAAGCATTGCATACGAAAGTTTCAAAGTAAGATGCATAGTGCAAGCCGACAGCAACTGTAACAATCACAATATGCAAAAACAATTATACCCTAAAATATAATACACAGTGCAAGCCTTCAACGGCTACATAAATTACCGTAAACAGTGCGAATACATCATACAATAAAGGGCATAGTGCAAGTCAGTAACTGCTAAATCATTCACGATATACAAGATGGTGATACCATACCAGCCACGTATCCTCCGCCCCAACGTACGTTTCGCCTAATGCTTCCTCAGGAGGTGAATGGTGTTATGCAGTCTGTCCCCATTTATATACATAAACCTACCCTAATTATTTCCTACACCTGTTTGTCCACAATTCCCTCCTCCTGCCATGTCTCGCATTGTTCCGTCACTACCCGGACGTCCAAAACCGGTGACCGGCAGTGCGTAACCGGAAGTTGCCCGCTGCGTTCCAAGCTGGAACGCACCAGTGACGCAGCCCAAACCCCAAACATAATGCACAAATGCCAATGTCAACCATATTCGCTAGTTGAGAAAGGGATAGATGTCAAAGCTCATGCTTGTATGGTATAGACATTGGTACAGTACAACTGTATATCTTCCAGCACGGGTTGTAGCGTCATGTGACGTCACTTCCGGGTCTTCGTACCTGCGTTCCATCCCGGAACGCACCTGGTCAGACCTGCCGGTATCGGGAGGACTTAGGGCGACTGTCATCTCACGTCATACATGCCACCAGGTGTCCACATATTGTCCTCTTGATTATTAAGTTCCTATATTTGGCCTCCATTAACCCCTCTTTCAATAGCATGTTAACCTAGTTTTATTTGTAAATAATTGTCAGGGTATTCAAGGGGGACATAAAATACAGTAAATAAATAATTAACTAATAGTGCTAATTGTGGTGAAAATAATACATGCAGTGGTTAAAGGTGACAAACAAAAGTGATGGTGACCGTGAAAAAGGTGTCAATTATTAAATAGGTCCGTACTATACCGGATTGTGCAAAATATCCTCATAAATAAAATGTACAAAATATAAATATAAACCGTGATAAAATTAATGAATGTCAAATCCATAATTCAATGTGACTTATACCCAAATTGTGCAACAATTTGATACAACTTATATACAATTTTAATATCATGATTACAAGTAATACTAGTGATATATAAGTGACCAACATATCCCTCAGTGCCATTATCCGTACAGAATAAAAATAAATATAAAATTAAATAAAAAATGCCCCTCATATTCTCTCGACGTATATGAACCATCTTGGTATCTGCAGGAGAGAGCCATCTGGTTTTCAGTTACTTACATAGTATGGCTCCTCCTGGTGATCACTTACTTACATAGTATGGCTCCTCCTGGTGATCACTTACTTACATAGTATGGCTCCACCTGGTGTTCAGTTACTTACATAATATGCATCCACCTGGTTTTCAGTTACTTACATAGTATGGCTCCTCCTGGTGATCACTTACTTACATAGTATGGCTCCTCCTGGTGATCACTTACTTAGATAGTATGGCTCCCCCTGGTGTTCAGTTACTTCCATAGTATGGCTCCACCTGGTGATCAGTTACTTACATAGTTTGGCTCCATCTGGTGATCAGTTACTTACACAGTATGACTCCATCTGGTGATCAGTTACTAACATAGCATAGCGCCCCCTGGTGTTCAGTTACTTACATAGTATGCATCCACCTGGTGTTCAGTTATTTACATAGTATGGCTCCTCCTGGTGATCACTTACTTACATAGTATGGATCCCCCTGGTGTTCAGTTACTTACATAGTATGGCTCCCCCTGGTGTTCAGTTACTTACATAGTATGGCTCCACCTGGTGTTCAGTTACTTACATAGTATGTCTCCCCCTACTGTTAAGTTACTTACATATTATGGCTCCACCTGGTGTTCAGTTACTTACATAGTATGGCTCCACCTGGTGATCAGTTACTGATATAGTATGGCTCCTCCTTGTGTTCAGTTACTTACATAGTATGGCTCCACCTGGTGTTCAGTGACTTACATAGTATGGCTCCACCTGGTGTTCAGTTATTTACATAGTATGGCTCCATCTGGTGATCAGTTACTTACATAGTATATCTCCTCCTGGTGTTCAGTTACTTACATAGTATTGCTCCCCCTGGTGTTCAGTTACTTACATAGTATGCATACACCTGGTTTTCAGTTACATACATAGTTTGGCTCCTCCTGGTGATCACTTACTTACATAGTATGGATCCCCCTGGTGTTCAGTTACTTACATAGTATGGCTCCCCCTGGTGTTCAGTTACTTACATAGTATGGCTCCATCTGGTGTTCAGTTACTTACATAGTATGGCTACCCCTGGTGTTCAGTTACTTACATAGTATGTCTCCCCCTACTGTTAAGTTACTTTCATATTATGGCTCCACCTGGTGATCAGTTACTTACATAGTATGGCCCCACCAGGTGTTCAGTTACTTACATAGTATGGCTCCCCCTGGTGTTTAGTTACTTACATAGTATGGCTCTATCTGGTAATCAGTTGCTTACATAGTATAGTGCCCCCTGGTGTTCAGTTACTTACATAGTATGGCTCGACCTGGTGATCACTTACTTACATAGTATTGCTCCCCCTGGTTTTCAGTTACTTATATAGTATGCATCCACCTGGTTTTCAGTTACTTACATAGTATGGCTCCCCCTGGTGCTCTGTTACTTATATAGTATGGCTCCATCTGGTGATCAGTTGCTTACATAGTATAGCGCCCCATGGTGCTTAGTTACTTACTTAGTAGGGCTCCACCTGGTGTTATGTTACTTACATAGTTTGTCTCCACCTGATGTCACTTACTTACATAGTGTGGCTCCACCTGGTAAACACTTACTTACATAGTATGGCTCCCCCTGGTGTTCAGTTACTTGCATAGTATGGCTCCATCTGGTGATCAGTTGATTTCATTGAATAGCGCCCCTTGGTGTTCAGTTACTTACATAGTTTGGCTCCACCTGATGTTCAATTACTTATATAGTGTGGCTCCACCTGGTAAACACTTACTTACATAGTATGGCTCCACCTGGTGTTCAGTTACTTACATAGTATGGCTCCATCTAGTGATCAGTTGATTACATAGTATAGCGCCCCCGGGTGCTTAATTACTTACTTAATATGGCTCCACCTGGTGTTCAGTTACTTACATAGTATGGCTCCACCTGGTGTTCAGTTACTTTCATAGTATGGCTCCACCTGGTGATCAGTTACTTACATAGTATAGCTTCAGATGGTGTTCAGTTATATACATACTATGTTGCCCACTGGTGTTCAGTTACTTACATAGTATGGCGCTAGTGATGAGCGGCAGGGGCAATATTCGAATTCGCGATATTTCGCGAATATTTGGGCGAATATTCGCCATATATTCGAAAATTCGCAAATTCGTAATCTCTAGCCATTATTTTCTTGTTTGCGAAAATTCGCATAAAAAATTCGCATAAATTAGCATAAAAATTCGCATAAATTAACATAAAAATTCGCATAAACTGGCATTTAAGATACCTTTTAAATACCAGCTTATGCGAATTTTATGCAAATTTATGCGAATTTTTACGCTAATTCATGCGAATTTTTTATGCGAATTTTCGCAAACAAGAAAATAATGCCATTATTTTCTTGCATGCGAAAATTTGCATATAAAAAATTCGCATAGAGCGAATATTCGCGATTGCGAATATATTTTGCGATATTCTAAATATTCGCGAATTCTCGAAGTGCTGATATTCGCGATTAAAATTCGCAATTCGAAAATTCGTGATCAACACTATATGGCGCCACCTGGTGTTCAGTTACTTACATAGTATGGCTCCATCTGGTGATCAGTTATTTACATGTTATGGTTCCACCTGGTGTTCAGTTACTTACATAGTATGGTGCCTCCTTGTGTTTAGTTACTTACATAGTGTGGCTCCATCTGGTGTTCAGTTAGTTACACAGTATGGCGCCCCCTTGTGTTCAGTTACTTACATAGTATGTCTCCACCTGATGTTCAGTTACTTACATAGCATGGCTCCACCTGGTGATCAGCTACTTACATAGTATGGCTCCACCTGGTATTTCGTTACTTACTTAGTATGGTGCCCCTTAGTGTTCAGTTACTTACATAGTACGGCTCCATCTGGTGTTCAGTTACTTACAAAGTATGGCTCAACGTTGTTTTCAGTTACTCACATAGTATGGCTCCAAATGGTGCTCAGTTACTTACATAGTATGTCTCAACATGGTGTTCAGTTACTTACATAGTATGGCTCTACCTGATGTTAAATTGCTTACATAGTATGGCTCTATCAAGTGTTTTATTTCTTACATAGTATGGCTCCACCTGGTGTTCAGTTACTTACAGAGTATGGTGCCATCTGCTGTTCAGTTACTTACATAATTTTGCTCGACCTGGTGTGTATTTATTTACATAGTATGTATCCACCTGGTGCTCAGTTACTTATATAGTAAGGCTCCATCTGGTGTTCTATTACTTCCATAGTATGGCTCCACCTGGTGATCAGTTACCTACATAGTATGTACCCACCTGGTGATCAGTTACTTACATAGTATGGCTACACCTGGTGTGAATTTATTTACATAGTATGTATCCACCTGGTGTTCAGTTAATTACATAGTCTGGCTCCACCTGTTGTTCAGTTACTTAAATAGTATGGCTCCACCTGGTGTTCTGTTATTTACATTGTATGGCTCCTCCTGGTTCTCAGATACTTACAAAGTATGGCTCCACCTGGTGTTCAGTAACTTACATAGTATGGCTGCACCTGCTGCTCAGTTACTTACATAGTATGGCTCTACCTAGTGTTCAGTTACTAACATAGTATAGCTACATCTGGTGATCAGTTTCTTACATAGTATGGCTCCCCCTGGTCTTCAGTTACTGACATAGTATGGCTACACCTGGTGTTCAGATACTTGCATAGTATGGTTCCACCTGGTGATCAGTTACTTACATAGTATGGCTCCCCCTGGTGATCAGTTACTGACATAGTATGGCTAAACCTGGTGTTCAGATATTTGCATAGTATGGCTCCACCTGGTGATCAGTTACTTACATAGTATGGCTCCCCCTGGTGATCAGTTACTGACATAGTATGGCTCCACCTATTGCTCAGTTACTTACATAGTACGTCTCCACTTGGTGTTCAGTTACTGATATAGTATGGCTCCACCTTATGTTCAGTTACTTACATAGTATGGCTCTACCTGGTGTCCAGTTACTTACGTAATATGGCTCCACCTTGTTTTCAGTTACTTACTTAGTATGGCACCACCTGGTGTTCAGTTACTTACATAGTATTGCTCCACCTGGTGTTCAGTTACTTACATGGTATGGCACCACCTGGTGATCAGTTACTTACATAGTATGGCTCCACCTAGTGTTCAGTTACTTATATAGTATGGCTCCCCCTGGTGTTCAGTTACTTACATAGTATGGCTCCACCTAGTGTTCAGTTACTTACATAGCATGGCTCCATCTGGTGACCAGTTACTTACATAGTATGGCTCCACTTAGTGTTCAGTTACTTACATAGTATGGCACTACCTTGTGATCAGTTACTTACATAGTATGGCTCCACCTAGTGTTCAGTTACTTATATATTATCGCTCCCCCTGGTGTTCAGTTACTTACATAGTATGGCTCCACCTAGTGTTCAGTTACTTACATAGCATGGCTCCATCTGGTGATCAGTTACTTACATAGAATGGCTCCACTTAGTGTTCAGTTACTTACATAGTATGGAACTACCTGGTTCTCAGATACTTACTAGGTATGGCTCCACCTGGTGTTCAGTAACTTACATGGTAATGCTCCACCTTGTGTTCAGTTACTTACATAGTATGGCTACACCTGCTGCTCAGTTACTTACATAGTATGGCTGTACCTAGTGTTCAGTTACTAACATAGTATAGCTCCATCTGGTTATCAGTTTCTTACATAGTATGGCAACACCTGGTGTTCAGATACTTGCATGGTATGGCTCCACCTGGTGATCAGTTACTGACATAGTATGGCTCCACCTATTGCTCAGTTACTTACATAGTACGTCTCCACTTGGTGTTCAGTTACTTATATAGTATGGCTCCACCTGATGTTCAGTTACTTACATAGTATGGCTCCACCTGGTGTTCAGTTACTTACATAGTATGGCTCCACCTGGTGCTCAGTTACTTACACAGTATGGCTCCACCTGATGTTCTGTTACTTACATAGTATGGCTCCACCTGGTGCTCAGTTACTTACACAGTATGGCTCCACCTGATGTTCAGTTACTTACATAGTATGGCTCTACCTTGTGTCCAGTGTAAGAGGGCGCAAGGTGCCGTCATGGACGGAAGATACGTGTCACCGAGGTTCCTGGCCTCGATGAGGTGAGAGCCGGGTTTTATGTGTCAGCAGCAGCTAGTGCTGCTTGACATTGATAGTTAGTTTGGCTGCAAAGCCAATCCGGGCTGGCTCTTACTGGGAGTAGGCAAAGAGTTGAGTGGGTGCCTACTCCCCACTGTCCAGGCCGGACTTTGCCGGGCTTTTTAAAGGCAGCCACATCAGCAGGTGTGGCTGTGATTGTCCTGGAGCTGCTGCTAGTGCTGTGGAGCTCTCTGGGCTGGAAGGATGAGCCCAGCAAGGAGGCGTGCAGTCGACCTGGAAGCCTGAAGGTGAATTATCCTGCGGCTGGGCCGACCGCCAGGTGCGAACGCGCACCTAACATCTCACAGGTGATTGAACCTGGTTTTGGACTCTTTGGTTTTGTCTTTTGTGTTTGCTGAGTGTGAATTAACACCAAGAGACTGTTTATCGTTTATTTTGTGCAAGTGTGAATAAAACACTGTTTATTGCACTTTCTGGACTCCTTGTTTTGCCTCTGTACTGCACCCGCACCGCTATCTACCAGAGCGACTCCCCACACCAGTTACTTACATAATATGGCTCCACCCTGTTTTCAGTTACTTACATAGTATGGCACCACCTGGTGTTCAGTTACTTACATAGTATTGCTCCACCTGGTGTTCACTTACTTACATGGTATGGCACCACCTGGTGATCAGTTACTTATATAGTATGGCTCCACCTAGTGTTCAGTTACTTATATAGTATGGCTCCCCCTGGTGTTCAGTTACTTACATAGTATGGCTCCACCTAGTGTTCAGTTACTTACATAGCATGGCTCCATCTGGTGATCAGTTACTTACATATTATGGCTCCACTTAGTGTTCAGTTACTTACATAGTATGGCACTACCTGGTGATCAGTTACTTACATAGTTTGGCTCCGCCTAGTGTTCAGTTACTTATATATTATCGCTCCCCCTGGTGTTCAGTTACTTACATAGTATGGCTCCACCTGGTGTTCAGTTACTTACATAGTATGGCTCCACCTGGTGTTCAGTTACTTACATAGTATGGCTCCACCTGGTGTTCAGTTACTTACATAGTATGGCTCCACCTGATGAACACTTACTTACATAGTGTGGCTCCTCCTGGTGATCACCTACATAGTATGGCTCCAACTGGTGTTCAGTTACTTCCATAGTATGGCTCCCCCTGGTGATCTGTTACTTACATAGTATGGCTCCATCTGGTGTTCAGTTACTTACATACTATGGCTCCACCTGATGTTCACTTACTTATATAGTGTGGCTCAACCTGGTAAACACTTACATAGTATGGCTCTCCCTGGTGTTCAGTTACTTACATAGTATGGCTCCATCAGGTGATCAGTTGCTTACATAGTATAGCGCCCCCTGGTGCTTAATTAGTTACTTATTATGGCTCCACCTGGTGTTCAGTTTCTTACATAGTAATGCTCTTGCTGGTAATCACTTACTTACATTGTATGGCTCCATCTCGTGTTCTATTACTTACATAGTTTGAATAACCTTGGTGTTCAGTTACTTACATAGTATGGCTCCATTTGGTCTTCAGTTAGTTACATCGTATGACGCCCCCTTGTGTTCAGTTACTTACATAGTATGACTCCACCTGGTGTTCAGTTACTTTCATAGTATGGCTCCACCTGGTGATCAGTTACTTACATAGCATAGCTTCAGCTGGTGTTCAGTTACATACATACTATGTCGCCCATTGGTGTTCAGTTACTTACATAGTATGGCGCCACCTGGTGTTCAGTTACTGACATAGTATGACTCCATCTGGTGATCAGTTATTTACATGTTATGGTTCTACCTGGTGTTCAGTTACTTACATAGTATGGCGCCCCCTTGTGTTCAGTTACTTACATAGTATGGCTCCACCTATTGTTCAGTTACTTACATAGCATGGCTCAATCTGGTGATCAGTTACTTACATAGTATGGTTCCACCTAGTGTTCAGTTACTTATATAGTATGGCTCCACCTTGTTTTCAGTTAGTTACATAGTATGTCTCCCCCTGGTGTTTAGTTACTTACATAATATGGCTCCACCTTGTTTTTAGTTACTTGCATAGTATGGCACCACCTGTTGACCATTTACTTACATAGTATGGCTCCACCTGGTGTTCAGTTACTTATATATTATGGCTCCCCCTGGTGTTCAGTTACTTACATAGTATGGCTCCACCTTGTGTTCAGTTACTTACATAGTATGGCACCATCTGGTGACCAGTTACTTACATATTATGGCTCCACCTGGTGTTCAGTTACTTACTTAGTATGGCTCCACCTGGTGTTCAGTTACTTACATAGTATGGCTCCCCCTGGTGTTCAGTTACTTATATATTATCGCTCCCCCTGGTGTTCAGTTACTTACATAGTTTGGCTCCACCTGGTGTTCAGTTACTTACATAGTATGGCTCCACCTGGTGTTCAGTTACTTATATATTATCGCTCCCCCTGGTGTTCAGTTACTTACATAGTATGGCTCCCTCCGGTGTTCAGTTACTTACATAGTATGGCTCCACCTGGTGTGCAGTGTATTGCAGTGTACACCTCCTGAGCTGGTGGACATGCATGTTTAGTCACTCTGCAGACTGCCAGGTTTTTCTATTGTGATCTTTCTACCACTAGAGTACATCCAATAGAAATAGCTTTCTGTCCTGGTCGTCAGAAGGAGCAGAGCCTCTGCAGTACATTGGAGTATAGTTGAAATGGCTCCTTCTGTAGGCAATGTAAGAAGGGGCTATACTATCATCTGCCAGAGTGAGAAGGAGACTGATTCTGTTCATATACTGCACCCTGCACTAGGAGAGTTAATGGAAGCAGATGATGAATGATATAACTTCCACCTCTGAGGACTTTTGTTGTGAACATGACCCCTGTGATGACGAGAAGATGACCCCTGATGTGATGACGAGAACATGACCCCTGAGGTGATGACCAGAAGATGACCCCTGATGTGATGACGAGAAGATGACCCCTGATGTGATGACGAGAAGACGACCCCTGATGTGATGACGAGAAGATGACCCCTAATGTGATGACGAGAAGATGACCCCTGATGTGATGACGAGAAGATGACCCCTGATGTGATGACGATAAGATGACCCCTGATGTGATGACGAGAAGACGACCCCTGATGTGATGACGAGAAGATGACCCCTAATGTGATGACGAGAAGATGACCCCTAATGTGATGACGAGAAGATGAATCCTGATGTGATGACGAGAAGACGACCCCTGATGTGATGACGAGACGATGACCCCTGATGTGATGACGAGAAGATGAATCCTGATGTGATGACGAGAAGATGAATCCTGATGTGATGACGAGAAGACGACCCCTTATGTGATTACGAGAAGATGACCTCTGATGTGATGATGAGATGATGACCTCTGATGTGATGACGAGATGATGACCTCTGATGTGATGACGAGAAGACAACCTCTGATGTGATGACGAGAAGATGACCTTTGATGTGATGACGAGAAGATGACCCCTGATGTGATGACGATAAGATGACCACTGATGTGATGACGAGAAGATGACCCTTGATGTGATGATGATAAGATGAATCCTGATGTGATGACGATAAGATGACCACTGATGTGATGACGAGAAGATGACCCCTGATGTGATGATGATAAGATGAATCCTGATGTGATGACGAGAAGACGACCCTGATGTGATGACGAGAAGATAACCCCTGATGTGATGACAATAAGATGACCCCTGATGTGATGACGATAAGATGATCCCTGATGTGATGACGAGAAGATGACCCCTGATGTGATGACGAGAAGATGAATCCTGATGTGATGACGAGAAGATGACCCCTGATGTGATGACGAGAAGACAACCTCTGATGTGATGACGAGAAGATGACCCCTGATGTGATAACGAGAAGATGACCCCTGATGTGATGACGAGAAGATGACCCCTGATGTGATGACGAGAA
The DNA here is from genome assembly GCA_033119425.1 of Bufotes viridis. Classification (NCBI taxonomy): domain Eukaryota; kingdom Metazoa; phylum Chordata; class Amphibia; order Anura; family Bufonidae; genus Bufotes; species Bufotes viridis. Next base: position 19,394,636 of record CM065589.1, on the reverse strand, counting down.
GATGACCCTTGATGTGATAACGAGAAGATGACCCCTGATGTGATAACGATAAGATGAATCCTGATGTGATGACGAGAAGATGACCCCTGATGTGATGACGAGAAGATGACCCCTGATGTGATGACGAGAAGATGACCCATGATGTGATGACGAGAAGATGACCCCTGATGTGATGACGAGAAGATGACCCCTGATGTGATGACGAGAAGATAACCCCTGATGTGATGACAATAAGATGACCCCTGATGTGATAACGATAAGATGATCCCTGATGTGATGACGAGAAGATGAACCCTGATGTGATGACGAGAAGATGAATCCTGATGTGATGACGAGAAGATGACCCCTGATGTGATGACGAGAAGATGACCCCTGATGTGATGACGAGAAGATGACCCCTGATGTGATGACCAGAAGATGACCCCTGATGTGATGACCAGAAGATGACCCCTGATGTGATGACGATAAGATGACCCCTGATGTGATGACCAGAAGATAACCCCTGATATTAAGATGAGAAGATGACTAGAGATGTTGCGAACATAAAATTTTCTGTTCACGAACGGCAAACGTGAACTTCCGCGAATGTTTGTGAACGGGTGAACCGCCATAGACTTCAATAGGCAGGCGAATTTTAAAACCCTCAGGGACTCTTTCTGGCCACAATAGTGATGGAAAAGTTGTTTCAAGGGGACTAACACCTGGACTGTGGCATGCCGGAGGGGGATCTATGGCAAAACTCCCATGGAAAATTTCTGTCACTGCGGTGGGGCGGACTGAACGCAAGTGTGCACACAAGATCAGGCCTGATCGGGCGAACACTGCGTTTTTTGTAAAGCCTAAGGTGACCGTAATGTACGGATATAGATCTGATTGCGATCAGTCTTGATCACTCACAGATACTATATAGTTCTAGTGCTGATTAGCGACAGTGACTAATCAGTGACTGCGGTGCAGTGGGCGCTAACTACCTAACAAGTAGATAACTACCTGGCGGTGATTAGGGACCCTTACAGGGGGGTGATAAATATCAGGGGGGTGGCCAGGGAGTCTATATGGGGTGATCAGGGGTTAATAAGTGACAGGGGGGGAGGGTGTAGTGTAGTGTGGTGCTTAGTGCTACTTACAGAGCTGCCTGTGTCCTCTGGGGGTCGATCCAAGTAAAAGGGACCAGGGTGCTGTAGAGGTCACTGTTATGGGGGCAGGGTGCAGTAGAGGTCACTGTTATGGGGGCAGAGTGCTGTAGAGGTCACTGTTATAGGGGCGGGGTGCTGTAGAGGTCACTGTTATAGGGGAGGGGTGCTGTAGAGGTCACTGTTATAGGGGCGGGGTGCTGTAGAGGTCACTGTTATAGGGGCGGGGTGCTGTAGAGGTCACTGTTATAGGGGCGGGGTGCTGTAGAGGTCACTGTTATAGGGGCGGGGTGCTGTAGAGGTCACTGTTATAGGGGCGGGGTGCTGTAGAGGTCACTGTTATAGGGGCAGGAGTGCTGTAGAGGTCACTGTTATAGGGGCGGGGTGCTGTAGAGGTCACTGTTATAGGGGCGGGGTGCTGTAGAGGTCACTGTTATAGGGGCGGGGTGCTGTAGAGGTCACTGTTATAGGGGCGGGGTGCTGTAGAGGTCACTGTTATAGGGGCGGGGTGCTGTAGAGGTCACTGTTATAGGGGCGGGGTGCTGTAGAGGTCACTGTTATAGGGGCGGGGTGCTGTAGAGGTCACTGTTATAGGGGCGGGGTGCTGTAGAGGTCACTGTTATAGGGGCGGGGTGCTGTAGAGGTCACTGTTATAGGGGCGGGGTGCTGTAGAGGTCACTGTTATAGGGGCGGGGTGCTGTAGAGGTCACTGTTATAGGGGCGGGGTGCTGTAGAGGTCACTGTTATAGGGGCGGGGTGCTGTAGAGGTCACTGTTATAGGGGCGGGGTGCTGTAGAGGTCACTGTTATAGGGGCGGGGTGCTGTAGAGGTCACTGTTATAGGGGCGGGGTGCTGTAGAGGTCACTGTTATAGGGGCGGGGTGCTGTAGAGGTCACTGTTATAGGGGCGGGGTGCTGTAGAGGTCACTGTTATAGGGGCGGGGTGCTGTAGAGGTCACTGTTATAGGGCGGGGTGCTGTAGAGGTCACTGTTATAGGGGCGGGGTGCTGTAGAGGTCACTGTTATAGGGGCGGGGTGCTGTAGAGGTCACTGTTATAGGGGCGGGGTGCTGTAGAGGTCACTGTTATAGGGGCGGGGTGCTGTAGAGGTCACTGTTATAGGGGCGGGGTGCTGTAGAGGTCACTGTTATAGGGGCGGGGTGCTGTAGAGGTCACTGTTATAGGGCAGGGTGCTGTAGAGGTCACTGTTATAGGGGCGGGGTGCTGTAGAGGTCACTGTTATAGGGGCGGGGTGCTGTAGAGGTCACTGTTATAGGGGCGGGGTGCTGTAGAGGTCACTGTTATAGGGGCGGGGTGCTGTAGAGGTCACTGTTATAGGGGCGGGGTGCTGTAGAGGTCACTGTTATAGGGGCGGGGTGCTGTAGAGGTCACTGTTATAGGGGCGGGGTGCTGTAGAGGTCACTGTTATAGGGGCGGGGTGCTGTAGAGGTCACTGTTATAGGGGCGGGGTGCTGTAGAGGTCACTGTTATAGGGGCGGGGTGCTGTAGAGGTCACTGTTATAGGGCGGGGTGCTGTAGAGGTCACTGTTATAGGGGCGGGGTGCTGTAGAGGTCACTGTTATAGGGGCGGGGTGCTGTAGAGGTCACTGTTATAGGGGCGGGGTGCTGTAGAGGTCACTGTTATAGGGGCGGGGTGCTGTAGAGGTCACTGTTATAGGGGCGGGGTGCTGTAGAGGTCACTGTTATAGGGGCGGGGTGCTGTAGAGGTCACTGTTATAGGGGCGGGGTGCTGTAGAGGTCACTGTTATAGGGGCGGGGTGCTGTAGAGGTCACTGTTATAGGGGCGGGGTGCTGTAGAGGTCACTGTTATAGGGGCGGGGTGCTGTAGAGGTCACTGTTATAGGGGCGGGGTGCTGTAGAGGTCACTGTTATAGGGGCGGGGTGCTGTAGAGGTCACTGTTATAGGGGCGGGGTGCTGTAGAGGTCACTGTTATAGGGCGGGGTGCTGTAGAGGTCACTGTTATAGGGGCGGGGTGCTGTAGAGGTCACTGTTATAGGGGCGGGGTGCTGTAGAGGTCACTGTTATAGGGGCGGGGTGCTGTAGAGGTCACTGTTATAGGGGCGGGGTGCTGTAGAGGTCACTGTTATAGGGGCGGGGTGCTGTAGAGGTCACTGTTATAGGGGCGGGGTGCTGTAGAGGTCACTGTTATAGGGGCGGGGTGCTGTAGAGGTCACTGTTATAGGGGCGGGGTGCTGTAGAGGTCACTGTTATAGGGGCGGGGTGCTGTAGAGGTCACTGTTATAGGGGCGGGGTGCTGTAGAGGTCACTGTTATAGGGGCGGGGTGCTGTAGAGGTCACTGTTATAGGGGCGGGGTGCTGTAGAGGTCACTGTTATAGGGGCGGGGTGCTGTAGAGGTCACTGTTATAGGGGCGGGGTGCTGTAGAGGTCACTGTTATAGGGGCGGGGTGCTGTAGAGGTCACTGTTATAGGGGCGGGGTGCTGTAGAGGTCACTGTTATAGGGGCGGGGTGCTGTAGAGGTCACTGTTATAGGGGCGGGGTGCTGTAGAGGTCACTGTTATAGGGGCGGGGTGCTGTAGAGGTCACTGTTATAGGGGCGGGGTGCTGTAGAGGTCACTGTTATAGGGGCGGGGTGCTGTAGAGGTCACTGTTATAGGGGCGGGGTGCTGTAGAGGTCACTGTTATAGGGGCGGGGTGCTGTAGAGGTCACTGTTATAGGGGCAGGGTGCTGTAGAGGTCACTGTTATAGGGGCGGGGTGCTGTAGAGGTCACTGTTATAGGGGCGGGGTGCTGTAGAGGTCACTGTTATAGGGGCGGGGTGCTGTAGAGGTCACTGTTATAGGGGCGGGGTGCTGTAGAGGTCACTGTTATGGGGGCAGGGTGCTGTAGAGGTCACTGTTATAGGGGCAGGGTGCTGTAGAGGTCACTGTTATAGGGGCAGAGTGCTGTAGAGGTCACTGTTATAGGTGCGGGGTGCTGTAGAGGTCACTGTTATAGGGGAGGGTGCCGTAGAGGTCACTGTTATAGGGGTGGGGTGCTGTAGAGGTCACTGTTATAGGGGCAGGGTGCTGTAGAGGTCACTGTTATAGGGGCGGGGTGCTGTAGAGGTCACTGTTATGGAGGCGGGGTGCTGTAGAGGTCACTGTTATAGGGGCAGGGTGCTGTAGAGGTCACTGTTATAGGTGCGGGGTGCTGTAGAGGTCACTGTTATGGGGGCGGGGTGCTGTAGAGGTCACTGTTATAGGGGCAGGGTGCTGTAGAGGTCACTGTTATAGGGGCGTGGGGTGCTGTAGAGGTCACTGTTATATGGGCGGGGTGCTGTAGAGGTCACTGTTATAGGGGCGGGGTGCTGTAGAGGTCACTGTTATAGGGGTGGGGTGCTGTAGAGGTCACTGTTATAGGGGCGGGGTGCTGTGGAGGTCACTGTTATAGGGGCGGGGTGCTGTAGAGGTCACTGTTATAGGGGAGGGTGCCGTAGAGGTCACTGTTATAGGGGAGGGTGCTGTAGATGTCACTGTTATAGGGGAGGGTGCTGTAGAGGTCACTGTTATAGGGGCGGGGTGCTGTAGAGGTCACTGTTATAGGGGCGGGGTGCTGTAGAGGTCACTGTTATAGGGGCGGGGTGCTGTGGAGGTCACTGTTATAGGGGCGGGGTGCTGTAGAGGTCACTGTTATAGGGGCGGGGTGCTGTAGATGTCACTGTTATAGGGGCGGGGTGCTCTAGAGGTCACTGTTATGGGGGCAGGGTACTGTAGAGGTCACTGTTATAGGGGCAGGGTGCTGTAAAGGTCACTGTTATAGGGGAGGGTGCTGTAGAGGTCACTGTTATAGGGGCGGGGTGCAGTAGAGGTCACTGTTATAGGGGCGGGGTGCTGTAGAGGTCACTGTTATAGGGGAGGGTGCCGTAGAGGTCACTGTTATAGGGGTGGGGTGCTGTAGAGGTCACTGTTATAGGGGCAGGGTGCTGTAGAGGTCACTGTTATAGGGGAGGGTGCTATAGAGGTCACTGTTATAGGGGCGGGGTGCAGTAGAGGTCACTGTTATAGGGGCGGGGTGCTGTGGAGGTCACTGTTATAGGGGCGGGGTGCTGTAGAGGTCACTGTTATAGGGGCTGGGTGCTGTAGAGGTCACTGTTATAGGGGAGGGTGCTGTAGAGGTCACTGTTATAGGGGCGGGGTGCTGTAGAGGTCACTGTTATAGGGGCGGGGTGCTGTGGAGGTCACTGTTATAGGGGCGGGGTGCTGTAGAGGTCACTGTTATAGGGGAGGGTGCTGTAGAGGTCACTGTTATAGGGGCAGGGTGCTGTAAAGGTCACTGTTATGGAGGCGGGGTGCTGTAGAGGTCACTGTTATAGGGGAGGGTGCTGTAGAGGTCACTGTTATTGAGGATACTGTCAATATCTTTTAATGACACACACAAACATTAAGTGAAACAGATGAAATATACCTGAGCGAAGCCGAGTCCTTCTGCTAGTTATTAATATTATTATTGCCCCACTTATGATTATATTAAGTGACCCCCTTATCATTATTATTAGTGACCCTCTTATTATTATTATTATTATTATTATTGACCCTCTTATTATTATTATTATTAGTGACCCCCTTATCATTATTATTAGTGACCCTCTTATTATTATTATTAGTGACCCCCCTCATTATTAATATCAGTGTCCCCCTTATTATTATTAATATTAGTGACCCTCTTATTATTATTATTTTTAATATTAGTGACCCTCTTATTATTATTAGTGATCCCCTTATTATTATTATTATTATTATTAGTGACCCCCTTATCATTATTATTAGTGACCCTCTTATTATTATTATTATTAGTGACCCCCTTATCATTATTATTAGTGACCCTCTTATTATTATTATTATTAGTGATCCCCTTATTATTATTATTATTATTATTAGTGACCCCCTTATCATTATTATTAGTGACCCTCTTATTATTATTATTATTAGTGACCCCCTTATTATTATTATTAGTGACCCTCTTATTATTATTATTAGTGACCCCCTTATTATTATTAGTGACCCTCCTATTATTAATATTAGTGACCCTCTTATTATTATTATTATTAGTGTCCCCCTTATTATTAGTGTCCCCCTTACTATTATTAATATTAGTGACCCTCTTATTATTATTATTATTAGTGTCCCCCTTACTATTATTAATATTAGTGACCCTCTTATTATTATTATTATTAGTGTCCCCCTTATTATTAGTGTCCCCCTTATTCTTATTAATATTAGTGACCCTCTTATTATTATTATTAGTGATCCCCTTCTCCAGCAGGGCACTGAGGTGCTGTATGAAATTTGGGGTCACCCTGAACGCACCCCAGGACTTCAGGCCTCACTGCTGCCTGACTTATGTGGTGACGTCCAGGGAACCAGATGTTAGAAGCTGAGGAAGGAGGGGGGCGTAGTTAACCCTCCAGCTGCTGGAGCTCAGCCACTGCCGCGCCCTCGCACACTGTGTGTTGAGCCATGTGTGGAATCCTATTTCTGGGGGCAGGAGCCTGAATTCCTGAGTCCTGCTCTCTCCATTTATGGCCTCCGCTCCCAGGACTCCAGACAGGGAAGAAACCTCCAATAAGTCCTTATAGGGTGATGTCCCGGCAATGAGCGATGGCTGTGGGCCCAATGTCATGGGGGTATGCTATATGTGACTAATCTGCTGAGGAGCAATGTACATATTATAGGGATCAACCCCCCCCCGAGAACTACAAACGAGGACCACAAAGAAGAGATTGTCCAGACTCATAGCAAGGAGAACGTGTAAAAACGAAGAGAGCATTCACAGCTCTGACACCAGGTTCATAAAACACGTTTATTGATAGGTGTCAGCTACGACAAACTGTATACACTCATACTTGTGACCCCCACCCCTGTCCCCCCACACCCGTGACGAGCTACTGGTGACAGTTCTCTCACACCCAGGACAAGTTCTACTGGTGACAATCCCCCCACTCAAGAAGAGTTCTACTGGTGACAATCCCCCCACCCAGGACGAGTTCTACTGGTGACAATCCCCCCACTCAAGAAGAGTTCTACTGGTGACAATCCCCCCACCCAGGACGAGTTCTACTGGTGACAATCCCCCAACTCAAGAAGAGTTCTACTGGTGACAATTCCCCCACTCAAGAAGAGTTCTACTGGTGACAATCCCCCACTCCAGAAGAGTTCTACTGGTGACAATCCCCCCACCCAGGACGCGTTCTACTGGTGACAATCCCCCAACTCAAGAAGAGTTCTACTGGTGACAATCCCCCCACTCAAGAAGAGTTCTACTGGTGACAATCCCCCACTCCAGAAGAGTTCTACTGGTGACAATCCCCCCACCCAGGACGCGTTCTACTGGTGACAATCCCCCCACCCAGGACGAGTTCTACTGGTGACAATCCCCCCACCCAGGACGAGTTCTACTGGTGACAATCCCCCCACCCAGGACGAGTTCTACTGGTGACAATCCCGCCACTCAAGAAGAGTTCTACTGGTGACAATCCCTCCACCCAGGACGAGTTCTACTGGTGACAATCCCCCCACCCAGGACGAGCTCTACTGGTGACAATCCCCCCCACACCCAGGACGAGCTCTACTGGTGACAATCCCCCCACCCAGGACGAATTCTACTGGTGACAATCCCCCCACCCAGGACGAGTTCTACTGGTGACAATCCCCCCACCCAGGACGAGTTCTACTGGTGACAATCCCCCCACCCAGGACGAGTTCTACTGGTGACAATCCCGCCACTCAAGAAGAGTTCTACTGGTGACAATCCCTCCACCCAGGACGAGTTCTACTGGTGACAATCCCCCCACCCAGGACGAGCTCTACTGGTGACAATCCCCCCCACACCCAGGACGAGTTCTACTGGTGACAATCCCCCCACCCAGGACGAATTCTACTGGTGACAATCCCCCACCCAGGACCGAGCTTTACTGGTGACAATCCCCCACCCAGGACGAGCTCTACTGGTGAGAATCCCCCCACCCAGGACGAGTTCTACTGGTGACAATCCCCCCACTCAAGAAGAGTTCTACTGGTGACAATCCCCCACACCCAGGGAGAGCTCTACTGGTGACAATCCCCCTGGAAAGAGCTCTGCTGGTGATATTCCCCCCCCACACCAGGGACGAGTTCTACTGGTGACAATCCCCCCACTCAAGAAGAGTTCTACTGGTGACAATCCCCCACACCCAGGGAGAGCTCTACTGGTGACAATCCCCCTGGAAAGAGCTCTGCTGGTGATATTCCCCCCCACACCAGGGACGAGCTCTACTGGTGACAGTCCCTCTGGAAAGAGCTCTACTGTTGACAATCCCCCCACACCCAGGACAAGCTACTGGTGACAATCCCCCCGGAAAGAGCTCTGCTGGTGACAATTCTCCCGCACCCATGACAAGCTTTACTGGTGACAACCCCCCCACATCTTGGAAGACCTCTACCGGTGACAATCCCACCACATCTTGGATAATCTGTACTGATGATGCCCTTCCAACCTTCGGGTGCTCTCAGTGCTGCCTCTATATGAACTATATACACTTACACCCCCCACCCCCCTGTCGAGCGCTGACGGTCACGCCATGTTCTCATCAGCGGTTGCTGCTTTGTAGATGACATTTGATTTTGAATCCGATGACCTGAAATAAATAATAAAGTAATTACTAATCATGTAAACTTGTAACACGAGGTGTGCAGGTCCTAAAGAATATGAGAGAAGATACCAGATTGTTACCCCCGACCCTCCACCAGAGTGACAGACTATGGGTGGCTTCTCAACTCCAGGACATATGTATGCTAGAGGCAGTCACTGTGACCGATGACCCTATATGTCTTGTCCCCCTCCCCTGCAGCACTGTCATATACAGTATCTCACAAAAGTAAGTACACCCCTCACATTTTTGTAAATATTATTTCCTATCTTTTCCTAGGACAACACTAAAGATCTGACCTTTAAAACAAAGTAAAGTAGTCAGCGTACAGCTTGTATGACGGTGTAAATTAGGCGTGCCCTCAAAATAACTCAACACACAGCCATTAATCAAGACCCCTGGCAACAAAAGTTAGTACACCCTTAAGTGACAATCGTCAAATTGTGCCCAATTCCCCTCCCCGGTGTCACGTGATTCAGCTCGTTAGTGTTACAAATCTCAGGTGTGAATCTCAGTAAATCGGGTGTTCTCGCTCTCACACTCTCTCATACTGGTCACTGGAAGTTCAACATGGCACCTCGTGGCCAAGAACTCTCTGAGGATCTGGAAAAAAAAAATTATTGCTCATCATAAAGATGGCCGAGGCTATAAGAAGATTGCCGACACCCTGACTCTGAGCTGCATCAAAGTGACCAAGACCATACAGCGATTTAACAAGACGGGTTCCATCTGAACAGGCCTCACCATGGCCGACAAGAGAAGCTGAGTGTACGAGCTCAGCGTCAGATCCAGAGGCTGTATGAGTGCTGCCAGCATTGCTGCAGAGGTTACAGGGGTGGGGGGTCAGCCTGTCAGTGCTCAGCGTCATATCCAGAGGTTCTATGAGTGCTGCCAGCATTGCTGGAGAGATTACAGGGGTGGGGGGTCAGCCTGTCAGAGTTCAACGTCGTATCCAGAGGTTGTATGAGTGCTGCTAGCAGCATGCAGTACCTGCAGCACGGTGTGAACAGAACACCGGGACTTGATCTCTATACGCGGTACCTGCAGCACGGTGTGAACAGAACACCGGGACTTGATCTCTATACGCGGTACCTGCAGCACGGTGTGAACAGAACACCGGGACTTGATCTCTATACGCGGTACCTGCAGCACGGTGTAAACCGAACACCAGGACTTGATCTCTATACGCGGTACCTGCAGCACGGTGTGAACTGAACACCAGGACTTGATCTCTATACGCTGTACCTGCAGCACGGTGTGAACAGAACACCGGGACTTGATCTCTATACGCGGTACCTGCAGCACGGTGTAAACCAAACACCAGGACTTGATCTCTATACGCGGTACCTGCAGCACAGTGTGAACTGAACACCAGGACTTGATCTCTATACACGGTACCTGCAGCACAGTGTGAACTGAACACCAGGACTTGATCTCTATACGCGGTACCTGCAGCACGGTGTGAACTGAACACCAGGACTTGATCTCTATACGCGGTACCTGCAGCACGGTGTGAACAGAACACCGGGACTTGATCTCTATACGCGGTACCTGCAGCACGGTGTGAACAGAACACCGGGACTTGATCTCTATACGCGGTACCTGCAGCACGGTGTGAACAGAACACCGGGACTTGATCTCTATACGCGGTACCTGCAGCACGGTGTGAACAGAACACCGGGACTTGATCTCTATACGCGGTACCTGCAGCACGGTGTAAACCGAACACCAGGACTTGATCTCTATACGCGGTACCTGCAGCACGGTGTGAACAGAACACCAGGACTTGATCTCTATACGCGGTACCTGCAGCACGGTGTGAACAGAACACCGGGACTTGATCTCTATACGCGGTACCTGCAGCACGGTGTGAACAGAACACCGGGACTTGATCTCTATACGCGGTACCTGCAGCACGGTGTGAACAGAACACCGGGACTTGATCTCTATACGCGGTACCTGCAGCACGGTGTAAACCAAACACCAGGACTTGATCTCTATACGCGGTACCTGCAGCACGGTGTGAACAGAACACCGGGACTTGATCTCTATACGCGGTACCTGCAGCACGGTGTAAACCGAACACCAGGACTTGATCTCTATACGCAGTACCTGCAGCACGGTGTGAACAGAACACCGGGACTTGATCTCTATACGCGGTACCTGCAGCACAGTGTAAACCGAACACCAGGACTTGATCTCTATACGCGGTACCTGCAGCACAGTGTGAACTGAACACCAGGACTTGATCTCTATACACGGTACCTGCAGCACAGTGTGAACTGAACACCAGGACTTGATCTCTATACGCGGTACCTGCAGCACGGTGTGAACTGAACACCAGGACTTGATCTCTATACGCGGTACCTGCAGCACGGTGTAAACCGAACACCAGGACTTGATCTCTATACGCGGTACCTGCAGCACGGTGTAAACCGAACACCAGGACTTGGTCTCTATACGCTGTACCTGCAGCACGGTGTGAACTGAACACCGGGACTTGATCTCTATACACGGTACCTGCAGCACGGTGTGAACCGAGCACCAGGACTTGATCTCTATACGCGGTACCCGCAGCACAGTGTGAACTGAACACCAGGACTTGATCTCTATACGCGGTACCTGCAGCACAGTGTGAACTGAAAACCAGGACTTGATCTCTATACGTGGTACCTGCAGCACAGTGTGAACTGAACACCAGGACTTGATCTCTATACGCGGTACCTGCAGCACAGTGTGAACCGAACACCAGGACTTGATCTCTATACGCGGTACCCGCAGCACAGTGTGAACTGAACACCGGGACTTGGTCTGTATACGCGGTACCTGCAGCACAGTGTGAACTGAACACCAGGACTTGATCTCTATACGCGGTACCTGCAGCACGGTGTGAACTGAACACCAGGACTTGGTCTGTATACGCGGTACCCGCAGCACAGTGTGAACATACTGTCCTCTGTAGTATATATACAGTATACTGTCCTCTGTAGTATATATATACAGTATACTGTCCTCTGTAGTATATATACAGTATACTGTCCTCTGTAGTATATATACAGCATACTGTTCTCTGTAGTATATATACAGTATACTGTCCTCTGTAGTATATATATATAAATATATATATATATATATATATATATATATATATATATACAGTATACTGTCCTCTGTGGTATATATATACAGTATAGTATCCTCTGTAGTGTATATATACAGTATACTGTCCTCTGTTATATATACAGTATACTGTCCTCTGTAGTATATATACAGTATACTGTCCTCTGTAGTATATATACAGTATACTGTCCTCTGTAGTATATATATACAGTATACTGTCCTCTGTAGTATATATACAGTATACTGTCCTCTGTAGTATATATACAGTATACTATCCTCTGTAGTATATATACAGTATACTGTCCTCTGTAGTATATATACAGCATACTGTTCTCTGTAGTATATATACAGTATACTGTCCTCTGTAGTATATATATATATATATATATATATATATACAGTATACTGTCCTCTGTGGTATATATATACAGTATAGTATCCTCTGTAGTGTATATATACAGTATACTGTCCTCTGTTATATATACAGTATACTGTCCTCTGTAGTGTATATACAGTAGACTGTCCTCTGTAGTATATATACAGTACACTGTCCTCTGTAGTATATATACAGTATCCTGTCCTCTGTAGTATATATACAGTATACTGTCCTCTGTAGTATATATACAGTATACTGTCCTCTGTAGTATATATACAGTATACTGTCCTCTGTAGTATATATACAGTATACTGTCCTCTGTAGTATATATACAGTATACTGTCCTCTGTAGTGTATATATACAGCATACTGTCCTCTGTAGTATATATTCAGTATACTGTCCTCTGTAGTATATTTATATATATATATATATATATATATATATATATATATATATATATGTATATATACAGTATACTGTCCTCTGTGGTATATATATACAGTATAGTATCCTCTGTAGTGTATATATACAGTATACTGTCCTCTGTAGTATATATACAGTATACTGTCCTCTGTAGTATATATACAGTATACTGTCCTCTGTAGTGTATATATATACAGTATACTGTCCTCTGTAGTATATATACAGTATACTGTCCTCTGTAGTATATATACAGTATACTGTCCTCTGTGTTATATATATAGTATACTGTTCTCTGTAGTATATATACAGTATACTGTCCTCTGTAGTATATATACAGTATACTGTCATCTGTAGTATATATACAGTTTACTGTCCTCTGTAGTATATATACAGTATACTGTCCTCTGTAGTATATATACAGTATACTGTCCTCTGTAGTATATATATACAGTATACTGTCCTCTGTAGTATATATACAGTACACTGTCCTCTGTAGTATATATATACAGTATACTGTCCTCTGTAGTATATATATACAGTATACTGTCCTCTGTAGTATATATATACAGTATACTGTCCTCTGTAGTATAGATACAGTATACTGTCCTCTGTAGTATATATACAGTATACTGTCCTCTGTAGTATATGTATATACAGTATACTGTTCTCTGTAGTATATATACAGTATACTGTCCTCTGTAGTCTATATACAGTATACTGTCCTCTGTAGTATATATATACAGTATACTGTCCTCTGTAGTAAATATACATTATACTGTCCTCTGTAGTATATATACAGTATACTGTCCTCTGTAGTATATGTATATACAGTATACTGTTCTCTGTAGTATATATACAGTATACTGTCCTCTGTAGTATATATACAGTATACTGTCCTCTGTAGTGTATATACAGTATACTGTCCTTTGAAATATATATATATATATATATATATATATATATATATATATATATATATATAGATTATACTCTCCTCTGTAGTGTATATACAGAATACTGTCCTCTGTAGTATATATACAGTATACTGTCCTCTGTAGTATTTATACAGTATACTGTCCTCTGTAGTATATATACAGTGTACTGTCCTCTGTAGTGTGTATATACAGTATACTGTCCTCTGTAGTGTATATACAGTGTACTGTCCTCTGTAGTATATATACAGTATATTCTCCTCTGTAGTATATATACAGTATACAGTCCTCTGTAGTGTATAACAGTATACTGTCCTCTGTAGTATATATATACAGTATACTGTCCTCTGTAGTATATATATACAGTATACTGTCCTTTGTGGTGTGTGTGTATAATGCAAATATATATACTGTCAAAGTATATAATGTCACTGTATATAATGTCTCTGTATATAATGTCACTGTATATAATGTCTCTGTGTATGTACTACCACTGTATATACTGTCACTCTATGTACTATCACTATATCTACTGTCACTGTATATACTGTCTATTTATATGATGTTTCTGTAAATTCTGTAACATGAGGGGGCCCTGACAATACAATGTTTCAGTCCTTTTCCCGGACGGACCCCTTCTGATTTCGGGCTCTGTAGCAGCCACTACCCCATTGAATACATTAGTGACTGAGCTCAGAATGACATCTCTGAGGAGTATACAGCCTGATAGACTAGCCAGTATCCTGCCTCCTGATGGGCTGTCTGACTGCAAGGCATTATGGACGGGCCCTCAGTCCAGGGTCACGTCCTGTCCCCTCACTGCTGAGTCTATCAGCTGCGGCTATCTGTATAGTGGGCGTCATCTCTTTAGGTTCATTCTCTACCCATTGACTCCTCTGTACATTTCTAAGACCCTCTTGTCTCCTGCACTCACAGGGTGGTCCTCGGGCAGTCCCTCTCTGCCCCCTATAATCAGGTACTGGACCCCCCAGGACTCGTGCAGGTGTCGCTGGCCCTGTGCTCTTACCTGTGGTTACTCTTGCGGCTCTTCCTCACATACACGTAGAATGCCACAGCTGTGATACCAAAGAGGATGCCAAATATAATGGCCAGCATGTCGCCTGGGGAGAGAGGGAGTGTCAGCAGCTCTCAATCAGGGTCATCACTATACCTCCCAACTGTCCCGGATCCAACGAGGCAGTCGGGAACAGCTGAGGTATGTGAAGGGGCAAATGTCTGGGCATCGCTACTATGAAGAGGGCACATCTGAACTACTACTGTGAGGGGAAAATATCTGTGCATAACTACTGTGAGGGGGCACATATCTGGACGTACCTACTATGATGGGGCACATATATGGGCATTACTACTGTGAGAGGGCACATATCTGGGTGAAACGACTGTGAGGGGCACATATCTGGGTGTAATGACTGTGAGGGGCACATATCTGGGTGTAACGACTGTGAGGGGGCACATTTCTGGGCATTACTACTGTGAGGGGCTCATATCTGGGTGTAACTACTATGATGGGGCACATATCTAGGCATTACTACTGTGAGGGGCTACATATCTGGGCACAACTACTATGAGGGGGCACATATGTGGCCATAACTACTGTGAGGGGGTACATAACTGGCCATGACTACAGTGAAGGGAACAGGTAATTGTGCATAACTACTGTGAAGGCGCCCATATGTGGCCATAAATACTGTGAGGTGGCACATATCTGGGCATAGCTTCTGTGAGGGGCACATATCTGGGCATAACTACTGTGAGGGGGCACATATCTGGGCATAACTACTGTGAGGGGACACATATCTGTGCATAACTACTGTAAAGGGGCACATATCTGGGCATAATTTCTGTAAAGGGGCACAAATCTGGGCATAATACTGTGAGGGGGCACATATCTGGGCATAACTGCTTTGAGGGGCACATGTCTGGCCACGACTATTTTGAAGGGGACACATATCTGTGCATAACTACTGTGAGGGGCACATATCTGAGCGTAACTCCTATGAGGGGGCACATATGTGTCCATAACTACTTTAGGGGGCACATATGTGGGTTATCTACTGTGAGGGGCACATACTTGGGTTTAACTACTGTGAGGGGCTATATATCTGCCCATATCTTCTGTGAGGGGCACATATCTGGGCGTAACTAGTATGAGGGGGCACATATCTGGCCATGACTAAAGTGAAGGGAACACATATCTGGCCATAACTACTAAGAGGCGGCACATATATGGGAATAGCTTCTGTAAGGGGCACATATCTGGGCATAACATAGAAACATAGAAACATAGAATGTGTCGGCAGATAAGAACCATTTGGCCCATCTAGTCTGCCCAATATACTGAATCCTATGACTAG
Source organism: Bufotes viridis (assembly GCA_033119425.1). Lineage (NCBI taxonomy): Eukaryota > Metazoa > Chordata > Amphibia > Anura > Bufonidae > Bufotes > Bufotes viridis. The sequence goes on along the minus strand of CM065589.1, from coordinate 19,378,630 downwards.
CCCCCGGCCCTATCTTATATGAAGGATGGCCTTATGCCCAATATACTGAATCCTATGACTAGCCCCCGGCCGTATCTTATATGAAGGATGGCCTTATGCCCAATATACTGAATACTATGACTAGCCCCCGGCCCTATCTTATATGAAGGATGGCCTTATGCCCAATATACTGAATACTATGACTAGCCCCGGCCCTATCTTATATGAAGGATGGCCTTATGCCCAATATACTGAATACTATGACTAGCCCCGGCCCTATCTTATATGAAGGATGGCCTTATGCCCAATATACTGAATACTATGAATAGCCCTCGGCCCTATCTTATATGAAGGATGGCCTTATGCCCAATATACTGAATCCTATGACTAGCCCCCGGCCGTATCTTATATGAAGGATGGCCTTATGCCCAATATACTGAATACTATGACTAGCCCCCGGCCCTATCTTATATGAAGGACGGCCTTATGCCCAATATACTGAATACTATGACTAGCCCCCGGCCCTATCTTATATGAAGGATGGCCTTATCCCCAATATACTGAATACTATGAATAGCCCCGGCCCTATCTTATATGAAGGATGGCCTTATCCCCAATATACTGAATACTATGAATAGCCCCGGCCCTATCTTATATGAAGGATGGCCTTATGCCCAATATACTGAATACTATGAATAGCCCCGGCCCTATCTTATATGAAGGATGGCCTTATGCCCAATATACTGAATCCTATGAATAGCCCCGGCCCTATCTTATATGAAGGATGGCCTTATGCCCAATATACTGAATACTATGAATAGCCCCCGGCCCTATCTTATATGAAGGATAGCCTTATGCCCAATAAACTGAATACTATGAATAGCCCCCGGCCCTATCTTATATGATGGATGGCCTTATGCCCAATATACTGAATACTATGAATAGCCCCCGGCCCTATCTTATATGAAGGATGGCCTTATGCCCAATATACTGAATACTATGAATAGCCCCCGGCCCTCTCTTATATGAAGGATGGCCTTATGCCCAATATACTGAATACTATGAGTAGCCCCCGACCCTATCTTATATGAAGGATGGCCTTATGCCCAATATACTGAATACTATTAATAGCCCCCGGCCTTATCTTATATGAAGGATGGCTTTATGCCCAATATACTGAATACTATGACTAGCCCCGGCCCTCTCTTATATGAAGGATGGCCTTATGCCCAATATACTGAATACTATGAATAGCCCCCGACCCTATCTTATATGAAGGATGGCCTTATGACCATATACTGAATACTATGACTAGCCCCCGGCCCTATCTTATATGAAGGATGGCCTTATGCCCAATATACTGAATACTATGAATAGCCCCCAACCCTATCTTATATGAAGGATGGCCTTATGCCCAATATACTGAATCCTATGAATAGCCCCCGGCCCTATCTTATATGAAGGATGGCCTTATGCCCAATATACTGAATACTATGAATAGCCCCCGGCCCTATCTTATATGAAGGATAGCCTTATGCCCAATATACTGAATACTATGAATAGCCCCCGGCCCTATCTTATATGAAGGACGGCCTTATGCCCAATATACTGAATACTATGAATAGCCCCGGCCCTATCTTATATGAAGGATGGCCTTATGCCCAATATACTGAATACTATGAGTAGCCCCGGCCCTATCTTATATGAAGGATGGCCTTATGCCCAATATACTGAATACTATGAATAGCCCCCGACCCTATCTTATATGAAGGATGGCCTTATGCCCAATATACTGAATACTATGAATAGCCCCCGGCCCTATCTTATATGAAGGATGGCCTTATGACCAATATACTGAATACTATGACTAGCCTCCGGCCCTATCTTATATGAAGGATGGCCTTATGCCCAATATACTGAATACTATGACTAGCCCCCGGCCCTATCTTATATGAAGGATGGCCTTATACCCAATATACTGAATCCTATGACTAGCCCCCGGCCCAATCTTATATGAAGGATGGCCTTATCCCCAATATACTGTATACTATGAATAGCCCCCGGCCCTATCTTATATGAAGGATGGCCTTATGCCCAATATACTGAATCCTATGACTAGCCCCTGCCCTATCTTATATGAAGGATGGCCTTATGCCCAATATACTGAATACTATGACTAGCCCCCGGCCCTATCTTATATGAAGGATGGCCTTATGCCCAATATACTGAATACTATGACTAGCCCCCGGCCCTATATTATATAAAGGATGGCCTTATGCCCAATATACTGAATACTATGACTAGCCCCCGGCCCTTTATTATATATAGGATGGCCTTATGCCCAATATACTGAATACTATGACTAGCCCTCGGCCCTATCTTATATGAAGGATGGTCTTATGCCCAATATACTGAATACTATGAATAGCCCTGGCCTATCTTATATGAAGGATGGTCTTATGCCCAATATACTGAATACTATGAATAGCCCTGGCCCTATCTTATATGAAGGATGGCCTTATGCCCAATATACTGAATACTATGACTAGCCCCGGCCCTATCTTATATGAAGGATGGCCTTATGCCCAATATGCTGAATACTATGAATAGCCCCGGCCCTATCTTATATGAAGGATGGCCTTATGCCCAATATACTGTATACTATGACTAGCCGTCGACCTATCTTATATGAAGGATGGCCTTATGCCCAATATACTGAATACTATGACTAGCCCTCGGCCCTATCTTATATGATGGATGGCCTTATGCCCAATATGCTGAATACTATGAATAGCCCCCAGCCCTATCTTATATGAAGGACTGGCCTTATGCCCAATATACTGAATACTATGAATAGCCCCGGCCCTATCTTATATGAAGGATGGCCTTATGCCCAATATACTGAATACTATGACTAGCCCCGGCCCTATCTTATATGAAGGATGGCCTTATGCCCAATATACTGAATACTATGACTAGCCCCGGCCCTATCTTATATGAAGGATGGCCTTATGCCCAATATACTGAATACTATGAATAGCCCTGCCCTATCTTATATGAAGGATGGCCTTATGCCCAATATACTGAATACTATGAATAGCCCCCGGCCCTATCTTATATGAAGGATGGCCTTATGCCCAATATACTGAATACTATGAATAGCCCCTGGCCCTATCTTATATGAAGGACGGCCTTATGCCCAATATACTGAATACTATGACTAGCCCCGGCCCTATCTTATATGAAGGATGGCCTTATGCCCAATATACTGAATACTATGACTAGCCCCGGCCCTATCTTATATGAAGGACGGCCTTATGCCCAATATACTGAATACTATGACTAGCCCCCGGCCCTATCTTATATGAAGGATGGCCATATGCCCAATATACTGAATACTATGACTAGCCCCCGGCCCTATCTTATATGAAGGATGGCCTTATGCCCAATATACTGAATCCTATGACTAGCCCCGGCCCTATCTTATATGAAGGATGGCCTTATGCCCAATATACTGAATACTATGAATGGCCCCCGGCCCTATCTTATATGAAGGACGGCCTTATGCCCAATATGCTGAATCCTATGACTAGCCCCCGGCCCTATCTTATATGAAGGATGGCCTTATGCCCAATATACTGTATACTATGACTAGCCCCCGGCCCTATCTTATATGAAGGATGGTCTTATGCCCAATATACTGAATCCTATGACTAGCCCCCGGCCCTATCTTATATGAAGGACGGCCTTATGCCCAATATACTGAATCCTATGACTAGCCCCCGGCCCTATCTTATATGAAGGATGGCCTTATGCCCAATATACTGAATCCTATGACTAGCCCCTGGCCCTATCTTATATGAAGGATGGCCGTCTGCCCAATATACTGAATACTATGAATAGCCCCCGGCCCTATCTTATATGAAGGATGGCCTTATGCCCAATATACTGAATACTATGAGTAGCCCCCGGCCCTATCTTATATGAAGGATGGCCTTATGCCTATCCCATGCATGCTTAAACTAAAACTACTGTGAGCGGGCACATATCTTGTTTAACTTCTGTGAGGGGGCTCATATCTGGGCATAACTACTGTATCGGGCACATATGTGTGCATAACTACTGTGAGGGGGCACATATTTGACCATAACTACTGTGAGGGGGTACATACTTGGCCATGATTACTGTAAAGGGGACACATATCTAGGCAAAACAACTGTAAAGGGGCACATATCTGGCCATAACAACTGTAAGGTGGCACATATCTGGGCATAGCTTCTGTGAGGGGCACATATCTGGGCATAACGACTGTGAGGGGCACATATCTGGGCATAACTACTGTGAGGGGCTCATCTCTGGGCATAACTACTGTGAGGGGGCACATACCTGTGCATAACTACTGTGAGAGGGCACATACCTGTGCACAACGACTGTAAAGGGGCACATATCTGGGCATAATTTCTGTGAAGTGGCACAAATCTGGGCATAATACTGTGAGGGGGCACATATCTCGCCATAACTACTTTGAGGGGCACATGTCTGGCCATGACTATTTTGAAGGGGACACATATCTGTGCATAACTACTGTGAGGGGCACATATCTGAGCGTAACTCCAATGAGGGGCACATATGTGGCCATAACTACTTTAGAGGGGCACATATGTGGGTGTAACTACTGTGAGAGGGCACATACTTGGGTTTAACTACTGTGAGGGGCTATATATCTGGCCATATCTTCTGTAAGGGGGCTCATATCTGGGCATAGCTTCTGTGAGGGGCACATATATGGCCATAACAACTGTGAGGTGGCACATATCTGGGCATAGCTTCTGTGAGGGGCACATATCTGGGCATAACTACTGTGAGGGGCACATATCTGGCCATAACAACTGTGAGGTGGCACATATCTGGGCATAGCTTCTGTGAGGGGCACATATCTGGGCATAACTACTGTGAGGGGCACATACCTGTGCATAACTACTGTGAGAGGGCACATACCTGTGCATAACTACTGTGAGGGGCACAAGTCTGGGTGTCACGACTGTGAGGGGCACATATCTGGGTGTAACGACTGTAAGGGGGAATATTTCTGGGCATTACTACTGTGAGGGGGCACATATCTGGGTGTAACTACTATGATGGGGCACATATCTGGGCGCAACTACTATAAGGGGCACATATGTGAGCGTAACTCCTATGAGGGGCACATATGTGGGTTAACTACTGTGAGGGGCACATTTCTGGGTGTAACTACTGTGAGAGGGCACAAACTGTGAGGGGGTACATATCTGGCCATGACTACAGTGAAGGGAACACATAATTGTGCATAACTACTGTGAAGGCGCCCATATCTGGCCATAAATACTGTAAGGCGGCACATATCTGGGCATAGCTTCTCTGAGGGGCACATATCTGGGCATAACTACTGTGAAGGGCACATATCTGGCCATAACTACTGTGAAGGGGACACATATCTGGGCATATATTCTGTGAAGGGGCACAAATCTGGGCATAACTACTTTGAGGGGCACATGTCTGGCCATGACTATTTTGAAGGGGACACATATCTGTGCATAACTACTGTGAGGGGCACATATCTGAGCGTAACTCCTATGAGGGGCACATATGTGGGTTAACTACTGTGAGGGGCACATTTCTGGGTGTAACTACTGTGAGAGGGCACATACTTGGGTATAACTACTGTGAGGGGCTATATATCTGGCCATATCTTCTGTGAGGGGGACATATCTGGGCGTAATTAATAGGAGGGGGCACATGTACCCCCTCAGAGTAGTTAGGGCCACATATATCTGGCCATGGCTACAGTGAGAAGGCACATATCTGGGCATAGCTTCTGTGAGGGGCACATATCTGGGCATAACTACTGTGAGGGGACACATATCTGGCCATAACTACTGTGAGACGGCACATATCTGGGCATAGCTTCTGTGAGGAGCACATATCTGCGCATAACTACTGTGAGGGGGCAAATATCTTGGTTAACTACTCTGAGGGGGCTCATATCTGGGCATAACTACTGTAACGGGCACATATCTGGGCATAACTACTGTGAGGGGGCACATATCTGGGCATACCTACTGTGCTGGGGTACATACCTGGCCATGATTACTGTGAAGGGGACACATATCTGTGCATAACAACTGAACAACTGTGAAGGGGCACATATCTGGCCATAACAACTGTGAGGGGGCACATATCTGGGCATAGCTTCTGTGAGGGGCACATATCTGGGCATAACTACTGTGAGGGGCACATATCTGGGCATAACTACTGTGTGGGGCACATCTCTAGGCATAACTACTGTGAGCGGGCACATACCTGGGCATAACTACTGTGAAGGGGCACATATCTGGGCATAACTTCTGTGAGAGGCAACATATCTGGGCATAGTACTGTGAGGGGGCACATATCTGGGCATAACAACTTTGAGGGGGCACATATCAGTGCATAACTACTGTGAGGTTCACATATTCGGCTAGGACTACTGTGAAGGGGACACATATCTATTAATACCTACTGTTAAGGGGTACATATCTGGGCATAGCTACTGAGAGGGGGCACATGTCTAGGCAAAACTACTGTGAGCGGGCACATACCTGGGCATAACTACTGTGAGGGGCACATATCTGTGCATAACAACTGTGAAGGGTCACATATCTGGCAATAATCACTGTGAGGGGGGCACATATCTGGGCATAGCTTCTGTGAGGGGCACATATCTAGGCATAACTACTGTGAAAAGGCACTTATCTGGGCATAACTACTTTGAGGGGGCACATATCTGGGCATAACTGTTGTGAAGGGCACATATCCGGGCATAACTACTGTTCGGGGGCACATATCTGGGCATAACTTCGGTGAGGGCGCACTTTTCTGGGCATAATACTGTGACGGGGCACATATCTGGGCATGACTACTTTGAGGGTCACATATGTGGCCATGACTACTGTGAAGGGGACACATATCTATGCATAACTATTTTGAAGGGGTACATATCTTTGCATAACTACTAGGGGGCACATATGTGGCCATAACTACTTTAAGAGGGCACATATGTTAGTTAACTACTGTGAGGGGCACATATCTGGGTGTAACTACTGTGAGTGGGTATATATCTGGCCATAACTTCTTTGGGGTGCACATAATTGGGCGTAGCTACTATGAGGGGCACATATCTGGGCATAACTACTGTGAGGGGGCATATATCTGGGCATAACTACTGTGAGGGGCACATATCTGGCCATAACTACTTTGAAGGGGACACATATCTGTGCATAACTACTGTGAAGGGTCACGTATCTGGGCATAATACTGTGAGGGGGCACATATCTGGGCATGATTTGAGGGGCACATATCTGGCCATAACTACTGAGAAGGGGACACATATCTGGGCATAACTACTGTGAAGGGGCACATATCTGGGCATAGCTTCTGTGAGGGGCACATATCTGGGCATAAATACTGTGAGGGTGCATATATCTGGGCATAACTACTGTGATGGGGCACATATCAGGGCATCACTACTGTGAGGGGACACATATCTCGGCATAGCTACCGTGAAGGGGCACACATCTGGCCATACCAATGTGAAGAGGGGAAACATATTATGCCATAACTACTGTGAAGGGGCCACATCTGTGCATAACTACTGTGAAGGGGCACATATCTTGCCATAGCTTCTGTGAGGGGCACATATCTGGCCATTATTAATGTGAAGGGGCACAATATGGGCATAACTACTGTGAGTAGCACATATCCGGGCATAACAACTGTTTGGGGGCACATATCTGTCCATACCTACTGGGAGGAGCACATATGTGGCTATAACTACAATGAGGAGCACATATGTAGCCATAACTACTGTGAGGAGCACATATGTGACCATAACTACTGTGAGGGGGTACATACAGTACCTGGCCATGATTACTGTGAGGGGCACATATCTGTGCATAACAACTGTGAAGGGGGAACATACCTGGGCATAGCTTCTGTAAGGGTCACATATCTGGGCATAGCTACTGTGAAGGGGCACATATCTGGGCATAATACTGTGAGAGGGCACATATCTGTGCATGACTACTTTGAGGCGCACATATCTGGCTATGACTACTGTGAATGAGACACATATCTATTAATAACTACTGTAAAGGGGCACATATCTGGGGATAGCTACTGTGAGGGGGCACATGTCTGGGCGTAACTACTATGAGGGGAATATATCTGGCCATAACTACTGTGAGGGGCAAATATCTGGGCGTAGCTACTATTAGGGGGCACATATGTGGTCATAACTACTGTGAGGGGGCACATATCTGGCCATAACTACTGTCAGGTGGCACATATCTAGGCATAGATTCTGTGAGGTGCACATATCTGGCCATAACTACTATGAAGGGGCACAATATGGACATAACTACTGTGAGTAGCACATATCCGGGCATAACAACTGTTTGGGGGCACATATCTGGCCATGGCCATAACTACTGTGAGGAGCACATATGTGGCCATAACTCCTGTGAGGTGGTACATACCTGGCCATGATTACTGTGAAGTGGACACATATCTGTGCATAACAACTGTGAAGGGGCACATATCTGGCCATAACAACTGTAAAGGGGCACATATCTGGGCATAGCTTCTGTGAGGGGCACATATGTGGACATAACTACTGTGAGGGGGCACATATCTGGGCATAACTACTGTGAGGTGGCACATATCTGGGAATAACTACAGTGAGGGGCACATACCTGGGCATAACTACTGTGAAGGGGCACATATCTGGGCATAATACTGTGAGGGGGCACATATCTGGGCATGACTACTTTGAGGCGCACATATCTGGCTATGACTACTGTGAAGGGGACTCATATCTATTAATATCTACTGTGAAGGAGTTCATATCTGGGCACAGCTACAGTGAGGGGGCACATGTCTGGGTGTAACTACTATGAGAGGGCATATATCTGGCCATAACTACTGTGAGGGGCACATATCTGGGCGTAAATACTATGAGGGGAAACATATGTGGCCATAACTACTGTGAAGGGGCACATATCTGGCCATAATTACTGTGAGGTGGCACATATATGGGCATAGCTTCTGTGAGGGGCACATATCTGGGCATAACTACTGTGAGGGGCACTTATCTGGCCATAACTACTTTAAAGGGGACACATATCTGGCCATGACTACTGAGAAGGGGACACATATCTGTGCATAACTACTGAGAAGGGTCACATATCTGGGCATAGCTTCTGTGAGGGGCACATATCTGCGCATCACTACTGTGAGGGGGCACATAACTGGCCATAACTACTGTGAAGGGGCACACATATCTGGTAAAACTACTACGAGGGGCACATATCTGGGTATAACTACTGTGAGAGGGCACCTATCTGGCCATAACTACTGTGAGGGGCACATATCTGGCCATAACTACTGTGAGGGGCACTTATCTGGTATAACTACTGTGAGGGGGCACATATCTGGGTATAACTACTGTGAGGGGCAAATATCTGGGTATAACTACTGTGAGGCGGCATATATCTGGCCATAACTACTGTGAGGGGCACCTATCTTGGTATAACTACTGTGAGGGAACACATATCTGGTATAACTACTGTGAGGGGGCACATATTTGGCCATAACTACTGTGAGGGGCACCTATCTGGCCATAACTACTGTGAGGGGCACATATCTTGCCATAACTACTGTGAGGGGGACATATCTGGACATAACTACTGTGAGGGGGCACATATCTGGCATATCTACTGTGAGTGATCACATATCTGGCCATAACTACTGTGAGGGTGCAGATATCTGGGTATAACTACTGTAAAGGGCATTTATCTTGCCATAACTACTGTGAGGGGGACATATCTGGCCATAACTACTGTGAGGTGGACATATCTGGCCATAACTACTGTGAGGGTGCAGAAAACTGTGCATAACTACTGTGAAGGGACACAATGGAAATAATTACAACTTGGGGGCATTAAAGGGACTGAGTGTGAATAGTTCGTTTTTGGTTAGAGGCCTGGCCTTTATGCTTTTCAAAAGTTGTGAGGTATGTCACACTTACCTGTTCCCAGTGAAGGGTGCTCCTGGCCATGAGAACCTGGAGAGGACACAAAGCAGAATGTCATTGGGTACATGGGGTCAAAAAGGTATAACAGGCTGAAAATATGGGGCACGCACTAGATATAGGTCACTGGACTGTTCACATGAGGCACACACTGGATATAGGTCCCTGGACTGTTCACATGGGGCACACACTGGATATAGGTCACTGGACTGTTCACATGAGGCACACACTGGATATAGGTCACTGAACTGTTCACACGGGGAATACATTGGATACAGGTCAATGGACTGTTCACATGGCGATCACACTGGATGTAGGTCGCTGGACTGTTCACATGGCGATCACACTGGATGTAGGTCGCTGGACTGCTCACAAGGGGCACACATTGGAAATAGGCCACTGGACTGTTCACATAAGGAACACACTAAATATAGGTCACTGGACTGTTCACATGGGGCACACACTGGATATAGGTCACTGGATTGTTCACATGGGGTACACACTGGATATAGGTCACTGCACTGTTCACATGGGGCATACACTGGATATAGGTCCCTGGACTGTTCACATGGTGATCACACTGGATGTAGGTCTCTGGACTGTTCACATTGAGGTCACACTGTATGTACGTCACTGGACTGTTCACATGGCGATCACACTGGATGTAGGTCACTGGACTGCTCACTAGGGGCACACATCGGAAATAGGCCACTGGACTGTTCACATGAGGAACACACTAAATATAGGTCACTGGATTGTTCACATGGGGCACACACTGGATATAGGTCACTGGACTGTTCACATGGGGCACACACTGGATATAGGTCACTGGACTGTTCACATGAGGCACACACTGGATATAGGTCCCTGGACTGTTCACATGGGGCACACTGGATGTAGGTCTCTGGACTGTTCACATGTTGATCACACTGGATATAGGTCACTGGACTGTTCACATGAGGAACACACTAAATATAGGTCACTGGACTGTTCACATGGGGCATACACTGGATATAGGTCACTGGACTGTTCACATGGCGATCACAATGGAGGTAGGTAACTGCACTGTTCACATGGGGCACACACTGGATATAGGTCACTGGACTGTTCACACGGTGATCACACTGTATGTAGGCCATTGGACTGTACACATGGGGAACACACTGGATATAGGTCACTGGACTGTTCACATGAGGAACACACTGGATATAGGTCACTGAACTGTTCACATGGCGATCACACTGGAGGTAGGTCATTGCACTGTTCACATTGCGATCACACTGGAGGTAGGTCATTGCACTGTTCACATGGCGATCACACTGGAGATAGGTCACTGCACTGTTCACATGGGGCATACACTGGATATAGGTCACTGGACTGTTCACATAGTGATTACACTGGATGTAGGTTACTGGACTGCTCACAAGGGGCACACATTGGAAATAGGTCACTGGACTGTTCACATTGGGCACACTAAATATAGGTCACTGGACTGACTGTTCACATGGGGCACACACTGGATATAAGTCACTGGACTGTTCACATGGCGATCACACTGGAGGTAGGTCACTGCACTGTTCACATGGGGCATACACTGGATATAGGTCACTGGACTGTTCACATGGTGATCACACTGGATGTAGGTTACTGGACTGCTCACAAGGGGCACACATTAGAAATAGGCCACTGGACTGTTCACATGAGGAACACACTAAATATAGGTCACTGGACTGTTCACATGGGGCACACACTGGATATAGGTCACTGGACTGTTCACATGGGGCACACACTGGATATAGGTCACTGGACTGTTCACATGGAGTACACGCTGGATATACAGTAGGTCACTGGACTGTTCACATGGCGATCACACTGGAGGTAGGTCACTGCACTGTTCACATGGGGCATACACTGGATATAGGTCACTGGACTGTTCACATAGTGATCACACTGTATGTAGGCCATTGGACTCTACACATGGGGAACACACTGGATATAGGTCCCTGGACTGTTCACATGGGGTACACACTGGATATAGGTCCCTGGACTGTTCACATGGGGTACACACTGGATATAGGTCCCTGGACTGTTCACATGGGGTACACACTGGATATAGGTCACTGGACTGTTCACATGGGGTACACACTGGATATAGGTCCCTGGACTGTTCACATGGTGATCAAACTGTATGTAGGCCATTGAACTGTACACATGGGGAACACACTGGATATAGGTCCCTGGACTGTTCACATGGGGTACACACTGGATATCGGTCACTGGACTGTTCACATGGCGATCACCCTGGATATAGGTCCCTGGACTCTTCACATGGGGAACACACTGGATATAGGTCACTGGACTGTTCACATCGGAAACACACCAGATATAGTTCACTAGACTGCTCACATGGGGTACACACTGGATGTAGGTCACTGGATTGTTCACATGGGGTACACACTGGATATCGGTCACTGGACTGTTCACATGGCGATCACCCTGGATATAGGTCCCTGGACTGTTCACATGGGGTATACACTGGATATAGGTCACTGGACTGTTCACATGGCGATCACCCTGGATATAGGTCCCTGGACTGTTCACATGGCGATCACCCTGGATATAGGTCCCTGGACTGTTCACATGGGGTACACACTGGATATAGGTCACTGGACTGTTCACATGGGGTACACACTGGATGTAGGTCACTGGACTGTTCACATGGGGTACACACTGGATGTTGTTCACTAGACTATACATCCATGAAATAAAAGATCATGACGGCACTCACCATTGCATTACGGTATCCACGTTTATTTGAAGCAGGAGGGGAGACATACAGTGCAGACTCCATACAGTGCAGACTCACATAGAAAAGGCGACGGGTGTTTCGCGCTACTGCGCTTCCTTTGGCCTTTCACTTGTAATGAGGTTGCCTGGCGCAATCAAATTTATGCGCCCGATCGCACCTAACTTGGCGCATTACTTGTAATGCGCCAATTTAGGTGCGATCGGGCGCATAAATTGAAGTCAATGGGGACCAAGTCAATGAAGTCAATGGGGACCCGAACTTTTGGGCACTAAAATGGCTGTAAAAAAGTCCTGGAAAGGGCTAGAGGGCTGCAAAAGGCGGCAAAATGTGGGTAAGTGCCCTGCACACAAATATATGGATAGGGAAATAATTTAAAATAAAATAAATAAAAATTAAAAATCAAAATCTTGATCTAGGAGGAGGAAATGGATGTGGTGTAGGAGGTTGAGGAGGTGTCAGGTGGGAATGCCATCAGCAGCGCGTCTACAGACGTTTTTACCAAATTTGGTTCCCTGTCAGCAATGCACAGCAGGGGTTTTCAATGGCAAAACAGGGTTCATATCACCCAGCAATGGAACAGACGATTTTAAAAAATGTAGGCCCCTGGCACCCAGGCAGGAGGGGTTAATTCATGGCAAAACAAGGTTCATGTCACCCACCAATGGAACAGGCGATTTTTAGAAATGTAGGTCCCTGTCACCTACGAGAGCAGGGGTTTATTCACGACAAAACAGGGTTCATGTCACCCACCAACGGAACAGGCGATTTTTTGAAATGTAGGCCCCTGGCACCCAGGCAGAGGAGGGGTTAATTCACGACAAAACTGGGTTGATGTCACCCACCAATGGAACAGCCGATTTTTTAAAATGTAGGCCCCTGGCACCCAGACAGAGGAGAGGTTTATTCACGGCAAAACGAGGTTCATGTCACCCACCAAACTAACAGATGGTTTATCTCTGGTGTCAATTTACCTGCCACTAGTCCACAATTCGGTTCACTAACAGTAAGGCAGGGCCGGGGTCATAAATAGAATACATTTCTTTAGGTCACACAACAATTCAATACAATTACTTCACTATCACCAACAATGTAACCGCAGAAGTTAAGGGTTTAATTTGACTGTCAGAAACGCAGCGTACACCGCGACTGTGCGATCTACCACAAAACCGGTGTCTGCAACCAACTGTGTAAATGCGGAGTTCAAGAGGTTACTTAAAATTACTGAAATACAGGGTCGGCCTCAGATCTGCTATGTAGCACAAAAGCAGTGTTTATTGCAACAAACTACAGAAATGCACATTTTCACCCCAAAAATTATAAAATATTTTTTTCAGCGGTGTATGCAAACGTGCTCTGTGGAACAACAGTACGGGTTTATTAACCCAACTACAGAAATGCAGTTTTTCACCGCAAAATTTTAAAACTGTTTTTTCAGCGGTGTATGCAAATGTGCTTTGTGGCACATCAGTACGTGTATATTAACCCAACTACAGAAATGCAATATGTCGCCCAAAAAATTATAAAACAGGTTTTTCTGCGTTGTATGCAAAAGTGCTCTGTGGTACGACAGTACGGGTTTATTCCACCAACTACAGAAATGCACTATGTCACCCCAAAATAATTACTGTAGTTTGAAGAGTTAAAACCACAAAGTTCAACAGATTTCTTCACTAATCTGTCCCTCACAGAAGCAGCTGCGTCCTATCCCTGCACTGAGAAGAGCAGAGTGACATGCGGTACTACGTGACTCCAGCTTATATAGAGGCTGGGTCACATGCTGCACTGACCAATCACAGCAATGCCAATAGTAGGCATGGCTGTGATGGCTTCTTAGGGCAAAGTAGTGAAACGCTTGTTGATTGGCTGCCCTGCAGGCTTTAAAAAAGCGGGAAGAAATCGCCGAACAACGAACCCGAACTCAAACTTTTATGGAAATGTTCGGGTTCGGGTCCGAGTGCGAAAAACCATAATGTTTGGTACGAACCAGAACTTTACAGTTCAGGTTCGCTCAACCCTATTTACAAGGGAAGCACTGGGTATAGGTCACTGGACCATTAACATGGGGAACACACTGGATGTCTTACACGTAACTACTGGTATGGGTTTCCTGATGCAGGACATTTCATACCTGTCTCGGTGTTGTGTGATGAGGGATCATCAGTGTCAGAGGGCGACGCTGGAGGAGCTGTGATATCATGGGAAGAAATGAGACATTATCATTGTATGATATATATTGTATAAATAATGAAATGCCTCTACATGCTGCACTATTATATTATCTGCTTTACAGTGCACTGCCTCTACATGCTGCACTATTATATTATCTGCTGTACAGTGCACTAACTCTACATGCTGCACTATTATATTATCTGCTGTACAGTACACTGCCTCTACACACTGCACTATTATATTATATGCTGTACAGTACACTGCCTCTATATGCTGCACTATTATATTATCTGCTGTACAGTGTACTGCATCTATATGCTGCACCATTATATTATCTGCTGTACAGTACACTGCCTCTATATGCTGCACTATTATATTATCTGCTGTAAAGTGCACTGCCTCTACACACTGCACTATTATATTATCTGCTGTACAGTACACTGCCTCTATACGCTGCACTATTATATTATCTGCTGTACAGTAGACTGCCTCTACACGCTGCACTATTATATTATCTGCTGTACAGTAGACTGCCTCTATACGCTGCACTATTATATTATCTGCTGTACAGTACACTGCCTCTACACGCTGCACTATTATATTATCTGCTGTACAGTGCACTGCCTCTACATGCTGCACTATTATATTATCTGCTGTACAGTGCACTGCCTCTACACGCTGCACTATTATATTATCTGCTGTACAGTGCACTGCATCTATATGCTGCACCATTATATTATCTGCTGTACAGTACACTGCCTCTATATGCTGCACTATTATATCTGCTGTACAGTACACTGCCTCTACATGCTGCACTATTATATTATCTGCTGTACAGTGCACTGCCTCTACATGCAGCACTATTATATTATCTGCTGTACAGTGCACTGCCTCTACACACTGCACTATTATATTATCTGCTATTCAGTACACTGCCTCTACAAGCTGCACTATTATATCTGCTGTACTGTACACTGCCTCTACATGCTGCACTATTATATTATCTGCTGTACAGTGCACTGCCTCTACATGCAGCACTATTATATTATCTGCTGTACAGTGCACTGCCTCTACATGCTGCACTATTATATTATCTGCTATACAGTACACTGCCTCTACATGCTGCATTATTATATTATCTGCTGTACAGTGTACTGCCTCTACATGCTGCACTATTATATTATCTGCTGTACAGTGCACTGCCTCTACATGCAGCACTATTATATTATCTGCTGTACAGTGCACTGCCTCTACATGCTGCACTATTATATTATCTGCTATACAGTACACTGCCTCTATACACTGCACTATTATATTATCTGCTGTACAGTACACTGCCTCTACATGCTGCACTATTATATTATCTGCTGTACAGTGCACTGCCTCTACAAGCTGCACTATTATATTATCTGCTGTACAGTGCACTGCTTCTACAAGCTGCACTATTATATTATCTGCTGTACAGTGCACTGCCTCTACATGCTGCACTATTATATTATCTGCTGTACAGTGCACTGCCTCTACATGCTGCACTATTATATTATCTGCTGTAAAGTGCACTGCCTCTACACACTGCACTATTATATCTGCTGTACAGTGCACTGCCTCTACATGCTGCACTATTATATTATCTGCTGTAAAGTGCACTGCATCTATATGCTGCACTATTATATTATCTGCTGCACAGTACACTGCCTCTACACGCTGTACTATTATATTATCTGCTGTACAGTACACTGCCTCTACACGCTGCACTATTATATTATCTGCTATACAGTACACTGCCTCTATACACTGCACTATTATATTATCTGCTGTACAGTAGACTGCCTCTACACACTGCACTATTATATTATCTGCTGTACAGTGCACTGCCTCTACATGCAGCACTATTATATTATCTGCTGTAAAGTGCACTGCCTCTACATGCTGCACTATTATATTATCTGCTATACAGTACACTGCCTCTATACGCTGCACTTTTATATTATCTGCTGTACAGTAGACTGCCTCTACATGCTGCACTATTATATTATCTGCTTTACAGTGCACTGCCTCTACATGCTGCACTATTATATTATCTGCTGTACAGTACACTGCCTCTACATGCTGCAGTATTATATTATCTGCTGTACAGTACACTGCCTCTACATGCTGCACTATTATATTATCTGCTGTACAGTACACTGCCTCTACACGCTGCACTATTATATTATATGCTGTACTGTGCACTGCCTCTACATGCTGCACTATTATATTATCTGCTGTACAGTGCACTGCCTCTATACGCTGCACTATTATATTATCTGCTGTACAGTGCACTGCCTCTATACGCTGCACTATTATATTATCTGCTGTACAGTAGACTGCCTCTACATGCTGCACTATTATATTATCTGCTGTACAGTACACTGCCTCTACATGCTGCACTATTATATTATCTGCTGTACAGTACACTGCCTCTACATGCTGCACTATTATATTATCTGCTGTAAAGTACACTGCCTCTACACACTGCACTATTATATTATATGCTGTACAGTACACTGCCTCTACATGCTGCACTATTATATTATCTGCTGTACAGTACACTGCCTCTACATGCTGCACTATCATATTATATGCTGTACAGTGCACTGCCTCTATACACTGCACTATTATATTATCTGCTGTACAGTGCACTGCCTCTACATGCGGCAGTTTTATATTATCTGCTGTACAGTGCACTGCCTCTACATGCTGCACTATTATATTATCTGCTGTACAGTGCACTGCCTCTACATGCTGCACTATTATAATATATCAGTGATTTGAAACTGAGAGGAGCAGGGCAGGAGAGTGGAGGATGCAGTGACGAGGGCTGATATTTTGCATGGACAGGGTCGGCATCTCATTACCTGCTCCGGACGCTTTCCGGCCTCCCACTGGCGCCCTGAAGCTGGACATCACCACTCGTCCATTGAGAGGCTGGGGTTCTCTGAAGTTCATCTGTAGGATGTGGTCATGATCATGGTGGATGGTGTCCTCCAGGATAGCCAGCTAGAAGAGACCAGAGGGAAGTCATTGGGTTGTCAAAGCCGTAGCTCCTGAACTGCAGTTCTCTGATATGTGATGTAGAAGACGTGCAGCCAGAAATCGTATGAATCTGCTCCGGGTGGAGCTGAACAGAACCTGCAGGTGTGAACGCAGCCTTATCTTAGGTATCACTGGGGTAGATGATTTTCTTTATCGAAGTCTCTGGCCAATAAAGACAAGGCTGTGACTGGCGGGGGCTTCGATGTCTCCGTGCATCTCTACATTTGCCCACATCCAGATTCTTCTAGGCACTGTATGGCACTATAGGGGCAGTGTATGAAGGATTCTTCTAGGCACTGTCTGGCACTCTAAGGACAGTGTATTGAGGATTCTAGGCACTGTATGGCACTATAGGGGCAGTGTATTGAGGATTCTAGGCACTGTATGGCACTATAGGGACTGTATGGATATATAGGGACAGTAAAAGGAGCATTCATCTGGGCAGTGTATGGCAATATAGGGACAGTGTATGGAGGTTTCTTCTAGGCACCTCAGTGCACTATAGGAGCAGTGTATTGATGATTCTTCAGGGCAGTGTATGGATCTATAGGGACAGTAAAATGAGTATTCATCTGGGCAGTATAGGGGCAGTGTATAAAGGATACTTCTGGGCACTGTATGGCACTATAGGGACAGTGTCTGGAGGATTCTTCTAGGCACCTCAGTGGACTATAGGGGCAGTGTATTGATGATTCTTCAGGGCACTATAAGGACAGTGTATGGAGGATTCTTCTGGGCACTATAAGGACAGTGTATGGAGGATTCTTCTGGGCACTATAAGGACAGTGTATGGAGGATTCTTCTAGACACTGTATGACACTATAGAGGCAGTGTATGGAGGATTCTACTGGGCACTATAAGGACAGTGTATGGAGGATTCTTCTAGACACTGTATGGCACTATAGGGTCAGTGTATGGAAGATTCATCTGGGCACTGTATGGCACTATAGGGGCAGTGTATCAATTCTTCTTCTAGGCACTGTATGGCACTATGGGGCATTGTATGGAGGATTCTTCTGGGCACTGTATGGAAGTATAGGGGCAGTCTATGGAGGATTATTCTGGGCTCTTTATGGAACTATAGGGACAGTGTATGGAGGATTCTTCTGGGCACTGTATGGAAGTATAGGGGCAGTCTATGGAGGATTATTCTGGGCTCTTTATGGAACTATAGGGACAGTGTATGGAGGATTCTTCTGGGCACTGTATGGAAGTATAGGGGCAGTGTATGGAGGATTATTATGGGCTCTTTATGGAATTATAGGGACAGTGTATGGAGGATTCTTCTGGGCACTGTATGGAAGTATAGGGGCAGTGTATGGAGGATTATTATGGGCTCTTTATGGAATTATAGGGACAGTGTATGGAGGATTCTTCTGGGCACTGTATGGCACTATAGTGGCAGTGTATGGAGAATTGCCAAGGTAACAGTATGGCACTATAGGGGGAGTGTACAGAGGATTTGTCTGGTCAATGTATGCCACTAAAGGGGCATTGTATGCATGGTTCTTCTGAGCACTGTACATGCAGTGTATGGAGGATTCTTCTGGACACTGTATGACACTAAAGGACAGTGTATGAAGGATTCTTCTGGGCTCTGTATAGCAGTGTAGGAACATTGTATTGAGGATTCTTCTGGACACTGTACGGCACCATAGGAGCAGCGTATGGAGGATTCATTTGGGCACTGTATGGCTCTATAGGGGCAGTGTATGGAGGAATCTACTGGGCACTGTATGGCACTATAGGAACAGTGTATGGAATTTTCTTCTAGGCACTGTATGGTACTATACAGAACTATCGTTCTGGAAACTAAACTATATGTATCTGTATGTAACTATAGGGGAAGTGTATGGAGGATTATTTTGGGCTCTGCATGATACTATTGGGACAGTGTATTCAGGATTCTTCTGGGCACTGTATGGCAGCAAAGCGACAGTGTATGGAGGATATCCATGGGCACTGTATGGCGCTATAGGGACAGTGTATGGAGGACTAATCTGGGCACTGTATGCACTATAGGGGCAGTTTATGGGAGGATTCATCTGGACGCTGTATGGCACTAAAGAGGCAGTGTATGGAGTACTGTGATGGGAACTGTATGGCACTATAGAACAGTGTATGGAGGACTGTGCTGGGTACTGTATGGCACTATAGGGGCAGTGTATAGAGGACTGTAATGGGTACTGTATGGCATTATAGTACAGTGTATGTAGGACTGTGCTGGGTACTGTATGGCACTATAGGGGCAGTGTATAGAGGACTGTGATGAGTACTGTATGGCATTATAGTACAGTGTATGTAGGACTGTGCTGCGTACTGTATGGCACACTAAGGACAGTGTATGGAGGACTGTGCTGAGTACTGTATGGCACTATAGTGACAGTGTATGGAGGAATGTGCTGGGTACTGTATGGCACTATAGGGACAGTGTATGAAGGACTGTGCTGGGTACTGAATGGCACTATAGAGACAGTGAATGGAGGACAGTGCTGAGTACTGTATGGCACTATAATACAGTGTATGGAGGACTGTGCTGGGTACTGTATGGCACTATAGGGACAGTCTATGGAGGACTGTGCTGGGTACTGTATGGCACTATAGAGACAGTGTGTGGAGGACTGTGCTGAGTACTGTATGGCACTATAGGGACAGTGTATGGAGGACAGTGCTGGGTACTGTATGGCACTATAGGGACAGTGTATGGAGGACTGTGCTGGGTACTGTATGGCACTATAGGGACAGTGTATGAAGGACTGTGCTGGGAAATGAATGGCACTATAGAGACAGTGAATGGAGGACAGTGCTGAGTACTGTATGGCACTATAATACAGTGTATGGAGGACTGTGCTGAGTACTGTATGGTACTATAGGGACAGTGTATGGAGGACTGTGCTGGGTACTGTATGGCACTATAGAGACAGTGTATGGAGGACTGTGCTGGGTACTGTATGGCACTATAGGGACAGTGTATGGAGGACTGTGCTGGGTACTGTATGGCACTATAGGGACAGTGTATGGAGGACAGTGCTGGGTACTGTATGGCACTATAGGGACAGTGTATGGAGGACTGTGCTGGGTACTGTATGGCACTATAGAGACAGTGTATGGAGGACTGTGCTGAGTACTGTATGGTACTATAGGGACAGTGTTTGGAGGACTGTGCTGGGTACTGTATGGCACTATAGTACAGTGTATGGAGGACTGTGCTGGGTTCTGTATGGCACTATAGGGACAGTGTATGGAGGACTGTGCTGCGTACTGTATGGCACTATAGAGACAGTGTATGGAGGACTGTGCTGCGTACTGTATGGCACTATAGAGACAGTGTATGGAGGACTGTGCTGGGTACTGTATGGCACTATAGGGACAGTGTATGGAGGACTGTGCTGCGTACTGTATGGCACACTAAGGACAGTGTATGGAGGACTGTGCTGAGTACTGTATGGTACTATAGGGACAGTGTATGGGTTCTGGATACTGTATGGCACTATAGGCACAGTGTATGGAGGACTGTGCTGGGTACTGTATGGCACTATAGAGACAGTGTACGGAGGACTGTGCTGGGTACTGTATGGCACTATAGGGACAGTGTATGGAGGACTGTGCTGGGTACTGTATGGCACTATAGTGACAGTGTATGGAGGAATGTGCTGGGTACTGTATGGCACTATAGGGACAGTGTATGGAGGACTGTGCTGGGTACTGTATGGCACTATAGAGACAGTGTATGGAGGACTGTGCTGGGTACTGTATGGCATTATAGGGACAGTGTATGGAGGACTGTCCTGGGTACTGTATGGCACTATAGGGACAGTGTATGGAGAACTGTGCTGGGTACTGTATGGCACTATAGTACAGTGAATGGAGGACAGTGCGGGGTAATTTATGGCACTATAGGGACAGTGTATGGAGGACTGTGCTGGGTACTGTATGGTACTATAGGGACAGTGTATGGAGGACTGTGCTGGGTACTGTATGGTACTATAGAGACAGTGTATGGAGGACTGTGCTGGGTACTGTATGGTACTATAGGGACAGTGTATGGAGGACTTTGCTGGGTACTGTATGGTACACTAAGGACAGTGTATGGAGGACTGTGCTGAGTACTGTATGGCACTATAGGGACAGTGTATGGAGGACAGTGCTGAGTACTGTATGGCACTATAGTACAGTGAATGGAGGACTCTGCTGGGTAATGTATGGCACTATAGGGACAGTGTATGAAGGACTATGCTTGGTACTGTATGGCACTATAGGGACAGTGTATGGAGGACTGTGCTGGGTACTGTGTGGCACTATAGGGACAGTGTATGGAGGTCTGTGCTGGGTACTGTATAGGGGCAGTTAGGTACAGTGTATGACGGACTGTGCTTGGTACTGTATGGCACTATAGGGACAATGTATGGAGAACTGTGCTGGGTAATGTATGGCACCATAGTGACAGTGTATGGAGGACTGTGCTGGGTACTGTATGGCACTATAGTACAGTGTATGGAGGACAGTGCTGGGTACTGTATGGCACTATAGGGACAGTGTATGGAGGACTGTCATGGGTACTGTATGGCACTATAGTATAGTGTATGGAGGACTGTGATGGCTACTGTATGGTACTATAGGGACAGTGTATGGAGGACTGTGCTGGGTACTGTATGGCACTATAGGGACAGTGTATGGAGGACTGTGCTGGGTACTGTATGGCACTATAGGGAAAGTGTATGGAGGACTGTGCTGGGTACTGTATAGGGGCAGTTAGGGAAAGTGTATGACGGACTGTGATTGGTACTGTATGGCACTATAGGGACAATGTATGGAGGACTGTGCTGAGTACTGTATGGCACTATAGGGACAGTGTATGGAGGACTGTGCTGGGTACTGTATGGCAATATAGGGACAATGTATGGAGAACTGTGCTGGGTAATGTATGGCACTATAGGGACAGTGTATGGAGGACTCGGCTGGGTACTGTATGGCACTATAAGGACAGTGTATGGAGGAAAGTGCTGGGTACTGTATGGCACTATAGAGACAGTGTATGGAGGACTGTGCTGGGTACTGTATGGCACTATAGGGACAGTGTATGGAGGACAGTGCTGGGTACAGTATGGCACTATAGGCACAGTGTATGGAGGACTGTCCTGGGTACTGTATGGTACTATAGAGACAGTGTGTGGAGGACTGTGCTGGGTACTGTATGGCATTATAGTACAGTGTATGAAGGACTGTGCTGAGTACTGTATGGTACTATAGAGACAGTGTGTGGAGGACTGTGCTGGGTACTGTATGGCACTATAGGGACAGTGTATGGAGGACTGTGCTGGGTACTGTATGGCATTATAGGGACAGTGTATGGAGTACTGTGCTGGGTACTGTATGGCACTATAGGGACAGTGTATGGAGTACTGTGCTGGGTACTGTATGGCACTATAGGGACAGTGTATGGAGGACTCTGCTGCGTACTCTATGGCACTATAGGGACAGTGTATGAAGGACTATGATGGGTACTGTATTGCACTATAGGGACAGTGTATGGAGGACAGTGCTGGGTACTGTATGGCACTATAGAGACAGTGTATGGAGGACTGTGCTGGGGACTGAATGGCACTATAGGGACAGTGTATGAAGGACTGTGCTGGGTACTGTATGGCACTATAGGGACAGTGTATGGAGGACTGTGCTGGGTACTGTATGGTACTATAGTACAGTGTATGGAGGACTGTGCTGGGTACTGTATGGTACTATAGGGACAGTGTATGGAGGACTGTGCTGGGTACTGTGTGGCACTATAGGAACAGTGTATGGAGGACTGTGCTGGGTACTGTATGGCACTATAGGAACAGTGTATGGAGGACTGTGCTGGGTACTGTATGGCACTATAGGGACAGTGTATGGAGGACTGTGCTGGGTACTGTATGGTACTATAGGGACAGTGTATGCAGGACTGTGCTGGGTACTGTATGGCACTATAGGGACAGTGTATGGAGGACTGTGCTGGGTACTGTATGGCACTATAGGGACAATGTATGGAGGACTGTGCTGGGTACTGTATGGCACTATAGGGACAGTGTATGAAGGACTGTGCTGGGTACTGTATGGCACTATAGGGACAGTGTATGGAGGACTCTGCTGCGTACTCTATGGCACTATAGGGACAGTGTATGGAGGACAGTGCTGGGTACTGTATGGCACTATAGGGACAGTATGAAGAAGTAATAGAGGATGGGACACTCTTACACAAGGGATAGCAGGGATAAAATGTAAAACAATATTTAATACATAGTAGAGATAAAAAGATACATATAGTGTCAAAAATACAAATAATAAAGTGCACGTGCAGTAGTAACGAGATGAAGCACAGGGAGCCTAATTGGTAAATAGGGTCCAATCAACTTTCTGATAGTAAAACTCTCCAAGAGTGTACAGTAGCAGAAGGAGACTGAGAATGTGCCAGTATTAGTAGATATCGCCTACAGAATTAATAACTGTTCATCATCTCTAGTAGGTAGCTGTCCAAAATAATCCACATGAACCATTAAAAACTCGGACTGCGTCCCGTTCTTCAAATAAATAAATCAGCGGCGTCCCGCTAAAAATGTGATTAAGAATCGCGATTCAAAATGTAATTATCCACTGGGTGGATCTACCGGTGGTGTACAGTCTATCATTCCATGGATGTTCCGACTCACCAGCGTAGCAGCTTGGGGAGTAGTATCCTCCGCATTACTCACTGCACGTGCGGGCTCGCTGTGGATGGGCTCCCGATTATGCCAACGTCATCTGGTGGGTTCAGGGGTCACAATGGATAGTTGTTACCGCCTTCCGGCAAGTTGGAAAGGTGGAAAAATCCTTAGTATTGGATTCAATATCTCATGGGATAAAAACCAAACGCCAAAACCACTGATGAAGGGGTGCTTTTAATCCTTATATACCCCGAAACGCGTTTGGTTTTTATCCCATGAGATATTGAATCCAATACTAAGGATTTTTTCCACCTTTCCAACTTACCGGAAGACGAGTAACAACTATCCATTGTGACCCCTGAACCCACCAGATGACGTTGGCATAATCGGGAGCCCATCCACACGCGAGCCCCGCACGTGCAACGCCAAGTGAGGTACGGAGGATACTACTCCCCAAGCTGCTCGCTGGTGAGATCGGAACATCACATGGAATGATAGACTGTACACCACCGGTAAGATCCACCCAGTGGATAATTACATTTTTGAATCGCGATTCTTAATCACATTTTTAGCGGGACGCCGCACAATTTATTTATTTGAAGAACGGGACGCAGTCCGAGTTTTTAATGGTTCATGTGGATTATTTTGGACAGCTACCTACTAGAGATGATGAACAGTTATTAATTCTGTAGGCGATATCTACTAATACTGGCACATTCTCAGTCTCCTTCTGCTACTGTACACTCTTGGAGAGTTTTACTATCAGAAAGTTGATTGGACCCTATTTACCAATTAGGCTCCCTGTGCTTCATCTCGTTACTACTGCACGTGTACTTTATTATTTGTATTTTTGACACAATATGTATCTTTTTATCTCTACTATGTATTAAATATTGTTTTACATTTTATCCCTGCTATCCCTTGTGTAAGAGTGCCCCATCCTCTATTACTTCTTCATATTCAGCCTCTCTGTAGATCTGTGGTGAATCTACTGGTTGGGTGCACCTTATCAGGTTGTTTTTCCATTCTAGTGCGACATTACAATCAATTTTACTATAGGGACAGTGTATGGAGGACTGTGCTGGGTACTGTATGGCACTATAGGGACAGTGTATGGAGGACTGTGCTGAGTACTGTATGGCACTATAGTACAGTGTATGGAGGACAGTGCTGGGTACTGTATGGTACTATAGGGACAGTGTATGGAGGACTGTGCTGGGTACTGTATGGTACTATAGGGACAGTGTATGGAGGACTGTGCTGGGTACTGTATGGCACTATAGGGACAGTGTATGGAGGACTGTGCTGAGTACTGTATGGCACTATAGGGACAGTGTATGGAGGACTGTGCTGAGTACTGTATGGCACTATAGGGACAGTGTATGGAGGACTGTGCTGAGTACTGTATGGCACTATAGGGACAGTGTATGGAGGACTGTGCTGGGTACTGTATGGCAATATAGGGACAATGTATGGAGAACTGTGCTGGGTAATGTATGGCACTATAGGGACAGTGTATGGAGGACTGTGCTGGGTACTGTATGGCACTATAGGGACAGTGTATGGAGGATTGTGCTGGGTACTGTATGGTACTATAGGGACAGTGTATGGAGGACTGTGCTGGGAACTGTATGGCACTATAGGGACAGTGTATGGAGGACTGTGCTGGGTACTGTATGGCACTATAGGGACAGTGTATGGAGGACTGTGCTGGGTACTGTATGGCACTATAGGGACAGTGTATGGAGGACTGTCCTGGGAACTGTATGGCACTATAGTACAGTGTATGGAGGACTGTGCTGGCTACTGAATGGTACTATAGGGACAGTGTATGGAGGACTGTGCTGGGTACTGTATGGCACTATAGGGACAGTGTATGGAGGACTGTGCTGGGTACTGTATGGCACTAAAGGGAAAGTGTATGGAGGACTGTGCTGGGTACTGTATGGCATTATAGGGAAAGTGTATGACGGACTGTGCTGGGTACTGTATGGCATTATAGGGACAGTGTATGGAGGACTGTGCTGGGTACTGTATGACACTATAGGGACAGTGTATGGAGGAATGTGCTGGGTACTGTATAGGGGCAGTTAGGGACAGTGCATGATGGACTGTGCTGGGTACTTTATGGCACTATAGGGACAGTGTATGGAGGACTGTGCTGGGTACTGTATGGCACTATAGGGACAGTGTATGGAGGACTGTGCTGGGTACTGTATAGGGGCAGTAAGGGACAGTGTATGATGGACTGTGCTGGGTACTGTATGGCACTATAGGGACAGTGTATGGAGGACTGTGCTGGATACTGTATGGCACTATAGGAACAGTGTATGGAGGACTGTGCTGGGTACTGTATGGCACTATAGGGAAAGTGTATGGAGGACTGTGCTGCGTACTGTATAGGGGCAGTTAGGGAAAGTGTATGACGGACTGTGCATGGTACTGTATGGCACTATAGGGACAATGTATGGAGGACTGTGCTGAGTACTGTATGGCACTATAGGGACAGTGTATGGAGGACTGTGCTGGGTACTGTATGGCACTATAGGGACAGTGAATGGAGGACTGTCCTGGGTTCTGTATGGCACTATAATACAGTGTATGGAGGACAGTGCTGGGTAATGTATGGCACTATAGGGACAGTGTATGGAGGACTGTGCTGAGTACTGTATGGCACTTCAGGGACAGTGTATGAAGGACTATGCTCGGTACTGTATGGCACTATAGGGACAGTGTATGGAGGACTGTGCTGGGTACTGTGTGGCACTATAGGGAAAGTGTATGGAGGACTGTGCTGGGTACTGTATAGGGGCAGTTAGGTACAGTGTATGACGGACTGTGCTTGGTACTGTATGGCACTATAGGGACAATGTATGGAGAACTGTGCTGGGTAATGTATGGCACCATAGTGACAGTGTATGGAGGACTGTGCTGGGTACTGTATGGCACTATAGTACAGTGTATGGAGGACAGTGCTGGGTACTGTATGGCACTATAGGGACAGTGTATGGAGGACTGTCCTGGGTACTGTATGGCACTATAGTACAGTGTATGGAGGACTGTGCTGGCTACTGTATGGTACTATAGGGACAGTGTATGGAGGACTGTGCTGGGTACTGTATGGCACTATAGGGACAGTGTATGGAGGACTGTGCTGGGTACTGTATGGCACTATAGGGAAAGTGTATGGAGGACTGTGCTGGGTACTGTATAGGGGCAGTTAGGGACAGTGCATGACGGACTGTGCTGGGTACTGTATGGCACTATAGGGACAGTGTATGGAGGACTGTGCTGGGTACTGTATGGCACTATAGGGACAGTGTATGGAGGACTGTGCTGGGTACTGTATAGGCACTATAGGGACAGTGTATGGAGGACTGTGCTGGGTACTGTATGGCACTATAGGGACAGTGTATGGAGGACTGTGCTGGGTACTGTATGGCACTATAGGGACAGTGTATGGAGGACTGTCGCTGGGTACTGTATGGCACTATAGGACAGTGTATGGAGGACTGTGCTGGGTACTGTATGGCACTATAGGGACAGTGTATGGAGGACTGTCCTGGGTACTGTATGGCACTATAGGTACAGTGTATGGAGGACTGTGCTGGGTACTGTATGGCACTATAGGGACAGTGTATGGAGGACTGTGCTGGGTACTGTATAGGGCACTATAGGGACAGTGTATGGACGGACTGTGCTGGGTACTGTATGGCACTATAGGGACAGTGTATGGAGGACTGTGCTGGGTACTGTATGGCACTATAGGGACAGTGTATGGAGGACTGTGCTGGGTACTGTATAGGGCAGTATAGGGACAGTGTATGGATGGACTGTGCTGGGTACTGTATGGCACTATAGGGACAGTGTATGGAGGACTGTGCTGGGTACTGTATGGCACTATAGGGACAGTGTATGGAGGACTGTCGCTGGGTACTGTATGGCACTATAGGGACAGTGTATGGAGGACTGTGCTGGGTACTGTATGGCACTATAAGGACAGTGTATGGAGGACAGTGCTGGGTACTGTATGGCACTATAGGGACAGTGTATGGAGGACTGTGCTGAGTACTGTATGGCACTATAGGGACAGTGTATGAAGGACTATGCTTGGTACTGTATGGCACTATAGGGACAGTGTATGGAGGACTGTGCTGGGTACTGTGTGGCACTATAGGGAAAGTGTATGGAGGACTGTGCTGGGTACTGTATAGGGGTAGTTAGGGACAGTGCATGACGGACTGTGCTGGGTACTGTATGGCACTATAGGGACAGTGTATGGAGGACTGTGCTGGGTACTGTATGGCACTATAGGGACAGTGTATGGAGGACTGTGCTGGGTACTGTATAGGGGCAGTTAGGGACAGTGTATGATGGACTGTGCTGGGTACTGTATGGCACTATAGGGACAGTGTATGGAGGACTGTGCTGGATACTGTATGGCACTATAGGAACAGTGTATGGAGGACTGTCCTGGGTACTGTATGGCACTATAGGGACAGTGTATGGAGGACTGTGCTGGGTACTGTATGGCACTATAATACAGTGTATGGAGGACAGTGCTGGGTAATGTATGGCACTATAGGGACAGTGTATGGAGGACTGTGCTGAGTACTGTATGGCACTATAGGGACAGTGTATGAAGGACTATGCTTGGTACTGTATGGCACTATAGGGACAGTGTATGGAGGACTGTGCTGGGTACTGTGTGGCACTATAGGGACAGTGTATGGAGGACTGTGCTGGGTACTGTATAGGGGCAGTTAGGTACAGTGTATGACGGACTGTGCTTGGTACTGTATGGCACTATAGGGACAATGTATGGAGAACTGTGCTGGGTAATGTATGGCACCATAGTGACAGTGTATGGAGGACTGTGCTGGGTACTGTATGGCACTATAGTACAGTGTATGGAGGACAGTGCTGGGTACTGTATGGCACTATAGGGACAGTGTATGGAGGACTGTCATGGGTACTGTATGGCACTATAGTACAGTGTATGGAGGACTGTGATGGCTACTGTATGGTACTATAGGGACAGTGTATGGAGGACTGTGCTGGGTACTGTATGGCACTATAGGGACAGTGTATGGAGGACTGTGCGTGCGAGGTACTGTGCTGGGCACTGTATGGCAGTTAGACAGTGTATGGACGGACTGTGCTGGGTACTGTATGGCACTATAGGGACAGTGTATGGAGGACTGTGCTGGGTACTGTGGCACTATAGGGACAGTGTATGGACGGACTGTGCTGGGTACTGTATGGGCACTATAGGGACAGTGTATGGAGGACTGTGCTGGGTACTGTATGGCACTATAGGGACAGTGTATGGAGGACTGTGCTGGGTACTGTATGGCACTATAGGGACAGTGTATGGAGGACTGTGCTGGGTACTGTATGGCACTATAGGGACAGTGTATGGAGGACTGTGCTGGGTACTGTATGGCACTATAGGGACAGTGTATGGAGGACTGTGCTGAGTACTGTATGGCACTATAGGGACAGTGTATGGAGGACTGTGCTGGGTACTGTATGGCACTATAGGGACAGTGTATGGAGGACTGTGCTGGGTACTGTATGGCACTATAGGGACAGTGTATGGAGGACTGTGCTGGGTACTGTATGGCACTATAGGGACAGTGTATGGAGGACTGTGCTGGGTACTGTATGGTACTATAGGGACAGTGTATGGAGGACTGTGCTGGGTACTGTATGGCACTATAGGGACAGTGTATGGAGGACTGTGCTGGGTACTGTATGGCACTATAGGGACAGTGTATGGAGGACTGTCCTGGGTACTGTATGGCACTATAGTACAGTGTATGGAGGACTGTGCTGGCTACTGTATGGTACTATAGGGACAGTGTATGGAGGACTGTGCTGGCTACTGTATGGCACTATAGGGAAAGCTGTATGGAGGACTGTGCTGGGTACTGTATGGCACTATAGGGAAAGTGTATGGAGGACTGTGCTGGGTACTGTATAGGGCAGTTAGGGACAGTGTATGACGGACTGTGCTGGGTACTGTATGGCACTATAGGGACAGTGTATGGAGGACTGTGCTGGGTACTGTATGGCACTATAGGGACAGTGTATGGAGGACTGTGCTGGGTACTGTATAGGGCACTATAGGGACAGTGTATGACGGACTGTGCTTGGTACTGTATGGCACTATAGGGACAGTGTATGGAGGACTGTGCTGAGTACTGTATGGCACTATAGGGACAGTGTATGGAGGACTGTGCTGGGTACTGTATGGCACTATAGGGAAAGTGTATGGAGGACTGTGCTGGGTACTGTATAGGGCAGTATAGGGACAGTGTATGACGGACTGTGCTGGGTACTGTATGGCACTATAGGGACAATGTATGGAGGACTGTGCTGAGTACTGTATGGCACTATAGGGACAGTGTATGGAGGACTGTGCTGGGTACTGTATAGGGGCAGTATAGGGACAGTGTATGACGGACTGTGCTGGGTACTGTATGGCACTATAGGGACAGTGTATGGAGGACTGTGCTGAGTACTGTATGGCACTATAGGGACAGTGTATGGAGGACTGTGCTGGGTACTGTATAGGGGCACTATAGGGACAGTGTATGGACGGACGGTGCTTGGTACTGTATGGCACTATAGGGACAGTGTATGGAGGACTGTGCTGGGTACTGTATGGCACTATAGGGACAGTGTATGGAGGACTGTGCTGGGTAATGTATGGCACTATAGGGACAGTGTATGGAGGACTGTGCTGCGTACTGTATGGCACTATAGGGACAGTGTATGGAGGACTGTGCTGAGTACTGTATGGCACTATAGGGACAGTGTATGGAGGACTGTGCTGGGTACTGTATGGCACTATAGGGACAGTGTATGGAGGACTGTGCTGGGTACTGTATGGCACTATAGGGACAGTGTATGGAGGACTGTGCTGGGTACTGTATGGCACTATAGGGACAGTGTATGGAGGACTGTGCTGGGTACTGTATGGTACTATAGGGACAGTGTATGGAGGACTGTGCTGGGTACTGTATGGTACTATAGGGACAGTGTATGGAGGACTGTGCTGGGTACTGTATGGCACTATAGGGACAGTGTATGGAGGACTGTGCTGGGTACTGTATGGCACTATAGGGACAGTGTATGGAGGACTGTGCTGGGTACTGTATGGTACTATAGGGACAGTGTATGGAGGACTGTGCTGGGTACTGTATGGCACTATAGTACAGTGTATGGAGGACTGTGCTGGGTACTGTATGGCACTATAGGGACAGTGTATGGAGGACTGTCCTGGATACTGTATGGCACTATAGGTACAGTGTATGGAGGACTGTGCTGGGTACTGGATAGTGGCACTATAGGGAAAGTGTATGGAGGACTGTGCTGGGTACTGTATACGGGCAGTTAGGGACAGTGTATGGAGGACTGTGCTGGGTACTGTATGGCACTATAGGGACAGTGTATGGAAGACTGTGCTGGGTACTGTATGGCACTATAAGGACAGTGTATGGAGGACTGTGCTGGGTACTGTATGGTACTATAGGGACAATGTATGGAGAACTGTGCTGGGTAATGTATGGCACTATAGGGACAGTGTATGGAGGACTGTGCTGCGTACTGTATGGCACTATAGGGACAGTGTATGGAGGACTGTGCTGGGTACTGTATGGTACTATAGGGACAGTGTATGGAGGACTGTGCTGGGTACTGTATGGCACTATAGTACAGTGTATGGAGGACAGTGCTGGGTACAGTATGGCACTATAGGGACAGTGTATGGAGGACTGTCCTGGGTACTGTATGGCACTATAGTACAGTATATGGAGGACTGTGCTGGCTACTGTATGGTACTATAGGGACAGTGTATGGAGGACTGTTCTGGCTACTGTATGGCACTATAGGGACAGCTGTATGGAGGACTGTGCTGGGTACTGTATGGCACTATAGGGACAGTGTATGGAGGACTGTGCTGGGTACTGTATAGGGGCAGTTAGGGACAGTGTATGACGGACTGTGCTGGGTACTGTATGGCACTATAGGGACAGTGTATGGAGGACTGTGCTGGGTACTGTATGGCACTATAGGGACAGTGTATGGAGGACTGTGCTGGGTACTGTATAGGGCAGTTAGGGAAAGTGTATGACGGACTGTGCTTGGTACTGTATGGCACTATAGGGACAATGTATGGAGGACTGTGCTGAGTACTGTATGGCACTATAGGGACAGTGTATGGAGGACTGTGCTGGGTACTGTATGGCACTATAGGGACAGTGTATGGAGGACTGTGCTGGGTACTGTATAGGGCACTATAGGGACAGTGTATGGACGGACTGTGCTGGGTACTGTATGGCACTATAGGGACAGTGTATGGAGGACTGTGCTGAGTACTGTATGGCACTATAGGGACAGTGTATGGAGGACTGTGCTGGGTACTGTATAGGGGCAGTTAGGGAAAGTGTATGACGGACTGTGCTTGGTACTGTATGGCACTATAGGGACAATGTATGGAGGACTGTGCTGAGTACTGTATGGCACTATAGGGACAGTGTATGGAGGACTGTGCTGGGTACTGTATAGGGCAGTTAGGGACAGTGTATGGACGGACTGTGCTTGGTACTGTATGGCACTATAGGGACAGTGTATGGAGGACTGTGCTGGGTACTGTATGGCACTATAGGGACAGTGTATGGAGAACTGTGCTGGGTAATGTATGGCACTATAGGGACAGTGTATGGAGGACTGTGCTGCGTACTGTATGGCACTATAGGGACAGTGTATGGAGGACTGTGCTGAGTACTGTATGGCACTATAGGGACAGTGTATGGAGGACTGTGCTGGGTACTGTATGGCACTATAGGGACAGTGTATGGAGGACTGTGCTGGGTACTGTATGGCACTATAGGGACAGTGTATGGAGGACTGTGCTGGGTACTGTATGGCACTATAGGGACAGTGTATGGAGGACTGTGCTGGGTACTGTATGGTACTATAGGGACAGTGTATGGAGGACTGTGCTGGGTACTGTATGGTACTATAGGGACAGTGTATGGAGGACTGTGCTGGGTACTGTATGGCACTATAGGGACAGTGTATGGAGGACTGTGCTGGGTACTGTATGGTACTATAGGGACAGTGTATGGAGGACTGTGCTGGGTACTGTATGGTACTATAGGGACAGTGTATGGAGGACTGTGCTGGGTACTGTATGGCACTATAGTACAGTGTATGGAGGACAGTGCTGGGTACTGTATGGCACTATAGGCACAGTGTATGGAGGACTGTCCTGGATACTGTATGGCACTATAGTACAGTGTATGGAGGACTGTGCTGGGTACTGGATAGGGCACTATAGGGAAAGTGTATGGAGGACTGTGCTGGGTACTGTATACGGGCAGTTAGGGACAGTGTATGGAGGACTGTGCTGGGTACTGTATGGCACTATAGGGACAGTGTATGGAAGACTGTGCTGGGTACTGTATGGCACTATAGGGACAGTGTATGGAGGACTGTGCTGGGTACTGTATGGTACTATAGGGACAGTGTATGGAGGACTGTGCTGGGTACTGTATGGCACTATAGGGACAGTGTATGGAGGACTGTGCTGGGTACTGTATGGCACTATAGGGACAGTGTATGGAGGACTGTGCTGGGTACTGTATGGTACTATAGGGACAGTGTATGGAGGACTGTGCTGGGTACTGTATGGCACTATAGTACAGTGTATGGAGGACAGTGCTGGGTACTGTATGGCACTATAGGGACAGTGTATGGAGGACTGTCCTGGGTACTGTATGGCACTATAGTACAGTGTATGGAGGACTGTGCTGGCTACTGTATGGTACTATAGGGACAGTGTATGGAGGACTGTGCTGGCTACTGTATGGCACTATAGGGACAGTGTATGGAGGACTGTGCTGGGTACTGTATGGCACTATAGGGAAAGTGTATGGAGGACTGTGCTGGGTACTGTATAGGGCAGTTAGGGACAGTGTATGACGGACTGTGCTGGGTACTGTATGGCACTATAGGGACAGTGTATGGAGGACTGTGCTGGGTACTGTATGGCACTATAGGGACAGTGTATGGAGGACTGTGCTGGGTACTGTATAGGGGCAGTTAGGGAAAGTGTATGACGGACTGTGCTTGGTACTGTATGGCACTATAGGGACAGTGTATGGAGGACTGTGCTGAGTACTGTATGGCACTATAGGGACAGTGTATGGAGTACTGTGCTGGGTACTGTATGGCACTATAGGGAAAGTGTATGGAGGACTGTGCTGGGTACTGTATAGGGGCAGTTAGGGAAAGTGTATGACGGACTGTGCTTGGTACTGTATGGCACTATAGGGACAATGTATGGAGGACTGTGCTGAGTACTGTATGGCACTATAGGGACAGTGTATGGAGGACTGTGCTGGGTACTGTATAGGGGCAGTTAGGGAAAGTGTATGACGGACGGTGCTTGGTACTGTATGGCACTATAGGAACAGTGTATGGAGGACTGTGCTCGGTACTGTATGGCACTATAGGGACAATGTATGGAGAACTGTGCTGGGTAATGTATGGCACTATAGGGACAGTGTATGGAGGACTGTGCTGCGTACTGTATGGCACTATAGGGACAGTGTATGGAGGACTGTGCTGAGTACTGTATGGCACTATAGGGACAGTGTATGGAGGACTGTGCTGGGTACTGTATGGCACTATAGGGACAGTGTATGGAGGACTGTGCTGGGTACTGTATGGCACTATAGGGACAGTGTATGGAGGACTGTGCTGGGTACTGTATGGCACTATAGGGACAGTGTATGGAGGACTGTGCTGGGTACTGTATGGTACTATAGGGACAGTGTATGGAGGACTGTGCTGGGTACTGTATGGTACTATAGGGACAGTGTATGGAGGACTGTGCTGCGTACTGTATGGCACTATAGGGACAGTGTATGGAGGACTGTGCTGGGTACTGTATGGTACTATAGGGACAGAGTATGGAGGACTGTGCTGGGTACTGTATGGTACTATAGGGACAGTGTATGGAGGACTGTGCTGGGTACTGTATGGCACTATAGTACAGTGTATGGAGGACAGTGCTGGGTACTGTATGGCACTATAGGCACAGTGTATGGAGGACTGTCCTGGAAACTGTATGGCACTATAGTACAGTGTATGGAGGACTGTGCTGGGTACTGGATAGGGGCAGTTAGGGAAAGTGTATGACGGACGGTGCTTGGTACTGTATGGCACTATAGGAACAGTGTATGGAGGACTGTGCTCGGTACTGTATGGCACTATAGGGACAATGTATGGAGAACTGTGCTGGGTAATGTATGGCACTATAGGGACAGTGTATGGAGGACTGTGCTGCGTACTGTATGGCACTATAGGGACAGTGTATGGAGGACTGTGCTGAGTACTGTATGGCACTATAGGGACAGTGTATGGAGGACTGTGCTGGGTACTGTATGGCACTATAGGGACAGTGTATGGAGGACTGTGCTGGGTACTGTATGGCACTATAGGGACAGTGTATGGAGGACTGTGCTGGGTACTGTATGGCACTATAGGGACAGTGTATGGAGGACTGTGCTGGGTACTGTATGGTACTATAGGGACAGTGTATGGAGGACTGTGCTGGGTACTGTATGGTACTATAGGGACAGTGTATGGAGGACTGTGCTGCGTACTGTATGGCACTATAGGGACAGTGT
Organism: Bufotes viridis; assembly: GCA_033119425.1. Classification (NCBI taxonomy): domain Eukaryota; kingdom Metazoa; phylum Chordata; class Amphibia; order Anura; family Bufonidae; genus Bufotes; species Bufotes viridis. Next base: position 19,342,108 of record CM065589.1, on the reverse strand, counting down.
ATGGAGGACTGTGCTGGGTACTGTATGGTACTATAGGGACAGTGTATGGAGGACTGTGCTGGGTACTGTATGGTACTATAGGGACAGTGTATGGAGGACTGTGCTGGGTACTGTATGGCACTATAGTACAGTGTATGGAGGACAGTGCTGGGTACTGTATGGCACTATAGGCACAGTGTATGGAGGACTGTCCTGGGTACTGTATGGCACTATAGTACAGTGTATGGAGGACTGTGCTGGGTACTGGATAGGGGCAGTTAGGGAAAGTGTATGGAGGACTGTGCTGGGTACTGTATAGGGCAGTATAGGGACAGTGTATGGAGGACTGTGCTGGGTACTGTATGGCACTATAGGGACAGTGTATGGAGGACTGTGCTGGGTACTGTATGGCACTATAGGGACAGTGTATGGAGGACTGTGCTGGGTACTGTATGGCACTATAGGGACAGTGTATGGAGGACTGTACTGGGTACTGTATGGCACTATAGGGACAGTGTATGGAGGACTGTGCTGGGTACTGTATGGCACTATAGGGACAGTGTATGGAGGACTGTGCTGGGTACTGTATGGCACTATAGTACAGTGTATGGAGGACAGTGCTGGGTACAGTATGGCACTATAGGGACAGTGTATGGAGGACTGTCCTGGGTACTGTATGGCACTATAGTACAGTGTATGGAGGACTGTGCTGGCTACTGTATGGTACTATAGGGACAGTGTATGGAGGACTGTTCTGGCTACTGTATGGCACTATATGGAAAGCGTATGGAGGACTGTGCTGGGTACTGTATGGCACTATAGGGAAAGTGTATGGAGGACTGTGCTGGGTACTGTATAGGGGCAGTTAGGGACAGTGTATGACGGACTGTGCTGGGTACTGTATGGCACTATAGGGACAGTGTATGGAGGACTGTGCTGGGTACTGTATGGCACTATAGGGACAGTGTATGGAGGACTGTGCTGGGTACTGTATAGGGGCAGTTAGGGAAAGTGTATGACGGACTGTGCTTGGTACTGTATGGCACTATAGGGACAATGTATGGAGGACTGTGCTGAGTACTGTATGGCACTATAGGGACAGTGTATGGAGGACTGTGCTGGGTACTGTATGGCACTATAGGGAAAGTGTATGGAGGACTGTGCTGGGTACTGTATAGGGGCAGTTAGGGAAAGTGTATGACGGACTGTGCTTGGTACTGTATGGCACTATAGGGACAATGTATGGAGGACTGTGCTGAGTACTGTATGGCACTATAGGGAAAGTGTATGGAGGACTGTGCTGGGTACTGTATAGGGGCAGTTAGGGAAAGTGTATGACGGACTGTGCTTGGTACTGTATGGCACTATAGGAACAGTGTATGGAGGACTGTGCTCGGTACTGTATGGCACTATAGGGACAATGTATGGAGAACTGTGCTGGGTAATGTATGGCACTATAGGGACAGTGTATGGAGGACTGTGCTGCGTACTGTATGGCACTATAGGGACAGTGTATGGAGGACTGTGCTGAGTACTGTATGGCACTATAGGGACAGTGTATGGAGGACTGTGCTGGGTACTGTATGGCACTATAGGGACAGTGTATGGAGGACTGTGCTGGGTACTGTATGGCACTATAGGGACAGTGTATGGAGGACTGTGCTGGGTACTGTATGGCACTATAGGGACAGTGTATGGAGGACTGTGCTGGGTACTGTATGGTACTATAGGGACAGTGTATGGAGGACTGTGCTGGGTACTGTATGGTACTATAGGGACAGTGTATGGAGGACTGTGCTGCGTACTGTATGGCACTATAGGGACAGTGTATGGAGGACTGTGCTGGGTACTGTATGGTACTATAGGGACAGAGTATGGAGGACTGTGCTGGGTACTGTATGGTACTATAGGGACAGTGTATGGAGGACTGTGCTGGGTACTGTATGGCACTATAGTACAGTGTATGGAGGACAGTGCTGGGTACTGTATGGCACTATAGGCACAGTGTATGGAGGACTGTCCTGGATACTGTATGGCACTATAGTACAGTGTATGGAGGACTGTGCTGGGTACTGGATAGGGGCAGTTAGGGAAAGTGTATGGAGGACTGTGCTGGGTACTGTATACGGGCAGTTAGGGACAGTGTATGGAGGACTGTGCTGGGTACTGTATGGCACTATAGGGACAGTGTATGGAAGACTGTGCTGGGTACTGTATGGCACTATAAGGACAGTGTATGGAGGACTGTGCTGGGTACTGTATGGTACTATAGGGACAGTGTATGGAGGACTATGCTGGGTACTGTATGGTACTATAGGGACAGTGTATGGAGGACTGTGCATGGTACTGTATGGCACTATAGTACAGTGTATGGAGGACTGTGCATGGTACTGTATGGCACTATAGGGACAGTGTATGGAGGACAGTGCTGAGTACTGTATGGCACTATAGGGACAGTGTATGGAGGACTGTGCTGGGTACTGTATGGCACTATAGTACAGTGTATGGAGGACTGTGCATGGTACTGTATGGCACTATAGTACAGTGTATGGAGGACTGTGCTGGGTAATGTATGGCACTATAGGGACAGTGTATGGAGGACAGTGCTGCGTACTGTATGGCACTATAGAGACAGTGTATGGAGGACTGTGCTGGGTACTGTATGGTACTATAGGGACAGTGTATGGAGGACTATGCTGGGTACTGTATGGTACTATAGAGACAGTGTATGGAGGACTGTGCTGGGTACTGTATGGCATTATAGGGACAGTGTATGGAGGACTGTGCTGGGTACTGTATGGTACTATAGGGACATTGTATGCAGGACTGTGCTGGGTACTGTATGGCACTATAGGGACAGTGTGTGGAGGACTGTGCTGGGTACTGTATGGTACTATAGAGACAGTGTATGGAGGACTGTGCTGGGTACTGTATGGCACTATAGGGACAGTGTATGGAGGACTGTGCTGGGTACTGTATGGTACTATAGGGACAATGTATGGAGGACTGTGCTGGGTACTGTATGGCACTATAGGGACAGTGTGTGGAGGACTGTGCTAGGTACTGTATGGTACTATAGAGACAGTGTATGGAGGACTGTGCTGGGTACTGTATGGCACTATAGGGACAGTGTATGGAGGACTGTGCTGGGTACTGTATGGTACTTTAGGGACAGTGTATGCAGGACTGTGCTGGGTACTGTATGGTACTATAGGGACAGTGTATGCAGGACTGTGCTGGGTACTGTATTGCACTATAGTACAGTGTATGGAGGACTGTGCTGGGTACTGTATGGTACTATAGGGACAGTGTATGGAGGACTGTGCTGGGTACTGTATGGCACTATAGGAACAGTGTATGGAGGACTGTGCTGGGTACTGTATGGCACTATAGGGACAGTGTATGGAGGACTGTGCTGGGTACTGTATGGCACTATAGTACAGTGTATGGAGGACTGTGCTGGGTACTGTATGGCACTATAGGGACAGTGTATGCAGGACTGTGCTGGGTACTGTATTGCACTATAGTACAGTGTATGGAGGACAGTGCTGGGTACTGTATGGCACTATAGGGACAGTGTATGGAGGACTGTGCTGGGTACTGTATGGCACTATAGTACAGTGTATGGAGGACTGTGCTGGGTACTGTATGGCACTATAGGGACAGTGTATGGAGGACTGTGCTGGGTACTGTATGGCACTATAGTGACAGTGTATGGAGGACTGTGCTGGGTACTGTATGGCACTATAGGGACAGTGTATGGAGGACTGTGCTGGGTACTGTATGGCACTATAGTGACAGTGTATGGAGGACTGTGCTGGGTACTGTATGGCACTATAATACAGTGTATGGAGGACTGTGCTGGGTACTGTATGGTACTATAGGGACAGTGTAAGTCCCTGTTTTTTTATCTCTAGCTGTTTTACCACTGCTTTTTAGAGAACCCTCTTAATTCTCATGAATTCTCAGGATTATTTCTAATGCTGGCGTTGCCCCGAGATGTGTTCCGCACAGAGTACTCCCATCATTCCTGGTGTTAAAGATGACTGTATACATTGAGGAGACTTCCTTATAAAGTCTTCAGACGCGTCTGTCTTCTAGGTGCTCAGCAATCTCCTTGTAGGGAGAAGACAAAGAGCAGCTGTAGCTGAGCCATGAGCAAGAACCGGGCCCCGAGTCAGCACCAGATATGGAGGCGATCACAGGGTCAGGGCCCCTCATTACATATATTACAATGTCTGATTCTGCTAGTGACCTAATACATGCTCTGCCCCTTTAAGGCACAGAGCAGAACTCAGAGAATGCGCCCTCCAGCTGTGTATTCTCTTTCTGACTTTGTAATGTGATATTAGCGCAGTGAAGGAGAAGTGACATCACACAGCAATGGGGGAACACATTTTACCTTTAAAGGCTCGGTCAGCAGGGTGCCCTTTGCGGCGTATTATGTGTATATATGGCGCCATCTGCTGGCCATGCCTGGAGTTACCGCCGCACACTGCACAGGGGCTGCCCCACTGCTGATATTACAGCTAGAAAATCAATGCCACTTTATCAAAGCGTCAAAGGAGATTACAGACCTGAGAGACACCAATTATAATACAATGTGTATCTCATCATTGACTGTATCTGACACCGATCACATAATGTATATAATACTCATCATACAATGTATATCACACCCATCATACAATGTATATCACACCCATCATACAATGTATATCACACCCATTATACCATGTATATCACACCCATTGTACAATGTATATCACACCCATCATATAATGTATCTCACACCCTTCATATAATGTATCTCACACCCTTCATATAATGTATCTCACACCCTTCATATAATGTATCTCACACCCTTCATATAATGTATCTCACACCCTTCATATAATGTATCTCACACCCATCATACAATGTATATCAGACCCTTCATATAATGTATCTCACACCCTTCATATAATGTATCTCACGCCCATCATACAATGTATTTCATACAATGTATATCACACCCTTCATATAATGTATCTCACACCCTTCATATAATGTATCTCACACCCTTCATATAATGTATCTCACACCCTTCATATAATGTATCTCACACCCTTCATATAATGTATCTCACGCCCATCATACAATGTATTTCATACAATGTATATCACACCCTTCATATAATGTATCTCACACCCTTCATATAATGTATCTCACACCCTTCATATAATGTATCTCACACCCATCATACAATGTATTTCATACAATGTATCTCACACCCTTCATATAATGTATCTCACACCCTTCATATAATGTATCTCACACCCATCATACAATGTATTTCATACAATGTATCTCACACCCATCATACAATGTATCTCAGTTGTGTAGTTCTCTGACCTGTCTGGCAGACAGAGGAACGGTCTGGTTGAAGATGGTCCAGTTGACGGTCTGGAGGCATGGTGGAGTAGTGAGAGATCCATTATACCGAAAGTATCTGTCCAGCTGCTGGGGTAACAGGCCACGAATATCAAATCCAGGAATCTCTCTGCTTTCTCCTGCGGTATAAATATATAGGATCAGTGCCGGTACCTCATCTGATATACCAGGACCACCAACAGAAATACCAGGACCACCATCAGAACTACCAGGACCACCATCTAATATACCAGGACCACCAACAGAAATACCAGGACCACCATCAGATATATCAAGACCACCATCTGATATACCAGGACCACCATCAGAAATATCAACACCACCATCTGATATACCAGGACCACCAACAGAAATACCAGGACCACCAACAGAAATACCAGGACCACCATCAGAAATATCAAGACCACCACCATCTGATATACCAAGACCACCAACAGAAATACCAGGACCACCCACAGAAATATCAGCAGGACCCTCAAAAGAAATATCAGCAACACCTTCAGAAATATCAGGACCACCAACAGAAATAACAGGACCACAATCTGATATATCAGGCAACCAACAGAAATACCAGGACCACCCACAGAAATATCAGCAGGACCCTCAAAAGAAATATCAGCAACACCTTCAGAAATATCAGGACCACCAACAGAAATAACAGGACCACAATCTGATATATCAGGCAACCAACAGAAATACCAGGACCACCAACAGAAATACCAGGACCACCAACAGAAATACCAGGACCACCATCAGAACTACCAGGACCACCATCTGATATATCAGACCACCATCAGAACTACCAGGACCACCATCTGATATATCAGACCACCATCAGAACTACCAGGACCACCATCTAATATACCAGGACCACCATCTGATATATCAGACCACCATCAGATATATCAGACCACCAACAGATATATCAGACCACCATCAGATATATCAGACCACCATCTGATATATCAGGACCACATCAGATATATCAGGACCACATCAGATATATCAGACCACCATCAGAACTACCAGGACCACCATCAGATATATCAGACCACATCAGATATATCAGACCACCATCAGAACTACCAGGACCACCATCTAATATACCAGGACCACCATCTAATATACCAGGACCACCAACAGAAATACCAGGACCACCATCAGAAATATCAAGACCACCATCTGATATACTAGGACCACCAACAGAAATACCAGGATCACCAACAGAACTACCAGGACCACCATCTGATATACCAGGACCACCATCTGATATATCAGACCACCATCAGAACTACCAGGACCACCATCTGATATACCAGGACCACCATCTTATATACCAGGACCACCATCAGAACTACCAGGACCACCATCTGATATACCAGAACCACCATCAGAACTAGCAGGACCACCATCTGATATTTCAGACCACCATCTGATATATCAGGACCAACATCTGATATATCAGGACCACCATCTGATATACCAGGACCACCATCTGATATATCAGGACCACCATCTGATATACCAGGACCACCATCTGATATATCAGACCACCATCAGAACTACCAGGACCACCATCTGATATACCAGGACCACCATCTGATATATCAGACCACCATCAGAACTACCAGGACCACCATCTGATATACCAGGACCACCATCTGATATATAGCAGGACCACCAGCTACTACCCTCCAGCGGCACAGGTACGTCAGCTTGTTGAGTTCAATATGGATGAATACAGACCATGGAGAGCACACATCGTGTGGAGTAACTTAGCTTACCTCTTTGAATGTATCGAGCAACATTCATTTACACAATTTTGGAGCAATGAGGAAACTCTGGTGTTCACCTAACATCCATATCCAGATGACAGGCCGTTGTATTTTCATTTTCATTATTTCTTCATTTTGTTTGTTTTCAGAAAAGGACTATGAATATTATTAATTTACGGAAACTCTAATGAATATACTACTTGCAATTTTTACATGAAGTATCTGCATAACCTTATATGTACAACATCTCGTCAGTATATTTACTTTGTATTCAATTGTATAATTATACTGCCTGACGAAGGCCGAATTGTTGGCCGAAAAAGTTTGCACGCACAAAGAAAAGCCGCCATTTCCATGTTTTGTGAATAAAACCACTATCAACATATGTACTTCCTGGCTGTGATTTATCTGATACATATCAACGGGGCTGGAAACCCATCCACAGCCGAAACTAAGCAGGTTGCTACAAAGACCACCATCAGATATATCAGACCACCATCAGAAATACCCGGACCACCATCTGATATATCAGGACCACCATCAGAAATACCTGGACCACCATCTGATATACCAGGACCACCAACAGAAATACAGGACCATCATCAGAAATACAGGACCATCATCAGAAATATCAGACCACTATCTGATATATCAGGACCAGAAACAGACATACCAGGACCACCAACAGACATACCAGGACCACCAACAGACATACCAGGACCACCATCTGATATATCAGGACCACCATCAGAAATACCCGGACCACTATCTGATATATCAGGACCAGAAACAGACATACCAGGACCACCAACAGACATACCAGGACCACCATCTGATATATCAGGACCACCATCAGAAATACCCGGACCACTATCTGATATATCAGGACCAGAAACAGACATACCAGGACCACCAACAGACATACCAGGACCACCATCTGATATATCAGGACCACCATCTGATATATCAGGACCACCATCTGATATATCAGGACCACCAACAGAAATACCAGGACCACCATCAGATATATCAGACCACCATCAGATATATCAGACCACCATCTGATATACCAGGACCACCATTAGATATACCAGGATCACCAACAGAATTACAGGACCATCATCTGATATACCAGGACCACCAAGAGAAATTCCCGGACCACCATCTGATATATCAGACCACCATCAGAAATATCAGACCACTATCTGATATATCAGGACCAGAAACAGACATACCAGGACCACCATCTGATAAATCAGGACCACCAACAGACATACCAGGACCACCATCTGATATCAGGACCACCAACAGAAATACCAGGACCATCTTCAGAAATACAGGACCATCATCAGAAATATCAGACCACTATCTGATATATCAGAACCACCAACAGACATACCAGGACCACCATCTGATATACCAGGACCACCATCAGAAATACTAGGACCACCATCTGATATATCAGTACCACCATCTGATATATCAGACCACCATCAGAACTACCAGGACCACCATCAGATATATCAGACCACCATCAGATATATCAGGACCACCATCAGAACTACCAGGACCACCATCAGATATATCAGACCACCATCAGAAATATCAGACCACCATCAGAACTACCAGGACCACCATCAGAATTACCAGGACCACCATCAGATATATCAGACCACCATCAGATATATCAGACCACCATCAGAACTACCAGGACCACCATCAGAACTACCAGGACCACCATCTGATATACCAGGACCACCATCAGAAATATCAGACCACCAACAGAAATATCAAGACCACCATCAGATATACCAGGACCACCATCAGATATACCAGGACCACCATCAGATATACCAGGACCACCAACAGAAATACCAGGACCACCAACAGAAATACCAGGACCACCATCTAATATACCAGGACCACCAACAGAAATACCAGGACCACCAACAGAAATACCAGGACCACCCACAGAAATACCAGGACCACCATCTGATATATCAGGACCACCAACAGAAATACCAGGACCACCAACAGAAATACCAGGACCACCAACAGAAATACCAGGACCACTATCTGATATACCAGGACCACTATCTGATATAGCAGGACCACCAACAGAAATACCAGGACCACCATCTGATATCAGGACCACCAACAGAAATACCAGGACCACCATCAGAAATATATAGACCACCCTTACATGTTTAGTCCACCAGGATTCTCAGTGGTCCATGTCAGATAAATGGTCCTTACCCTTATTGGCAAAAAAAGTCCCATAGAAAGAGTCAGAAGTTTTCAGATGAAATCAATGTACATTAGGCTGGGTTCACATTTGAGCGTATTTTAGTCACGCGTTTTTGGAAATAGGAAATGCGCGTCGTACGTGCATTTGTGTGATTGACCACTGTGGCGTCAATCACAATACGCGCGACAATACGCCCCAAAGAAGCTCCTGTACTTCTTTGGGCGTAGGGCGTTTTACAGCGCGTTCGTACGCACTGTAAAACGCTCAGCTGAGAACCATGCCCATAGGGAAACATGGGTTTTCGCATGTTGAGCGTTTTACAGCGCGTAGGAACGCGCTGTAAAATGCTCAAGTCTGAACCCAGCCTTAAAGACAGACAAGGGGCGAGGGAGATTCCCGGCATATTACTGAGAAATGCTACGTGTGAACAAGGTGTGACCATCTCAGGAGGATTTTACACTGAGAAGCACCAGGCTGTAGGTTGAGGATGCTCCAGACTCACCACCATCCTTCACCTCCTCCAGATGTGACAGAAGATGCCCGTAAGCTTCGTTATCTTCAGGTCCTTCCTGTGACAATGACATGAATGCAGCATGAGACGTTATATGATCCCAACCTAGAGGAGGTCCTGCTGAAGGTTATAAAGAGATACTGTGGGCCAGCCAATGGTCAAACATTGCAGATACTCATATCAACCCCCTATGGGCATGCCTGCAGTACGAAGAACTCTGGTCAGTATGTTCTCCTGATGACGACAGCCGAAACTCCTGCAACTGATTACCTCTCCTGCAGTACAAATAGAAGCTGCATCAACCCCGGCTCCTCAAATAGAAGACGCATTACCCGCGGGCTCCTCATATAGAAGCTGCATTACCCCCGGGCTCCTCAAATAAAAGCTGCATTACCCCCGGGCTCCTCAAATAAAAGCTGCATTACTCCCGGGCTCCTCAAATAGAAGACGCATTACCCCCGGGCTCCTCATATAGAAGCTGCATTACCCCCGGGCTCCTCATATAAAAGCTGCATTACCCCCGGGCTCCTCAAATAGTAGCTGCATTACCCCAGGCTCCTCAAATAGAAGCTGCATTACCCCCAGGCTCCTCATATAGAAGCTGCATTACCCCCGGCTCCTCATATAGTTGCTGCATTACCCTGGGCTCATCATATAGAAGCTGCATTACCCCCGGGCTCCTCATATAGAAGCTGCATTACCCCCAGGCTCCTCATATAGAAGCTGCATTACCCCCGGCTCCTCATATAGTTGCTGCATTACCCTGGGCTCATCATATAGAAGCTGCATTACCCCCGGGCTCCTCATATAAAAGCTGCATTACCCCCGGGCTCCTCAAATAGTAGCTGCATTACCCCAGGCTCCTCAAATAGAAGCTGCATTACCCCCAGGCTCCTCATATAGAAGCTGCATTACCCCCGGCTCCTCATATAGTAGCTGCATTACCCCGGGCTCATCATATAGAAGCTGCATTACCCCGATTCCTCATATAGAAGCTGCATTACCCCTGGCTCATCATATAGTAGCTGCATTACCCCAGGCTCCTCAAATAGAAGCTGCATTACCCCGGGCTCCTCAAATAGTAGCTGCATTACCCCAGGCTCCTCAAATAGAAGCTGCATTACCCCAAGGCTCCTCATATAGAAGCTGCATTACCCCCGGCTCCTCATATAGTAGCTGCATTACCCCGGGCTCATCATATAGAAGCTGCATTACCCCGGCTCCTCATATTGAAGCTGCATTACCCCCGGCTCCTCATATAGAAGCTGCATCATCCCGGCTCCTCATATAGAAGCTGCATTACCCCCGACTCCTCATATAGAAGCGGCATTACCCCGGGCTCCTTATATAGAAGCTGCATTACCCTGATTCCTCATATAGAAGCTGCATTACTCCGGGGCTCCTCATATAGAGGCTGCATTACCCTGGGCTTCTCATATAGAAGCTGCATCACCCTGGCTCCTCATATAGAAGCTGCATTACCCCCGGCTCCTCATATAGAAGCTGCATTACCCCCGGCTCCTCATATAGAAGCTGCATTACCCCAGGTTCCTCATATAGAAGCTGCATCACACTGGCTCCTCATATAGAAGCTGCATCACCCCGGGCTCCTCATATAGAAGCTGCATCACCCCGGGCTCCTCATATAGAAGCTGCATCACCCTGGCTCCTCATATAGAAGCTGCATCACCCCGGGCTCCTCATATAGAAGCTGCATTACCCAGGGCTCCTCATATAGAAGCTGCATTACCCCGGGCTCCTCATATAGAAGCTGCATTACCCCCGGCTCCTCATATAGAAGCTGCATCACCCTGGCTCCTCATATAGAAGCTGCATCACCCCGGGCTCCTCAAATAGAAGCTGCATTACCCCGGGCTCCTCAAATAGTAGCTGCATTACCCCAGGCTCCTCAAATAGAAGCTGCATTACCCCAAGGCTCCTCATATAGAAGCTGCATTACCCCCGGCTCCTCATATAGTAGCTGCATTACCCCGGGCTCATCATATAGAAGCTGCATTACCCCGGCTCCTCATATTGAAGCTGCATTACCCCCGGCTCCTCATATAGAAGCTGCATCATCCCGGCTCCTCATATAGAAGCTGCATTACCCCCGACTCCTCATATAGAAGCGGCATTACCCCGGGCTCCTCATATAGAAGCTGCATTACCCTGATTCCTCATATAGAAGCTGCATTACTCCGGGGCTCCTCATATAGAGGCTGCATTACCCCGGGCTCCTCATATAGAAGCTGCATCACCCTGGCTCCTCATATAGAAGCTGCATTACCCCGGCTCCTCATATAGAAGCTGCATTACCCCGGCTCCTCATATAGAAGCTGCATTACCCCCGGCTCCTCATATAGAAGCTGCATCACACTGGCTCCTCATATAGAAGCTGCATCACCCCGGGCTCCTCATATAGAAGCTGCATCACCCCGGGCTCCTCATATAGAAGCTGCATCACCCTGGCTCCTCATATAGAAGCTGCATCACCCCGGGCTCCTCATATAGAAGCTGCATCACCCCGGGCTCCTCATACAGAAGCAGCATTACCCAGGGCTCCTCATATAGAAGCTGCATTACCCCGGCTCCTCATATAGAAGCTGCATCACCCCGGGCTCCTCATATAGAAGCTGCATCATCCCGGCTCCTCATATAGAAGCTGCATTACCCCGGCTCCTCATATTGAAGCTGCATTACCCCCGGCTCCTCATATAGAAGCTGCATTACCCCGGCTCCTCATATTGAAGCTGCATTACCCCCGGCTCCTCATATAGAAGCTGCATCATCCCGGCTCCTCATATAGAAGCTGCATTACCCCCGACTCCTCATATAGAAGCTGCATCACCCCGGCTCCTCATATAGCCCTTGATATCTACGGCTGTGATATGGAGAGTGCTCCGGCTGATGCTCGGTTATCTGACTCACATTACTCAGTGATCTTCTCCTGCTTTGTCTTAGATCTTCATATTACATGAAGTATGGACTTTGCACAAATGTCACAGAAACCTCAGAAGATTCCAGAACCATGGACTTACTAGTGGCTACTTACCTCTATGAACGCAGCCAACACAGCAAGGCCTCCGGACTGGTTTAATGCTTGGTCTATACTCTGGTACTCAGCGTTAAAGTGAACCACATGGATCTAAGGAAAGAAATCAGCAACTTAGTACCGGGATACAGAATGGTGAGAGCAGCTCTAAATTAAATTTGGGGAAGAAGATTCCTTACCAGGTGGTGTTTTCCACCTGGAGGGCCTGGTAAGTGATATTTATGACCCTGAGTGGTTCTGAGTTCTGCTGGGTGTGACACACAGTTCCCCAAGTGAGACACGAAAGGTTTGAGGGGAGTGTTGATTAGATTAGAGGGGCAGAGATCAGAAAAGCTCCCAGAAGGACACAGAGAGGCTGGGGACAGACAGCAGGCCGTCATCCGTTTTAGGTGTCAACTTGAGGACAAGTAGCTGTGCCTCTCTTCCAAAAACAATAGGAAAAAGTTCATCTACGCCCCCTTTGGAAACCTGAATATTCTGGTCGACAGGAAGTGAGGGAAGATGGTGGAGAGCCGATTCTAAGGAAAAGAGCCAGAGCTGATTGACAGAGTAGCGGCATTACAGTCGGCCTGGAAAACCAGAGAATTGGAAAGAACCCAGTCAGCAATGTGGGTGGAAATTCTGGCAGATGTGGAGACAACTTGTGAGTAAAAGGCCTTTTCAAACTGGTGACAATGGAGGCTGGAGTTGGAGTAGAAAGGAAAGACCCCAGAGCGTTTGAAGGGAGCAACCCAGCCAGGAAGAAGCAAAGTGCAAGGCGTCCTCAGAGGAGTCCAGACGAGGGCTGAGGCTGAAGGAGCAGAGCAGGAGACTCCCACAGTCCCTGAGGTGGGACAATTACAGCTGGGTATGAGGGCTGCCCATCTCCATCACGGCATTACCATGTGAAGCAGAGTGCCCACAATATATCTGAAGATCTCACCATACAATTGTGACTGGTTTAGACTGGGAAGATTGGTTGAGAGGTTATGGGACAGTGGAGAGTTATTATTGTTGGTCAAACAAATATGCCAATAATGGCCATGAAAAATTGGAGGGAAGGTTACAAAAAGGAGGTGAAACTGAACATTGTTTTTTGGTATATGGACTGTATATTGTTGTTTTTGTGCAGGAGGTGACAGTATTGCTGCCTAAATGTAAAGCCTGTTAATTGAGGGGACAGGTCCTCACTGTCCGGTGGGCTGAGGTGTACGTATGCTTGCCAGTGAGGGGATGCAGGTGGGGTTAGGCCATGCCATTCACTTGGGAAGGGCTAGTAAGTGAGATATATGGCCCTTGATGGTTCTTCTGGTTAGTGTGGTGCTGGGTGTGAAATAGACAGCCCAAGCGAGATACCCCATGGACAGTTGGCACATTTACGGGAGTGTTGGTGCCCAACATGAGAGGGGCATAGTCCAGATAAGCGCTCCATATTGTATACAGAGCCTGGAGTATGACAGTGGGCCATCACCCTCCTGGAAATGGACCTTGGTGTGTATAAAGTGTACGTGTAGTGTCTGAGACCGAGTACCGGACAATATTCTGCTGAGTCACAGAGGACCGGACAATTTACTGCTCAGACACAGAGGACCGGACAATATACTGCTCAGACACAGAGGACCGGACAATTTACTGCTCAGACACCGAGGACCGGACAATATACTGCTGAGACACAGAGGACCGGACAATGAGCAGTATATTGTCCGGTCCTCTATGTCTCAGCAGATATTGTCCGGTCCCGGTGTCTGAGCAGTAATGTCCGGTCTCTGTATCTGAGCAGTATGCTGTCCGGTCCCGGTATCTGAGCAGTATATTGTCCGGTCCTCTGTGTCTGAGCAGTATATTGTCCGGTCCTCGGTGTCTGAGCAGTATATTGTCCGGTCCTCGGTATCTGAGCAGTATATTATCCGGTCCTCGGTGTCTGAGCAGTATATTGTCCGGTCCTCGGTGTCTGAGCAGTATATTGTCCGGGCCTCTGTGTCTGAGCAGTAAATTGTCCGGTCCTCGGTGTCTGAGCAGTATATTGTCCGGTCCTCGGTGTCTGAGCAGTAAATTGTCCGGTCCTCGGTGTCTGAGCAGTATATTATCCGGACCTCAGTGTCTGAGCAGTAAATTGTCCGGTCCTCTGTGTCTGAGCAGTAAACTGTCCGGTCCTCTGTGTCTGAGCAGTAATTGTCCGGTCCTCGGTGTCTGAGCAGTATATTGTCCGGTCCTCTGTGTCTGAACAGTAATTGTCCGGTCCTCGGTGTCTGAGCAGTATAGTCAGTCCTGGAGTCTGAGCAGTAGACTGTCTGGTCCTCGGTGTCTGAGCAGTATAGACACCGAGGACCGGACAATTTACTGCTCAGACACCGAGGACCAGACAATTTACTGCTCAGACACCGAGGACCGGACAATATACTGCTCAGACACCGAGGACCGGACAATTTACTGCTCAGACACCGAGGACCGGACAATATACTGCTCAGACACAGAGGACAGGACAATTTACTGCTCAGACACCGAGGACCGGACAGTATACTGCTCAGACACAGAGGACCGGACAATTTACTGCTCAGACACCGAGGACCGGACAATATACTGCTCAGACACAGAGGACAGGACAATTTACTGCTCAGACACAGAGGGCCGGACAATATACTGCTCAGACACAGAGGACCGGATAATATACTGCTCAGACACCGAGGACCGACAATATACTGCTCAGACACAGAGGACAGGACAATTTACTGCTCAGACAATGAGGACCGGACAATTTACTGCTCAGACACCGAGGACCGGACAATATACTGCTCAGACACAGAGGACCGGACAATATACTGCTCAGACACCGAGGACCGGACAATTTACTGCTCACACACCGAGGACCGGACAATTTACTGCTCAGACACCGAGGACCGGACAATATACTGCTCAGACACAGAGGACAGGACAATATACTGCTCAGACACAGAGGACCGGACAATTTACTGCTCAGACACAGAGGACAGGACAATATACTGCTCAGACACCGAGGACCGGACAATATACTGCTCAGACACCGAGGACCGGACAATATACTGCTCAGACATCGAGGACCGGACAATATTCTGCTGAGTCACAGAGGACCGGACAGTATACTGCTCAGACACAGAGGACCGGACAATTTACTGCTCAGACACCAAGGACCGGACAACATACTGCTCAGACACAGAGGACAGGACAATATACTGCTCAGACACAGAGGACCGGACAATTCACTGCTCAGACACCGAGGACCGGACAATATACTGCTCAGACACCGAGGACCGGACAATTTACTGCTCAGACACCGAGGACCGGACAATTTACTGCTCAGATACCGAGGACCGGACAATTTACTGCTCAGACACCGAGGACCAGACAATTTACTGCTCAGACACCGAGGACCGGACAATATACTGCTCAGACACCGAGGACCGGACAATTTACTGCTCAGACACCGAGGACCGGACAATATACTGCTCAGACACAGAGGACAGGACAATTTACTGCTCAGACACCGAGGACCGGACAGTATACTGCTCAGACACAGAGGACCGGACAATTTACTGCTCAGACACCGAGGACCGGACAATATACTGCTCAGACACAGAGGACAGGACAATTTACTGCTCAGACACAGAGGGCCGGACAATATACTGCTCAGACACAGAGGACCGGATAATATACTGCTCAGACACCGAGGACCGGACAATATACTGCTCAGACACAGAGGACAGGACAATTTACTGCTCAGACACTGAGGACCGGACAATTTACTGCTCAGACACCGAGGACCGGACAATATACTGCTCAGACACAGAGGACCGGACAATATACTGCTCAGACACCGAGGACCGGACAATTTACTGCTCACACACCGAGGACCGGACAATTTACTGCTCAGACACCGAGGACCGGACAATATACTGCTCAGACACAGAGGACAGGACAATATACTGCTCAGACACAGAGGACCGGACAATTTACTGCTCAGACACAGAGGACAGGACAATATACTGCTCAGACACCGAGGACCGGACAATATACTGCTCAGACACCGAGGACCGGACAATATACTGCTCAGACATCGAGGACCGGACAATATTCTGCTGAGTCACAGAGGACCGGACAGTATACTGCTCAGACACAGAGGACCGGACAATTTACTGCTCAGACACCAAGGACCGGACAATATACTGCTCAGACACAGAGGACAGGACAATATACTGCTCAGACACAGAGGACCGGACAATTCACTGCTCAGACACCGAGGACCGGACAATATACTGCTCAGACACCGAGGACCGGACAATTTACTGCTCAGACACCGAGGACCGGACAATTTACTGCTCAGACACCGAGGACCGGACAATTTACTGCTCAGACACCGAGGACCGGACAATATACTGCTCAGACACAGAGGACAGGACAATATACTGCTCAGACACCGAGGACCGGACAATTTACTGCTCAGACACCGAGGACCGGACAATATACTGCTCAGACACAGAGGACCGGACAATATACTGCTCAGACACCGAGGATCGGACAGTATACTGCTCAGACACAGAGGACCGGACAATTTACTGCTCAGACACAGAGGACAGGACAATATACTGCTCAGACACCGAGGACCGGACAATTTACTGCTCAGACACCGAGGACCGGACAATATACTGCTCAGACACCGAGGACCGGACAATATTCTGCTGAGTCACAGAGGACCGGACAGTATACTGCTCAGACACAGAGGACCGGACAATTTACTGCTCAGACACCGAGGACCGGACAATATACTGCTCAGACACAGAGGACCGGACAACATACTGCTCAGACACCGAGGACAGGACAATTCACTGCTCAGACACCGAGGACCGGACAATATACTGCTCAGACACAGAGGACCGGACAATTTACTGCTCAGACACAGAGGACCGGACAATTTACTGCTCAGACACAGAGGACCGGACAATTTACTGCTCAGACAACGAGGACCGGACAATTCACTGCTCAGACACAGAGGACAGGACAATATACTGCTCAGACACAGAGGACCGGACAATTCACTGCTCAGACACAGAGGACCGGACAATTTACTGCTCAGACACCGAGGACCGGACAATTTACTGCTCAGACACTGAGGAACGGACAATTTACTGCTCAGACACTGAGGACCGGACAATATACTGCTCAGACACTGAGGACCGGACAATTTACTGCTCAGACACCGAGGACCGGACAATATACTGCTCAGACACCGAGGACAGGAAATTTACTGCTCAGACACAGAGGACCGGACAATTTACTGCTCAGACACCGAGGACCAGACAATATACTGCTCAGACACCGAGGACAGGAAATTTACTGCTCAGACACCGAGGACCGGACAATATACTGCTCAGACACAGAGGACAGGACAATATACTACTCAGACACCGAGGACCGGACAATTTACTGTTCAGACACCGAGGACCGGACAATATTCTGCTGAGTCACAGAGGACCGGACAGTATACTGCTCAGACACAGAGGACAGGACAATTTACTGCTCAGACACCGAGGACCGGACAGTATACTGCTCAGACACAGAGGACCGGACAATTTACTGCTCAGACACAGAGGACAGGACAATTCACTGCTCAGACACCGAGGACCGGACAATATACTGCTCAGACACAGAGGACCGGACAATATACTGCTCAGACACAGAGGACAGGACAATTTACTGCTCAGACACCGAGGACCGGACAATATACTGCTCAGACACAGAGGACAGGACAATTTACTGCTCAGACACAGAGGGCCGGACAATATACTGCTCAGACACAGAGGACCGGATAATATACTGCTCAGACACCGAGGACCGGACAATATACTGCTCAGACACCGAGGACCGGACAGTATACTGCTCAGACACAGAGGACCGGACAATATTCTGCTGAGTCACAGAGGACCGGACAGTATACTGCTCAGACACAGAGGACCGGACAATTTACTGCTCAGACACCGAGGACCGGACAATATACTGCTCAGACACAGAGGACCGGATAATATACTGCTCAGACACCGAGGACCGGACAATATACTGCTCAGACACAGAGGACAGGACAATTTACTGCTCAGACAATGAGGACCGGACAATTTACTGCTCAGACACCGAGGACCGGACAATATACTGCTCAGACACAGAGGACCGGACAATATACTGCTCAGACACCGAGGACCGGACAATTTACTGCTCACACACCGAGGACCGGACAATTTACTGCTCAGACACCGAGGACCGGACAATATACTGCTCAGACACAGAGGACAGGACAATATACTGCTCAGACACAGAGGACCGGACAATTTACTGCTCAGACACAGAGGACAGGACAATATACTGCTCAGACACCGAGGACCGGACAATATACTGCTCAGACACCGAGGACCGGACAATATACTGCTCAGACATCGAGGACCGGACAATATTCTGCTGAGTCACAGAGGACCGGACAGTATACTGCTCAGACACAGAGGACCGGACAATTTACTGCTCAGACACCAAGGACCGGACAATATACTGCTCAGACACAGAGGACAGGACAATATACTGCTCAGACACAGAGGACCGGACAATTCACTGCTCAGACACCGAGGACCGGACAATATACTGCTCAGACACCGAGGACCGGACAATTTACTGCTCAGACACCGAGGACCGGACAATTTACTGCTCAGACACCGAGGACCGGACAATTTACTGCTCAGACACCGAGGACCGGACAATATACTGCTCAGACACAGAGGACAGGACAATATACTGCTCAGACACCGAGGACCGGACAATTTACTGCTCAGACACCGAGGACCGGACAATATACTGCTCAGACACCGAGGACCGGACAATATACTGCTCAGACACAGAGGACCGGACAATATACTGCTCAGACACCGAGGATCGGACAGTATACTGCTCAGACACAGAGGACCGGACAATTTACTGCTCAGACACAGAGGACAGGACAATATACTGCTCAGACACCGAGGACCGGACAATTTACTGCTCAGACACCGAGGACCGGACAATATACTGCTCAGACACCGAGGACCGGACAATATTCTGCTGAGTCACAGAGGACCGGACAGTATACTGCTCAGACACAGAGGACCGGACAATTTACTGCTCAGACACCGAGGACCGGACAATATACTGCTCAGACACAGAGGACCGGACAACATACTGCTCAGACACCGAGGACAGGACAATTCACTGCTCAGACACCGAGGACCGGACAATATACTGCTCAGACACAGAGGACCGGACAATTTACTGCTCAGACACAGAGGACCGGACAATTTACTGCTCAGACACAGAGGACCGGACAATTTACTGCTCAGACAACGAGGACCGGACAATTCACTGCTCAGACACAGAGGACAGGACAATATACTGCTCAGACACAGAGGACCGGACAATTCACTGCTCAGACACAGAGGACCGGACAATTTACTGCTCAGACACCGAGGACCGGACAATTTACTGCTCAGACACTGAGGAACGGACAATTTACTGCTCAGACACTGAGGACCGGACAATATACTGCTCAGACACTGAGGACCGGACAATTTACTGCTCAGACACCGAGGACCGGACAATATACTGCTCAGACACCGAGGACAGGAAATTTACTGCTCAGACACAGAGGACCGGACAATTTACTGCTCAGACACCGAGGACCAGACAATATACTGCTCAGACACCGAGGACAGGAAATTTACTGCTCAGACACCGAGGACCGGACAATATACTGCTCAGACACAGAGGACAGGACAATATACTACTCAGACACCGAGGACCGGACAATTTACTGTTCAGACACCGAGGACCGGACAATATTCTGCTGAGTCACAGAGGACCGGACAGTATACTGCTCAGACACAGAGGACAGGACAATTTACTGCTCAGACACCGAGGACCGGACAGTATACTGCTCAGACACAGAGGACCGGACAATTTACTGCTCAGACACCGAGGACCGGACAATATACTGCTCAGACACAGAGGACAGGACAATTTACTGCTCAGACACAGAGGGCCGGACAATATACTGCTCAGACACAGAGGACCGGATAATATACTGCTCAGACACCGAGGACCGGACAATATACTGCTCAGACACCGAGGACCGGACAGTATACTGCTCAGACACAGAGGACCGGACAATATTCTGCTGAGTCACAGAGGACCGGACAGTATACTGCTCAGACACAGAGGACCGGACAATTTACTGCTCAGACACCGAGGACCGGACAATATACTGCTCAGACACAGAGGACAGGACAATATACTGCTCAGACACAGAGGACCGGACAATTCACTGCTCAGACACAGAGGACCGGACAATTTACTGCTCAGACACCGAGGACCGGACAATTTACTGCTCAGACACCGAGGACCGGACAATATACTGCTCAGACACTGAGGACCGGACAATTTACTGCTCAGATACCGAGGACCGGACAATTTACTGCTCAGACAATGAGGACCGGACAATTTACTGCTCAGACACCGAGGACCGGACAATATACTGCTCAGACACTGAGGACTGGACAATTTACTGCTCAGACACCGAGGACCGGACAATATACTGCTCAGACACAGAGGACCGGACAATATACTGCTCAGACACCGAGGACCGGACAATATGCTGCTCAGACACCGAGGACCGGACAATATACTGCTCAGACACCGAGGACCGGACAATATTCTGCTGAGTCACAGAGGACCGGACAGTATACTGCTCAGACACAGAGGACCGGACAATTTACTGCTCAGACACCGAGGACCGGACAATATACTGCTCAGACACCGAGGACAGGACAATATACTGCTCAGACACAGAGGACCGGACAATATACTGCTCAGACACCGAGGACCGGACAATATTCTGCTGAGTCACAGAGGACCGGACAGTATACTGCTCAGACACAGAGGACCGGACAATTTACTGCTCAGACACCGAGGACCGGACAATATACTGCTCAGACACAGAGGACAGGACAATATACTGCTCAGACACAGAGGACCGGGCAATTCACTGCTCAGACACAGAGGACCGGACAATTTACTGCTCAGACACCGAGGACCGGACAATTTACTGCTCAGACACCGAGGACCGGACAATATACTGCTCAGACACTGAGGACCGGACAATTTACTGCTCAGACACCGAGGACCGGACAATTTACTGCTCAGACAATGAGGACCGGACAATTTACTGCTCAGACACAGAGGACCGGACAATATACTGCTCAGACACTGAGAACTGGACAATTTACTGCTCAGACACCGAGGACCGGACAATATACTGCTCAGACACAGAGGACCGGACAATATACTGCTCAGACACCGAGGACCGGACAATATACTGCTCAGACACCGAGGACCGGACAGTATACTGCTCAGACACAGAGGACCGGACAATTCACTGCTCAGACAATGAGGACCGGACAATTTACTGCTCAGACAATGAGGACCGGACAATATACTGCTCAGACACAGAGGACCGGACAATTTACTGCTCAGACAATGAGGACCGGACAATTTACTGCTCAGACACCGAGGACCGGACAATATACTGCTCAGACACTGAGGACTGGACAATTTACTGCTCAGACACCGAGGACCGGACAATATACTGCTCAGACACCGAGGACAGGAAATTTACTGCTCAGACACAGAGGACCGGACAATATACTGCTCAGACACAGAGGACCGGATAATATACTGTTCAGACACAGAGGACAGGACAATTTACTGCTCAGACACAGAGGACCGGACAATATACTGCTCAGACACCGAGGACCGGACAGTTTACTGCTCAGACACAGAGGACCGGACAATATACTGCTCAGACACAGAGGACTGGACAATATACTGCTCAGACACAGAGGACCGGACAATTTACTGCTCAGACACTGAGGACCGGACAGTTTACTGCTGAATGGCACTCGATGAGCCATCTCCTCAGTGCGTCGGGACTGGAGCATTAATGACAGTTCCCTGATGATGGATGGGACGCTATGGCCACCCTAGAACACACGGTGTCAATGTGTAGCACAGCAGGTACCACTTACCTCTCCGGGAAATCGTATTCCATTTACAGTGTGCTCTGACCCTGGACTGTTATGTGAACCCCAGTGGAAATGGAGCTGTGCTGCCTCATAAATATGCGGGAGACCGCCAACTATCTTCAGACTATCAGGTAGTTTCAAAACCACTATGAGACAAAATATATGGAGAAGTATTAATAACACGATAAGGACCAGCACAAGTAATGGACTGCTGATGACAGAGATGGTGGAAGGCAGCTGAGGCATCAATAAAGGGTATAATGGTTCACAAATCAGGACCAGTCACCTACATCTGTCAGACAAGCAAAGAGAATGTTATAGATGACAATATAGTACCTAATAAGCATTGCTATAGGCAGGCACTCCTCATTTGGAACCACCCAGAGACAGTTTTGTCCAATAGTAATAAAATTATTTAATGTCACACAATTGTTAAAAAACACCTTAGCTTAAGACACATAAAGTAGAATAGAATACAATATACTAATACCATGAGTGGGTGTATCATATAAACGATATATCTTTCTTCACATCAACATCCAATATCCAATGTATGGCTGTTTATACAACTGTTGATAGTATGTAACCATCATAAACCTCGTATAATGCATTATATAACAGTATATATAACAGTATACATATCAGCCGTGTACCCTGGTGGTTTATTACAAACACAAATTATTCCCCTGTTTTTAGTCAAATAGTCCACCTTTATAGATGTGCTAATTGCCCATATTGGTATTGTGGGGATTTGCTCCGGTAGACAGGTTAGCGGACGCAGTAGAGAGGCAAGGAACCAGGTTGTGAATCAAACTTCAGTGTTTTATTCACACTCAGGAAAACAAAACAAAGTTAAGCTGGACCGGAGGTGAAACATGGAGGGGAGGCGACCATGACGGGGGGGTGGTTAAGGGAGACCCCGGGAGGTAGTGATTGGTCAGGCCAGTGGAGGGGGGTGGAGTTGAGAGGGGTTATAGGGGCCAGCGTGGAAGGGATAGGGGCCATTTTGTTTGAGAAAAGCGAACGGAACGCACCTGTGATGGAGGCCCTCTTTGAGGAGTTGAGGAAGGCGGCAGCAGAGCGCGGGGATGGCTGGCTTCAGGAGCGGGTCCAGTCACTGCTGCAGGGGGAGGTGAGGGAGTCTGCTGAGCCCTCACCACAGGCATCCCGGCCGCGGCGGTCTAGGCCGCCGGCGCGCCTTAGCCCAGACATGGCTTCCCCCAGGGCTCAGCGCCGACGCAGGAGCCCCTCTAGGGACCCTCCCCGCTCTGAGGCTGCGGGCTCGGTGCCTTCCCGCACACCCGGGCGGGGGAGGAATCCACCATGCAGGCGGAGCCCTCCTGCAGGCCGCTCCAGGTCTGCCCGGCTCAGAGCGCGGCGTTTGGAGGCGGGACCCAGCAACAGGAGCGGAGGCTGGGGGCCCCCGGCGCAGGTCGGTGGTGGGGAGCGGGGCTGCCACTTACCCGGAGGACTGTGGTGGCAGGCCCTCGGCGGCTGGACAGGCGGAGGAAGGGAGCGGGGCTGCTGGTTACAGGAGGCCACGTGACAGCAGGCCCTCGGCTAGCCAGGAGCCGTTGGAAGAGGGAGGGCTCCGCCTCCCTGAAGATGCCCGCGCTGGAGAGCGCCTGCGTCCCTGACCCCAGGGCTGTCAGGGGACCGAATGGACCGTCGAGAGGGACCCTTCCTACACCTCAGGAACCTGGAGCAGCGGCTGGTGGGGACACAGCACCCACGCAGCCAGGTGAGACACCTTGGGGTCCGTTAGTGCAGTTGGCGGGGGCGGGGGGGGCCCCCAGGGAGATTGGGGTAGGGGTTTGGGGCAGTTGTTGGGGGGGTTGGCCGGTTTGGTGGCGGGTTTAGGTTCGGGGGCGCCGTCGCCGTTGCCGGCGTGGGGGTCGGGGGCCCAGGGGCATGGGGGTGTGGGGCGGCGGGGACCGAGCGCGGGCCAGTACGGCGTCCGTGCAAACGCAAGCGGGGGGTTCGGGGGAGGAGGCGCCGGCTTTGGATGATAAAGCGAAGGGGGAGGTGTATGTATGTTTTGAGGGGCCATTGGGGGCCCATTTGAAACAGGAGGTAAGGGAAAAAATTTGGAAGGGGGAGTATGTTGACATTTTTTCGCTGCTGCCCTTGGAAAGGTTTAATTTAGACAGGACGGGGAAAGAGGAGGGGAAGAAGGAGGAGGAGGAAAAACGTAGATACCGATTTATCCCGCGTAAGTTTGCAAATTGGTTGCAAGCGTTCGCTATCTTGGCTAGTGTCATTGGGGAGAAGGATCCGGGTGTTGCTCGGCGCTGTTCTGCTATTTAGACGCGATCGGGAAGCGTATCGGGTTTACGGGGGCATGGCGTGGCTGCGCTTATGATGAACAGTTCCGGCAGCGGAAGCGGTGCGCCCGGGATTAGGTGGGACCATAAGGATATTGCCTTGTGGTTGAAAGTCACGGCCCCGGTTAGAGCGGGGCAGTCCTTTCGGGGGGAATCCAGTGGCGGTGGGGGAGGAGGGCAGTCCGCTTTTGCAGTGGCGTCCGCGAAGGGACTGTGCTTCCTCTTTAACGAGGGATCCTGCAAGTTTGGGGCAAAATGCAAGTTTAAGCATGAATGCTCCACTTGCGGCGGGGCTCATGGAGCGTCACGTTGTTTTCGAGGGGTAAGCAGAAAGGGGGAGGGGTCTGGAAAGGGGTGACGCCAGTTCGGCTGGAAAAGATGGGGCCATATCTCGATAGGTACCCTGATCGGCGGGCGGCGCTGTTGTTGAGGGAGGGTTTTCCGTCGGATTCGAATTCCGTCGGTGGCGGCGGGGGCTCGAGTGGTTAAAAAGAATTTGCGTTCGGCTCTGGAACACCCGGGAATGGTTTCGGAGAAGTTGGGCAAGGAGGTGGCGTTGAGCAGGATGGCGGGCCCGCTTACGGAACCGCCGCTTAGGGGTTACGGGTTTCGCCTCTGGGAGTGGTTCCCAAGAAGGAGCCTAATAAGTTTCGTTTAATTCACCACTTGTCCTTCCCTAAGGGAACGCCGGTCAACGACGGTATCGACCCGGCTTTGTGTTCCGTGGTTTATACCTCGCTTGATGCGGCAGTGGCGTTGGTGAAGCGTTTCGGTACAGGGGCGTTGATGGCGAAGGGGGATATTGAGGCGGCAAGTTGCCTTTTGCCCGTCCATCCTGAGAGTTTGCACTTGTTGGGCTGTTTCTGGGAGGGGGTTTTTGTGGACCGTTGTCTGCCGATGGGCTGTTCTCTGTCGTGTGCGTATTTCGAGGCGCTTAGCACGTTTCTGGAGTGGGCAGTCCGGGACGCGGCAGGGTGGGGATTCTGTCATCCATTACCTGGATGATTTTCTTTGTGTTGGTCCGGGAGGTTCGTTTGTTTGTTCGGTTTTGTTGAATACGCTATGGGGTTGTTCGAAGTCGCTTGGGGTCCCGTTGGCGGGGGAGAAGACGGTGGGGCCTACGACGGAATTGTGTTTTTTGGGGATCGTGTTAGATTCGGTCCGGATGGAGTGTCGGCTGCCGGCCGATAAGTTGGAGGATTTGAAGGGCGAGGTGTCTAGGGCGAGGCGGGTGCCTAAAATTAGGCTGCGGGAGCTCCAGTCGCTCCTGGGCAAGCTTAATTTTGCGTGCCGGGTCATGCCAATGGGGAGGGTTTTCAGTAGGCGGTTGGCGGGGGCGCTCTCGGGCGTTCGGTCACCACACCATTTTATTAGGTTGGGTAGGGAGTTGAGGGCGGATTTGGCGGTCTGGGGTTCGTTTCTAGAGCAGTATAACAGCCGGTCGTTGTTCATGGAGGAGGTGGTGGATGCGGTTGATTTTGACCTGTATTCAGATGCGGCGGGAAGTTGTGGGTACGGGGCATACTGTCAGGGGCAGTGGTGCGCGGGGGTGTGGCCCGATAGCTGGGTTCAGAGGGGTTGGGTCCGTAACCTAGCGTTGTTAGAGCTGTTTCCGATTGTTATGGCAGTGGTGCTCTGGGGGGGGATTTTCCGGAATAAAAAGATCCGCTTCCACTGCGATAACTTGGGGGTGGTCCAAGCGATCAACGGGTTGTCTGCATCATCTCCGTTAGTCGTGCGGTTGCTGCAGAAGCTGGTGCTTGAGTGTTTGTCGTTGAATGCTTGGGTGGTGGCGGTGCATGTCCCGGGGGTTGATAACTGTATCGCTGACGCTCTCTCGTTCGCAGTGGGACCGTTGCCAGCTGGCCCCCGACGCGGCGGAGGTGGGGTTGGAGTGCCCAGCGTCACTTTGGACCGTTCTGGAGTAGCGGCGACTTCGTTGATCAGGTCTTCATTGGCTCCGGGTACGTGGGAGGCGTATTCGAAGGCTTGGCGGGGTTGGGAGCAATGGAAGGATATGTTGGGGTCGGGGGACGGGGAGGAGGAAATAGCCTTGTTGTTGTTCATCGGGCATTGTAGGGACGAGGGTGGTCCGTGGCTAGGATGAATCAATGTTTGGCGGGGTTGTGTTTTGGGTTTCGGCTCCGGTGTTTGCCTGATGCGACCAAGTCTTTTTTGGTGTCCCGGGCAACGAAGGGTTGGCGGCGGGAGAGAGTGGGGGCGGATGACAGGCGCCCAGTCTCTTTTGCGTTGCTAGTTGGCCTGGGGGAACGCTTGGATTCGGTTTGTCGGTCCTTGTGGGAAGGGAGGTTGTTTCGCTTAGCCTTTCGCTGATGCTCGGGCGTTGCGGCTGGGCGAGCTGGTTTGCCCGACGGTTCGCAAGGCGGGGGCTTGGGTAGGGGCGATGTGGAGGTGTTCGCTGATCGGGTGGAGTTTGTGATTCGCCGATCTAAGACGGATGTGGAGGGGAGGGGCCGTAGGGTGGTTTTGTTCGAAGTTGCGGGTTGCCGTATGTGCACGGTTCGGTGCGCGCGGGAGTTCCTGCTGGATGGTGGTGGGCCTGTACGTGCCCCGTTGCTGGTACATGAGGATGGCTCCTTCCTATCTCGGTTCCAGTTCACGGCGGTATTTAGGAAGTGCTTGACGGAGTTGGGGGTCGCTGAATCAGGTTTTTCGGGTCATTCCTTTCGGATTGGGGCGGCAACGGAGGCGGCTAGGTGGGGTTTGGGGGAAGAGATTATCCGGAAGATTGGGCGGTGGGAATCGAGGCGTTTCAGGTCTTATGTTCGTCCTGAGCGGGTGGTGTGGTGAGAGGGTCAGGTGGGTTTGGGGGATTGTTGTAGTGTGGTCATGTTTGCTTCTTGTCGTGTTCTTCTCTTTACAGGTGCGGTTCCGGTTTTGGTCTGGTTGTTGGGGCATTCGTATGTATGGTGGGGCGCGGCCAGGGCGGCGGTTAGGCCGGACGGTCTGCAGCTCGGGTTTCGACGCACCGAGGTGGTGGTAAGGTGGATTGGCAGACGGGGGATGTTGTGGGGCGGTATGTTGCCGGAATTTAACAGGTTTGTTAGTTGGGACAGGGCGCCTGATGTGCTGGTGTTGCATGTCGGGGGCAACGACTTGGGGGCCCGCCCGTTTAGGGAGTTGGTGCGCGATATTAAGTTTGACTTGTTGCGGTTGTGGGCGCTTTATCCGGGTTATTTAGGGTTATTCACTTTAGAAAAAAGATGACTGAGGGGAGATCGAATAACTATGTATAAATATATAAGGGGTCAGTACAGAGATCACTCCCATCATCTATTTATCCCCAGGACTGTGACGAGGGGACATCCTCTGCGTCTGGAGGAAAGAAGGTTTGTAAACAAACATAGAAGAGGATTCTTCACTGTAAGAGCAGTGAGACTATGGACTCTTCACTGTAAGAGCAGTAAGACTATGGACTCTCTACTGTAAGAGCAGTAAGACTCTGGACTCTTTACTGTAAGAGCAGTGAGACTATGGACTCTATACTGTAAGAACAGTGAGACTATGGACTCTTTACTGTAAGAGCAGTGAGACTATGGACTCTATACTGTAAGAGCAGTGAGACTATGGACTCTATACTGTAAGAGCAGTGAGACTATGGACTCTTTACTGTAAGAGCAGTGAGACTATGGACTCTATACTGTAAGAGCAGTGAGACTATGGACTCTATACTGTAAGAGCAGTGAGACTATGGACTCTATACTGTAAGAGCAGTGAGACTATGGACTCTTTACGGTAAGAGCATTGAGACTATGGACTCTTTACGGTAAGAGCAGTGAGACTATGGACTCTTTACTGTAAGAGCAGTGAGACTATGGACTCTTTACTGTAAGAGCAGTGAGACTATGGACTCTATACTGTAAGAGCAGTGAGACTATGGACTCTATACTGTAAGAGCAGTGAGACTATGGACTCTTTACTGTAAGAGCAGTGAGACTATGGACTCTATACTGTAAGAGCAGTGAGACTATGGACTCTATACTGTAAGAGCAGTGAGACTATGGACTCTTTACTGTAAGAGCAGTGAGACTATGGACTCTATACTGTAAGAGCAGTGAGACTATGGACTCTATACTGTAAGAGCAGTGAGACTATGGACTCTATACTGTAAGAGCAGTGAGACTATGGACTCTTTACGGTAAGAGCATTGAGACTATGGACTCTTTACGGTAAGAGCATTGAGACTATGGACTCTTTACGGTAAGAGCAGTGAGACTATGGACTCTTTACTGTAAGAGCAGTGAGACTATGGACTCTATACTGTAAGAGCAGTGAGACTATGGACTCTATACTGTAAGAGCAGTGAGACTATGGACTCTTTACTGTTAGAGCAGTGAGATTATGGACTCTTTACTGTAAGAGCAGTGAGACTATGGACTCTATACTGTAAGAGCAGTGAGACTATGGACTCTATACTGTAAGAGAAGTGAGACTATGGACTCTTTACTGTAAGAGCAGTGAGACTATGGAATCTTTACTGTAAGAGCAGTGAGACTATGGACTCTATACTGTAAGAGCAGTGAGACTATGGACTCAATACTGTAGGAGCAGTGAGACTATGGACTCTTTACTGTAAGAGCAGTGAGACTATGGACTCTATACTGTAAGAGCAGTGAGACTATGGACTCTTTACTGTAAGAGTAGTGAGACTATGGACTCTATACTGTAAGAGCAGTGAGACTATGGACTCTTTACTGTAAGAGCAGTGAGACTATGGACTCTTTACTGTAAGAGCAGCGAGACTATGGACTCTTTACTGTAGGAGCAGCGAGACTATGGACTCTTTACTGTAAGAGCAGTGAGACTATGGACTCTTTACTGTACGAGCAGTGAGACTATGGACTCTTTACTGTAAGAGCAGTGAGACTATGGACTCTATACTGTAAGAGCAGTGAGACTATGGACTCTATACTGTAAGAGAAGTGAGACTATGGACTCTTTACGGTAAGAGCAGTGAGACTATGGACTCTTTACGGTAAGAGCATTGAGACTATGGACTCTTTACGGTAAGAGCAGTGAGACTATGGACTCTTTACTGTAAGAGCAGTGAGACTATGGACTCTTTACTGTAAGAGCAGTGAGACTATGGACTCTATACTGTAAGAGCAGTGAGACTATGGACTCAATACTGTAGGAGCAGTGAGACTATGGACTCTTTACTGTAAGAGCAGTGAGACTATGGACTCTATACTGTAAGAGCAGTGAGACTTAGGACTCTTTACTGTAAGAGCAGTGAGACTATGGACTCTATACTGTAAGAGCAGTGAGACTATGGACTCTTTACTGTAAGAGCAGTGAGACTATGGACTCTTTACTGTAAGAGCAGTGAGACTATGGCCTCTTTACTGTAAGAGCAGTGAGACTATGGACTCTATACTGTAAGAGCAGTGAGACTATGGACTCTTTACTGTAGGAGCAGTGAGACTATGGACTCTTTACTGTAAGAGCAGTGAGACTATGGACTCTATATTGTAAGAGCAGTGAGGCTATGGACTCTTTACTGTAAGAGCAGTGAGACCTGGACTCTACTGTGAGCTGACTATGATCTACTGTATAGACTGACGTGAGGTAGACTCTTACTGTGACAGAGTGAACTATGACTCTGAGCAGTGAGACTATGGACTCTTTACTGTAAGAGCAGTGAGACTATGGACTCTATATTGTAAGAGCAGTGAGACTATGGACTCTTTACTGTAAGAGCAGTGAGACTATGGACTCTTTACTGTAAGAGCAGTGAGACTATGGACTCTATACTGTAAGAGCAGTGAGACTATGGACTCTATACTGTAAGAGCAGTGAGACTATGGACTCTTTACTGTAAGAGCAGTGAGACTATGGACTCTTTACTGTAAGAGCAGTGAGACTATGGACTCTTTACTGTAAGAGCAGTGAGACTATGGACTCTATACTGTAAGAGCAGTGAGACTATGGACTCTTTACTGTAGGAGCAGTGAGACTATGGACTCTATACTGTAAGAGCAATGAGACTATGGACTCTATACTGTAAGAGCAGTGAGACTATGGACTATGTACTGTAAGAGCAGTGAGACTATGGACTCTTTACTGTAAGAGCAATGAGACTATGGACTCTATACTGTAAGAGCAGTGAGACTATGGGCTCTTTACTGTAAGAGCAGTGAGACTATGGACTCTATACTGTAAGAGCAGTGAGACTATGGACTCTTTACTGTAAGAGCAGTGAGACTATGGACTCTACTGTAAGAGCAGTGAAACTATGGACTTTACTGTAAGAGCAGTGAGACTATGGACTCTATACTGTAAGAGCAGTGAGACTATGGACTCTGTACTGTAAGAGCAGTGAGACTATGGACTCTATACTGTAAGAGCAGTGAGACTATGGACTCTATACTGTAAGAGCAGTGAGACTATGGACTCTATACTGTAAGAGCAGTGAGACTATGGACTCTTTACTGTAAGAGCAGTGAGACTATGGACTCTTTACTGTAAGAGCAGTGAGACTATGGACTCTATACTGTAAGAGCAGTGAGACTATGGACTCTATACTGTAAGAGCAGTGAGACTATGGACTCTTTACTGTAAGAGCAGTGAGACTATGGACTCTATACTGTAAGAGCAGTGAGACTATGGACTCTATACTGTAAGAGCAGTGAGACTATGGACTCTTTACTGTAAGAGCAGTGAGACTATGGACTCTATACTGTAAGAGCAGTGAGACTATGGACTCTTTACTGTAAGAGCAGTGAGACTATGGGCTCTATACTGTAAGATCAGTGAGACTATGGACTCTTTACTGTAAGAGCAGTGAGACTATGGACTCTTTACTGTAAGAGCAGTGAGACTATGGACTCTGTACTGTAAGAGCAGTGAGACTATTGACTCTTTACTGTAAGAGCAGTGAGACTATGGACTCTATACTGTAAGAGCAGTTAAAATATGGGCTCTATACTGTAAAAGCAGTGAGACTATGGACTCTTTACTGTAAGAGCAGTGAGACTATGGACTCTATACTGTAAGAGCAGTGATATTATGGACTCTTTACTGTAAGAACAGTGAGACTATGGACTCCTTACTGTAAGAGCAGTGAGACTATGGACTCTATACTGTAAGAGCAGTGAGACTATGGACTCTATAATGCAAGAGCAGTGAGACTATGGACTCTTTACTGTAAGAGCAGGGAGACTATAGGACTCTTTACTGTAAGAGCAGTGAGACTATGGACTCTTTACTGTAAGAGCAGTGAGACTATGGGCTCTTTACTGTAAGAGCAGGGAGACTATAGGACTCTTTACTGTAAGAGCAGTGAGACTATGGACTCTTTACTGTAAGAGCAGTGAGACTATGGACTCTTTACTGTAAGAGCAGTGAGACTATGGACTCTTTACTGTAAGAGCAGGGAGACTATAGGACTCTTTACTGTAAAAGCAGTGAGACTATGGACTCTTTACTGTAAGAGCAGTGAGACTATGGGCTCTTTACTGTAAGAGCAGTGAGACTATGGACTCTTTACTGTAAGAGCAGGGAGACTATGGATTATTTACTGTAAGAGCAGTGAGACTATGGACTCTTTACGGTAAGAGCAGTGAGACTATGGACTCTCTCCCTGAGGAGGTGGTGATGGTGAAGTTACTATAAGAGTTCAGGGGGCCTGGATGTATTTCTGGAGTGTAATAATATTACAGGTTACAGCTACTAGAGAGGGGTCGTTGATCCAGGGAGTTATTCTGATTGGAGTCGGGAAGGAATTTTTTTTCCCCTTAAGTAGGGAGAATTGGCTTCTGCCTCACAGGGTTTTTTGCCTTCCTCTGGATGAACTAGCAGGAAACAGGCCGAACCGTATGGACAGATGTCTTTTTTCTGTTCTATGTTACTATGTTACCTGTCAGTGCCATCCGGCTCAGCCACCAATCACAGTGCCTGCAGATCAGCCTTCAGTCCGTGTCAGTCGTCTCAGCCACCAGTCTGTGCCCGCAGTCTAATCCATTATTCAGTAACAGCCCTATCAGCCATCAGTGATTGCCACCAGTCACAGTACCAGCAGTCTCAGCACTACCAGTCAGTGCCCGCAGTCTTAGCACTACCAGTCAGTGCCCGCAGTCTCAGCCACCAGTCACAGTACCAGCAGTCTCAGCACTACCAGTCAGTGCCCACAGTCTCAGCCACTAGTCGCAGTACCAGCAGTCTCAGCACTACCAGTCAGTGCTCGCAGTCTCAGCACTACCAGTCAGTGCTCGCAGTCTCAGCACTACCAGTCAGTGCCCACAGTCTCAGCACTACCAGTCAGTGCTCGCAGTCTCAGCACTACCAGTCAGTGCCCACAGTCTCAGCCACTAGTCGCAGTACCAGCAGTCTCAGCACTACCAGTCAGTGCCCACAGTCTCAGCCACCAGTCACAGTACCAGCAGTCTCAGCACTACCAGTCAGTGCCCACAGTCTCAGCCACTAGTCGCAGTACCAGCAGTCTCAGCACTACCAGTCAGTGCCCGCAGTCTCAGCACTACCAGTCAGTGCCCGCAGTCTCAGCCACCAGTCACAGTACCAGCAGTCTCAGCACTACCAGTCAGTGCCCGCAGTCTCAGCCACTTGTCGCAGTACCAGCAGTCTCAGCACTACCAGTCAGTGCCCGCAGTCTCAGCCACTAGTCGCAGTACCAGCAGTCTCAGCACTACCAGTCAGTGCCCGCAGTCTCAGCCACCAGTCACAGTGCTTTCAGTCTCAGTACTACCAGTCAGTGCCCGCAGTCTCAGCCACCAGTCACAGTACCAGCAGTCTCAGCACTACCAGTCAGTGCCCACAGTCTCAGCCACTTGTCGCAGTACCAGCAGTCTCAGCACTACCAGTCAGTGCCCGCAGTCTCAGCCACTAGTCGCAGTGCCAGCAGTCTCAGCACTACCAGTCAGTGCCCGCAGTCTCAGCCACCAGTCACAGTGCTTTCAGTCTCAGTACTACCAGTCAGTGCCCGCAGTCTCAGCCACCAGTCACAGTACCAGCAGTCTCAGCACTACCAGTCAGTGCCCGCAGTCTCAGCCACCAGTCACAGTACCAGCAGTCTCAGCCACCATTTAGTGTCAATCATCTCAGCCACCAATCAGTGCCAGCCGTCTCAGCCACCAGTCACAGTGCCCGCAGTCTCAACCACTATTCACAGTGCCAGCAGTCTCAGCCACTAGTCAGTGCTAGCCATCTCAGCCACCAGTCACTGTGCCCGCAGTCTCTGCACAACCAGTGAATTCTTAACAAAATACTTTTGACAAAAAAAAAGAATATAATAAGAAATACAAAGTGGTCAAATTCCCCTGCTATGTATTACACCTGTTCCTACTAATGTTTACTACCACTGCTGTTCAAGCGCCCGTTGTTGTAACGGGCTTAATGTCTGGTACTGTATATTCACACAATCACTAATATAGTAGTATCTATTTTTTGAGGCCACTGAAGAAGGAGTTGGATAGACTCCGAAACGCGTCTGGTTGTAATAAGGATATCCAGGACCCACTTAAATTAACCCACTATTCTGTTTAAAAAGTACCGCTTATGCTGGAGAAGCAAGGAAAAGTGTGGAGCGCTCCACGAACAAAATTGGTGTGATGCTATGAGAACACCTGCAGCCCGAGCATAGTCAGCTGAAACACGTGGGATGCTGGGACGGAGTTACAATACCACGTCAGTTATTGCGATCCAGCGAGCACTACTACGGTGTAGACATTACCAGCGCCCTGTGAAGGGTAGTGAAGGTAGAGGTAAGATGGATAGTCACCACGTGGGACGCCACGGTCGGTGAACCACTAACCACCAATAGTGAGTATACAATATCTACCAATAATATGGACATACTACTAAAGATGAACTATTATTAACCTAAAAGTGAATGGAGAAAGCTACATAACGGTAATTGTGGACATAAAATACATACTACTCTATATTAGTGAATATACAGTATACCAATAAGTGCCATTAGAACATCTAAAAAGGTGGACTGTTTGACTGAAAAAACTGCGGAATAATTTTTGTTTAAAATAGTCCACAAGGGACTGTTATATATATTGTTATATACTGCATTATACGAGGTTTATGATGGTTACATACTATCAACAGTTGTATAAACAGCCATAAATTGGATGTTGGATGTTGATGTGAAGAAAGACATATTGTTTATATGTGATACACTAACGCATTTTATTGGTATATTGTATTTTATTTTATTTATCTTAAAGAGGACCTCTCCCCGCTCCTGCCTGTTGTAATAGCTTCATGCATTCCCCATGTTATAATAATTCTGGAGCCTCTATTCTTATGGCTCAATGTTCTGCCGTTCCTTTATTATTTCTACCAGAAGTTATGAATGAATTGCTATTAGCCTTCAGTAAGGGTCCAGAGGGGAGGTAACAAATTGGGGGGTGTACCTGCACAGTCTGAAAATGGCAGCACTGATTGGATATAGTGAGTCTGTGCTGGTACACCCCCTCACCTGGTTACCGCCCCTCTGTACCCTTACTGAAGGCTAATAGCAATTCTTTCCTAACTTCTGGTAGAAATAATAAAGGAATAGCACAACATAGAGCCATAAGAATAGAGGCTCCAGAATTATTATTACATGGGGAATGCATGAAGCTATTACAACAGGCAGGAGCGGGGAGAGGTCCTCTTTAAGCTAAGGTGTTTTTTAACAATTGTGTGACATTCAATAATTTTATTACTATTGGACAAAAATGTCTCTGGTTGGTCCCAAATGAAGAGTGCCTGCCTATAGCAATACTTATTTGTTACAATTTGTGACAGGATGAGTCATTGTCACGGTGGGGAGTGGGGGAAACTCCCCACCGTATAATGTGAGGAAATAATGGAGGAAACTAGGCCTGTAAGCCAGGATAGGGAAGATGAAAATCTCCGAGCCGCCCTCGATGGTAGGGGGGCTCATACCCTTGAACCTGGGCCCTACTGACCCTATCGAACCTTGCATAGGGGTCAGAAAAAGAAGACAACTGGTTCCTCAAGGACACAGATGAACCGGAGTCTCCGCAGGCCAAGCAACCAAGGACACAGAGAAAAACAATAAAACTTACTGTCATGTACAAGAGTGGGTCCACCAGACCCCTAGTACATTTAACAACGTCAGTAAGTAAACTACTCCTACTGTCATGTTCTAGGGAGGGTCAACTTGAGCCCAAGAACAACATAACAACAGTAAGAGAGACAAGACAGTGAGCCCTCAACAGAAAAGACAGGTAACAACCTAGGGAGCTGAATCACACCTGGATAATAGCTCAGGGAAACAAGGTACTAACCAGCTGCTGCCATAGGATGAAAGCAGCTAAGTGACTTGACTTCTGGTTCACCCCTCCGGGAAACCATAAGGACCCATTTCCGCATTCAAAACATAAGACAGGGGAAAGTCTAGGAAATATGCTGGACACAAAACGCCACCAGACATGTAACACCAACCTAGACATACATACACCCTGAACATAACCCACACCAAACATCAAAGGGTAGGAAGGGAAGGACAGATGGTATATCCAGGAAAAGAGCAACACTCCTTCACACACAAAGCCAGAATGGCAACTGACCTCAGGCTCACAACACCACATATAAAGAGCCAAGAGGCCAAACCCAAGACACACCTAATGCTACACCAGCCAGATAATTAACCCCTCTGGCACCAGACAGGGAAGTACCCAGGAGAAAGGAGAAGCCACCTACATGCTGCAATAACAAGTTGCCGCTGGCAACCGTGTCACGGCGCACACAACAGAGGCCGTGACAGTCATACAGACAAAGCACCTTCTTCAGGGCAACCAGGGTGGTGAGCCGCTAATATAATTATATTAATCACTGAAAATATGGTACCTACTTACTTCTGAGGGAGCCAAATAAGGGGCCTATGAAAACCATGTGCAGTGGCCTGGTTTGGGGTGGCCCCAATGCTACTCTAGGTTCCCCGGACACCGTCAAGGTGTCACCCATGTTGCTGCTCTTTGGAAGGGATTGTAAGACGTGGTGCACACAAATGGGAAATAAGTCCAGAGAGTCAGTGTCGGCAGAAAACCAGGGTTCTTCTTTACTGGAGGGACTCAGGTACAGAACAATACAGGCGAGGCATAGGGCTGGCTTCTCCAGTCTCCTTCATGAGACGAGGCATAGGGCTGGATTCTCCAGTCTTCTCTGTAGGACGAGGCATAGAGCTGGCTTCTCCAGTCTCCTCCCTGGCAGAAGAAGGGTTTGATGCTGAGAAAAGGCCTAAGCTAGCTATCTCTCTCTCTCTCTCTCTCTCAGAAGGCTGGTGACCCAGGGTCTGTGGTCTGTCTCAGTGTCTTCTTCTGGTCACTCATGCAGGCTGTCATGAGTCTTCCCTCCAAGCACTGTTCCCTAACTGCATAACACTAGGGGCTCTGACTGCTCTCCTTATATACTGTATTAGCTAGACTAGAACCTTCTAGTAGGAGGGGTGGAGAAACTCAGCACAAAACAGATACAATGTTTCACCTCCCGTCTGGTATAGACTTACTCTAAAGGGGTTTTCCCATCCCAGACAAAGAGGGCATATCGCTAGGTTATGACCTAGTGGTGAACTTCTATTTACTTCTATGGGAGCAGTGGGGAGCAGCGCTTGATGGTGGACAGACCCAAGGAAATCCGGGGTCCTCCAGCCACATCGCTCCCCTTTCAGTTCTCATTGTAGGTGTGGGTCCCAGCGGTGGGACCCGCACCTATCAGACAATGGGGGCATATGCTAGTGATATCCCATTGTCTTTGATGGGAATACCCCTTTAAAGCTTCAATGATACTTAATAATAATGACAGCAGGTTTTCCAAACAAAAACAGGTTTTCAGACATAACAACAGAGGTAAACCAGACATTCAGAAGGTCAGGCTGTCTGGTTTGGTGGTAAACAACGTTTGGGGTTTTTCCCTCCAAAACATGGTCTTTTTTAAACCCTATGGCAGCTGTGCAAAATTACCAGCTTCTCGATCAAAGCCCTAACAATCTCTCAGTATTCATTAACCCTTTCAACAGAGCCATGTAAATACAGTGATAATGAACAGGATATATATTACAATATATAACAATATATATATATATTAAACAGTGCAAGTTAACCCTTTTAGGTGAAATAAAGTAAGACGTTTGCATAGAGGAAATAGGCAAATGTTCGAATGTCAAAGTGCTCCCTGCTCCAGGACGCTACACGTACCAAGTGTGTAACAGATGGGAAGGAGATGGGATAGAACAAAGTCCGGATCCCATTGTCCCGGTTGTGTGTGAGGGTATAGAAACCATGAAGGAAGGCGTTATCTGGAGTCTTGGTGCTAACTCTGTTCTCTCATTAACATGTTATCTTCCGTACACCACAAGGCTGGCAGAGCGAGTGACAACACCTCTAATACCTGGCCTCAGAAGACAACTGCACTTCTGGAGACACAGACTCCTCATTTATTTAGAAGATGTGACACTAATCACGGTCTCACCTGTATGCCTATTGTTCTCCAACTGCAAGGTGTCTCCAGCTGTCAGGTTATAGCCAGCGAGCTGGATCGGCCTCAGCCAAGGGTCAAAGGCGACATTCTGTATGTCGACATTAATAGGGGACTGCGCCTTCCCACCACACTCGGGGAAATACTTATCCCACTCCGGCATATCTGGAACGTGCAGAGAACATGAAAAATAGTCACTAACTGCAAGAATCTGTCTCATGATCATGCAATGATTAGTATACACAGGTTACACGAATTTACATAAGACGCAAATATTGGGTGACATCACAAACCCTCCACAAGCCCACTCAACATGGAACAGATATACCTGCACAAAAAGAGAGACTCCAAATGTATAATACACTTTATCCAAATACATACACAAAAAAACATCAGGAATAAAGTGCGGTGTTCGCCTGAGGTGATCTAATAGCAGTATAAATATCGTCTGAGGGAACAGGATATAAAGTACTTAATTGCAAATTTACATTTAAAGGGTTTCTGTCATGTGAAACATGGCTATTAAGCTGGCTGACATTAGCGTTGTGCGTAATATTAGTGCCATCTCACTGCCTGCTGCCGTTATTGAGAAAAAGGAACATTTATAATATGCTAATTAACCTCTAGGACCAGGGGGGCATTGCCCCTGCTCCTAGAGGCTCCGTTCTCCCACCTCTGGCCACGCCCGGCTTCACTAGATTGACAGGGCCAGGCAGCGTTCACCTCTTCCTGTCGGCGCTGCGTGCTGGGGAGATCTCACGCCGTTCAGTATTCGGCGCAGGCGCAGTGAGGACGCTGGCAGCCAGCAAGCACCCTTCACTTACTGCGCCTGCGCCGTATACTGAACGGGACGGCACAGGAGTGATATTTACACTGCAGACAGGGCCGGAGGTAGGACACCAACGCTGCTTGGCCCTGTCAATCTAAAAAAGCAGGGCGTTGACAGAGGTGGGAGAACGGAGCCTCTAGGAGCAGGGGCAATGCCCCTCCTGCTTCTAGAGGCTAATTAGCATATTATAAAAGTTTGTTTTTCTCAATAACGGCGGCAGGCAGTGAGTTGGCACTAATATAGTTATTTGCAGCTGACATTAGCACGTCGCTAATGTCAGCCAGCTTCATACCCATTTTTCAGGTGAGAGAAACCCTTTAATCAACTGTGTTAGGTAGATATAAATCCAGCATAATATATATCCTAAGTATACACCTATTAATCACTAGCTGGTATGCCAACAATACTATCAAATGAGAATTAGTATATATCAGTGGTGGCAAACCTATGGCACGGGTGCCAGAGGCGGCACTCAGAGCCCTCTCTGTGGGCACCCGCACCTTGGAAAAAGTCTATGGTGTTCCAATATGCCTTAGACTTTTCCTGCCATTCATCAGCACAGGGCGCACTATGTACGGCACAGGCAGTGCAGGGTGCACTATGTACGGCACAGGCAGCACAGGGCGCACTATGTACAGCACAGGCAGCGCAGGGCACACTATGTACGGAACAGGCAGCGCAGGGTGCACTATGTACAGCACAGACAGTGCAGGCCACACTATGTATGGCACAGGCAGTGCAGGGCGCACTATGTACGGAACAGGCAGCACAGGGCGCACTATGTACGGCACAGGCAGCGCAGGGCGCACTATGTACAGCACAGACAGCACAGGGCGCACTATGTACAGCACAGACAGCACAGGGCGCACTATGTACAGCACAGACAGCACAGGGCACACTATGTACAGCACAGACAGCACAGGGCGCACTATGTACAGCACAGGCAGTGCAGGGCACACTATGTACAGCACAGACAGCACAGGGCGCACTATGTACAGCACAGGCAGTGCAGGGCACACTATGTACGGAACAGGCAGCGGAGGGCGCACTATGAAAGGCACAGACAGCGCAGGGCACACTATGTACGGCACAGGCAGCGCAGGGCGCACTATGTACGGCACAGGCAGCGCAGGGCGCACTATGTACGGCACAGGCAGCACAGGGCGCACTATGTACGGAACAGGCAGCACAGGGCGCACTATGTACGGAACAGGCAGTGCAGGGCACACTATGTACGGCACAGGCAGCGCAGGGCGCACTATGTACGGCACAGGCAGCGCAGGGCGCACTATGTACGGAACAGGCAGTGCAGGGCACACTATGTATGGAACAGGCAGCGCAGGGCGTACTATGAACAGCACAGACAGCACAGGGCACACTATGAACAGCACAGACAGCACAGGGCACACTATGTACGGAACAGGCAGCGCAGGGCACACTATGTACAGCACAGACAGCGCAGGGCACACTATGTACGGAACAGGCAGCGCAGGGCGCACTATGTACGGAACAGGCAGTGCAGGGCACACTATGTACAGCACAGACAGCGCAGGGCACACTATGTACGGAACAGGCAGCGCAGGGCGCACTAGGTGCGGCACAGGCAGCGCAGGGCGCACTATGTACAGCACAGGGCGCACAGGCAGCGGGGGGCGCACTATGTATGGCACAAGCAGTGCAGGGCACACTAAGAACAGCACAGGCAGCGCACTAAATGTAGGCAGGCTATTATAGCTAAATGATAGAGTACATGGAAGATATACCATATTGGACTGTGGTAATTAGGTTAAATTGCCATGTTGGCACTTTGCAATAAATAAGTAGGTTTTGGGTTGCAGTCTGGGCACTCGGTCTCTAAAAGGTTCGCCATGACTGGTATATATCAACACCTAGATGCGAATGCATAATAGAAAGGATAGCAATTTATATCCTCATATCAAAAAAATATATATATCAGCATGTGGTCAAAATGGTACCAGGTAAAAACTATCATGATGCTCTACCAAACAACATAACTACATCCCAAATACTTGCTAGAGCATGTAAAACATACCCAAAAAGGTGGAGAGATCACGACAGTAGAACGGGTTATCAGCATGATGCATTAGTATCTAGGTGTTGATATATACTAATTCCCATTTGATAATATTGTTGGCATACCGGCTTGTGATTATTAGGTGTATAGTTGGGATATATATATAATGCTGGATTTGTATCAGTTTCATCCTATCAGTATCTGACCTATAGACACATCACGTATCAGCCTCATCCTATCAGTATCTGACCTATAGACACGTCACTTATCAGCTTCATCCTATCAGTATCTTACTTATAGACACATCACTTATCAGCTTCATCCTATCAGCATCTGACCTATAAACACATCACTTATCAGCTTCATCCTATCAGTATCTGACCTATAGACACATCACTTATCAGCTTCATCTTATCAGTATCTAACCTATAGACACATCACTTATCAGCTTCATCCTATCAGTATCTGACCTATAGACACATCACTTATCAGCTTCATCCTATCAGTATCTGACCTATAGACACATCACTTATCAGCTTCATCCTATCAGTATCTGACCTAAAGGCACACAACACTTATCAGCTTCATCCTATCTTCACCTGACCTATAGACACATCACTTATCAGGATCATCCAAACAGTATCTGACCTATAGACACATCGCTTATCAGCCTCATCCTATCAGTATCTGACCTATAGACACATCACTTATCAGCTTCATTCTATCAGTATCTGACCTATAGACAGATCGCTTATCAGCCTCATCCTATCAGTATCTGACCTATAGACACATCACTTATCAGCTTCATCCTATCAGTATCTGAACTATAGACACATCACTTATCAGCTTCATCCTATCAGTATCTGACCTATAGACACTCGTCACTTATTAGCTTCATCCTATCAGTATCTGACCTATAGACAAATCACTTATCAGCTTCATCCTATCAGTATCTGACCTATAGACACATCACTTATCAGCTTCATCCTATCAGTATTTGACCTATAGACACATCACTTATTAGCTTCATCCTATCAGTATCTGACTTATAGACACACATCACTTATCAGCGTTATCCTATAAGTATCTGACCTATAGACACATCACTTATTAGGTTCATCCTTTCAGTATCTGACCTATAGACACATCACTTATCAGATTCATCCTATCAGTATCTGACCTATAGACACATCACTTATCAGCTTCATCTTATCAGTATCTTAACTATAGACACATCACTTATCAGCTTCATCCTATCAGTATCTGACCTATAGACACATCACTTATCAGCTTCAACCTATCAGTATCTGACCTATAGACACATAACTTATCAGCTTCATCCTATCAGTATCTGACCTATAGACACACATCACTTATCAGCTTCATCCTATCAGTATCTGACCTATAGACACATCACTTATCAGCTTCATCTTATCAGTATCTGACCTATAGACACACATCACTTATCAGCTTCATCCTATCAGTATCTGACCTATAGACACATCACTTATCAGCTTCATCCTATCAGTATCTGACCTATAGGCACATCACTTATCAGCTTCATCCTATCAGTATCTTAACTATAGACACATCACTTATCAGCTTCATCCTATCAGTATCTGACCTATAGACACATCACTTATCAGCTTCAACCTATCAGTATCTGACCTATAGACACATAACTTATCAGCTTCATCCTATCAGTATCTGACCTATAGACATATATCACTTATCAGCTTCATCCTATCAGTATCTGACCTATAGACACATCAATTATCAGCTTCATACTATCAGTATCTGACCTATAGACACATCACTTATCAGCTTCATCCTATCAGTATCTGACCTATAGACACATCACTTATCAGCTTCATCCTCAGTATCTGACCTATAGACACATCACTTATCAGCTTCATCCTATCAGTATTTGACCCATAGACAC
Organism: Bufotes viridis; assembly: GCA_033119425.1. Lineage (NCBI taxonomy): Eukaryota > Metazoa > Chordata > Amphibia > Anura > Bufonidae > Bufotes > Bufotes viridis. The sequence goes on along the minus strand of CM065589.1, from coordinate 19,298,407 downwards.
ATCACTTATCAGCTTCATCCTATCAGTATCTGACCTATAGACACATCACTTATCATCTTCATCCTATCAGTATCTGACCTATAGACATATATCACTTATCAGCTTCATCCTATCAGTATCTGACCTATAGACACATCACCTATCAGCTTCATCCTATCAGTTTCTGACCTATAGACACATCACTTATCAGCTTCATCCTATCAGTATCTGACCTATAGACGCATCACTTATCAGCTTCATCCTATCAGTATCTGACCTATAGACACATCACTTATCAGGATCATCCTATCAGTATCTGACCTATAGACACATCACTTATCAGCTTCATCCTATCAGTATCTTACCTATAGACACATCACTTACCAGCTTCATCTTATCAGTATCTGACCTATAGACACATCACTTATCAGCTTCATCCTATCAGTATCTGACCTATAGACACACATCACTTATCAGCTTTATCCTATCAGTATCTGACCTATAGACACATCACTTATCAGCTTCATCCTATCAGTATCTGACCTATAGACACATAAATTATCAGGTCCATCCTATCAGTATCTGACTGTTAGGGGGTTAATGGGTAAATATGTCATTGGTTTGTCTGTGTGTGCATCAGTATGTTTTTCTTGAATGCTTTCATTTTCTTGCTGGCCAGCAAACCTATCTCTCTATCCGCTATTATTTCTGTAGACAGACTAAAGTATTGTTCACACTGACATACAGCATTATCCCCTTACTTGCATCACAGAGTGTGAGATGCATGCAGGTGATTAATCCAGTTAAGGCAGAGCTGCAGTTAACAGAGTGTTTTTATTTCTTTAGTATAACTATTTTGTGTTATGTATCTTAAATAGACGGTAAGCTCCTCTGTGTTGAGGTATGTTTCATTTGTAACATTTGTTTTCGGATATATAAAATGTGTGTGTGTCCCTTTAACCGCTTCAGCCCCCCTAGCTTAAACACCCTTAAAGGGTTTCTGTCACCAACTTTTGACATTATAAGCTGTCTGACATTAGCTATGTGCTAATGTCAGACCAGCTTGATAATGTCTTTTTTATAAAAATCCGCTGTATATTTAGTCTGAAAAACTTACTTTTATATTATGTAAATTAGCCTCTAGGAGCAGGGGGGGCGTTGCCCTGCTCCTAGCGGCTCCGTCCGGCAACCTGCTGGCACGCCCCTTCACACTTTGATTGACAGTGCAGGGCAGCGATCCTCCTGCACTGTCTCGTTCTGAAATCGCGCGCCCGCGCCGCCGCTCTGTATTCGGCGCAGGCGCGGTGAGCAGAGGACGCTGGTGCCTGCTGTCCTCTGCTCACCGCGCCTGCGCCGAATACAGAGCGGCGCGCGGCGCGCGATTCAGAACGAGACAGTGCAGGAGGATCGCTGCCCTGCACTGTCAATCAAAGTGTGAAGGGCGTGCCAGCAGGTTGCTGACCGGAGCCGCTAGGAGCAGGGCAACGCCCTGCTCCTAGAGGCTAATTTACATAATATAAAAGTAAGTTTTTCAGACTAAATATACAGCGGATTTTTATAAAAGACATTATCAGCTGGTCTGACATTAGCACATAGCTAATGTCAGACAGCTTATAATGTCAAAGTTGGTGACAGAAACCCTTAATGACCAGGCCACTTTTTACAATTCCGCACTACACTACTTTCACCGTTTATTGCTCCGTCATGCAACTTACCACCCAAATGAATTTTACCTCCTTTTCTTCTCACTAATAGAGCTTTCATTTGGTGGTATTTCATTGTTGCTGACATTTGTACTTTTTTTGCTATTAATCAAAAATTACCGAAATTTTTGCAAAAAAATGACATTTTTCACTTTCTGTAGTAAATGATTTTTTTTAAAAACTACATTTCTATATAAATTTTTCTCTAAATTTATTGTTCTACATGTCTTTAATAAAAAAAAGTCCAATAAGTGTATATTTATTGGTTTGGGTAAAAGTTATAGCGTTTACAAACTATGGTGCAAAAAAGTGAATTTGGGCATTTTGAAGCAGCTCTGACTTTCTGAGCGCCTGTCATGTTTCTTCAGGTGCTAGAATGTCAGGATAGTATAAATACCCCCCAAATGACACCATTTTAGAAAGAAGACACCCCAAAGTATTCGCGGAGGGGCTTGGTGAGTTCATGTATCATTTCATTTTTTTTCACAAGTTAGTGGAAAATGACACTTTCTGAGAAAAAAAAAAAAAGTTTCAATTTCTGATAACTTCTGGCAAAAAAAAAAAATAAAATCTCAGACGGACTCACTATGCCCCTCAGTGAATACTTCGGGGTGTCTACTTTCCGAAATGGGGTCATTTGTGGGGTGTGTTTACTGTTCTGGCATTTTGGGCGGGGCTAAATTGTGAGCCGCCATGTAAAACCTAAAGGTACTCATTGGAATTTGGGCCCCTTGTAGAACTCAGGCTGCAAAAAAGTGTCACTCATGTGGTATCGCCGTACTCAGGAGAAGTAGGGCAATGTGTTTTGGGGTGTATTTTTACATATACCCATGTTGGGTGAGAGAAATATCTCTGTAAATTGTCAACTTTGTATAAAATTTTTTAAAAGTTGTCGTTTACAGAGATATTTTTACACAAAGTATGGGTATATATAAAAATACACCCCAAAACACATTGCCCTACTTCTCCTGAGTACGGCGATACCACATGTGTGCCACTTTTGCAGCCAAGATGCAAAGGGCCCTAAAACCAATGAGTACTTTTAGGATTTCACAGGGCATTTTTACGCATTTGGATTCCAGACTTCTTCTCACGCTTTAGGGGCCCCTAAAATGTCAGGACAGTATAAATACCCCACATGTGACCCCATTTTGGAAAGAAGACACCTAAGGTATTCTGTGAGGGTATGGTGAGTTCATGTAAAATTTTATTTTTGTCACAAGTTAGTGGAATATGAGACTTTGTAAAAAACAAAATAAAAAAAATAAATAAAAAATTTCCGCTGACTTGTGCCAAAAAATAAAAATTCTGTGGACTCACCATGCCCCTCACGGAATACCTTGGGGTGTCTTCTTTCCAAAATGGGGTCACTTGTGGGGTATTTATACTGACCTGGCATTTTAGGGGCCCCTAAAGTGTGAGAATCCAAATGCATAAAAATGGCCTGTGAAATCCTAAAGGTACTCATTGGTTTTAGGGCCCCTTTGCGCACCCAGGCTGCAAAAAAGTGTCACTCATGTGGTATCGCCGAACTCAGGAGAAGTAGGGCAATGTGTTTTTGGGTGTATGTTTACATATACCCATGCTGCGTGTGAGAAATATCGCTGTAAACGACAACTTTTTACATTTTTTTATTCAAAGTTGTCAATTTACAGAGATATTTCTCTCACCCAGCATGGGTATATGTAAAAATACACCCCAAAACACATCGCCCTACTTCTCCTGAGTACGGCGATACCACATGAGTGACACTTTTTTGCAGCCAAGATGCGCAAAGGGGCCCTAAAACCAATGAGTACCTTTTAGGAGGGCATTTTTACGCATTTTTCTTCTCACGCTTTAGGGCCCCTAAAATGCCAGGGCAGTATAAATACCCCACATGTGGCCCCATTTTGGAAAGAAGACACACCAAGGTATTCCATGAGGGGCATGGCGAGTTCATAGAAGATTTTTTTTTGGCACAAGTTAGTGGAAATTGATTTTTTATTGTTTTTTCTCACAAAGTCTCCCTTTCCGCTAACTTTTGACAAAAAGTTTAATTTTTCATGGACTCATTATGCCCCTCAGCGAATACCTTGGGGTGTCTTCTTTCCAAAATGGGGTCACATGTGGGGTATTTATACTGCCCTGGCATTTTAGGGGCCCTAAAGCGTGAGAAGAAAAATGCGTAAAAATGCCCTCCTAAAGGTACTCGTTGAATTTGGGCCTTTGCGCATCTTGGCTGCAAAAAAGTGTCACTCATGGGGTATCGCCGTACTCAGGAGAAGTAGGGCGATGTGTTTTGGGGTGTATTTTTACATATACCCATACTGGGTGAGAGAAATATCTCTGTAAATTGGCAACTCTGAATAAAAAAAATTTAAAAAGTTGTCGTTTACAGCGATATTTCTCACACCCAGCATGGGTATATGTAAAAATACACCCCAAAACACATTGCCCCACTTCTCCTGAGTACGGCGATACCACATGTGTGCCACTTTTTTGCAGCTAAGATGCGCAAAGGGGCCCTAAAACCAACGAGTACCTTTAGGATTTCACAGGCCATTTTTATGCATTTGGATTCTCACGCTTTAGGACCCCTAAAATGCCAGGGCAGTATAAATACCCCACAAGTGACCCCATTGTGGAAAGAAGACACCCCAAGGTATTCTGTGAGGGGCATGGCGAGTTCACAGAAAAAAAAAAATTTGGCACAAGTTAGCGGAATTTTTTTTTTACAGTCTCATATTCCACTAACTTGTGATAAAAAATCAAATTTTCCATGAACTCACCATACCCCTCACGGAATACCTTGGGGTGTCTTCTTTCTAAAATGGGGTCACATGTGGGGTTTTTGTACTGCCCTGGCATTTGAGGGTCTCCGCAATCATTACACGTATGGCCAGCATTAGGAGTTTCTGCGATTCTCCTTATATTGAGCATACAGGTAATGAGATTTTTTTTTTTTCGTTCAGCCTCTGCGCTGAAAAAAAAAAAAAAAATGAACGGCACAGATTTTTTCATTCGCATCGGTCAATGTGGATGAAAAAATCTCTGCCAAAATCAGTGACTGCGGTGCGGTGGGCTGGGCGGTAGCTACCTAACAAGTAGCTAACTAACTGGCGGTGATCAGGGACCCTTATGCCCCATTCACACGTCCGCAATTCTGTTTGCGGAACGGAATTGCGGACCCATTCATTTCTATGGGGACAGACTTTGTCCCGCTCGGATCCGGAATTACGGATCCGCGCTTCCGGGTCTGCACTTCCGTTCCGCAAAAATATAGAACATGTCCTATTCTTGTCCGTAATTGCGGACAAGAAAAAGCATTTTCTATATAGTTCTGGCAATGTGCGGATCTGCAAAATGCAGAAAGCACATTGACTGTGTCCGTGGATCCGCAAAACACATATGGACGTCTGAATGGAGCCTTACAAGGGGTTTGATCAATGGCAGGGGGGTGATCAGGGGGTCTAGATAGGGTGATCAAGGGGTTAATTGGTGAGGGGGTGGGGGGGTTAGTGTAGTGTTTGGTGCAACTTTACATAGTTACCTGGTCCTCTGGTGGTCGATCCCAGCAAATGGGACCACCAGAGGGGCAGGAAGCAGGTATATCAGACGCTGTTCACAAAACAGCGTCTGATATACTTGTTTGATGCGATTTATATCGCATCTACAGCCTGCCAGCGATTGATCATCGCTGGCAGGCTGTAGTACAACTCTTCAGACGCGAGACGCTGTGAACAGGAAGTCTCGCGTCTAGCGAGATGTCGCGCCGCCGCGTCTGATCAGAAGAACAGGACCGCCTGCAGGACGCAATCCTGCGTACGGCGGTCCTGAAGAAGTTAAAATTGTGAATCTGAGTTTTGTGAATTTAAAAGCACCTGTGCAATGTGCTGTTTTTATTTTCCCCATCTTCAGTTCAGAGTGTTAGCTGGACACTGGGGGAGCTACTTGCAAAGAGTTAAGACCCATGAGGATCATTTATTTTGCTGTTATTTAGCCTTGTTTTATTGCTTTTTTTTTGCCCAAAATAAATATGTCTATAGGTCAGATACTGATAGGATGAAGCTGATAAGTGATGTGTCTATAGGTCAGATACTGATAGGATGAAGCTGATAAGTGATGTGTCTATAGGTCAGATATTGATAGGATGAAGCTTATAATTGATGTGTCTATAGGTCAGATACTGATAGGATGAAGCTGATAAGTGATGTGTGTCTATAGGTCAGATACTGATAGGATGAAGCTGATAAGTGATGTGTCTATAGGTCAGATACTGATAGGATGAAGCTGATAAGTGATGTGTCTATAGGTCAGATACTGATAGGATAAAGCTGATAAGTGATGTGTCTATAGGTCAGATACTGATAGGATAAAGCTGATAAGTGATGTGTCTATAGGTCAGATACTGATAGGATAAAGCTGATAAGTGATGTGTCTATAGGTCAGATACTGATAGGATAAAGCTGATAAGTGATGTGTCTATAGGTCAGATACTGATAGGATAAAGCTGATAAGTGATGTGTCTGTAGGTCTGATGCTAATGAGATTAAGCTGATAAGTGATGTGTCTATAGGTCAGATACTGATAGGATGAAGCTGATAAGTGATGTGTCTATAGGTCAGATACTGATAGGATGAAGCTGATAAGTGATGTGTCTATAGGTCAGATACTGATAGGATGAAGCGGATAAGTGATTTGTCTATAGGTCAGATACTGAAAGGATGAAGCTGATAAGTGATGTGTCTATAGGTCAGATACTGATAGGATGTAGCTGATAAGTGATGTGTCTATAGGTCAGATACTGATAGGATGGAGCTGATAAGTGATGTGTCTATAGTTGAGATACTGATAGGATGAAGCTGATAAGTGATGTGTCTATAGGTCAGATACTGATAGGATGAAGCTGATAAGTGATGTGTCTATAGGTCAGATACTGATAGGATGAAGCTGATAAGTGATGTGTCGATAGGTCAGATACTGATAGGATGAAGCTGATAAGTGATGAGTGTCTAAAGTTCAGATACTGATAGGATGAAGCTGATAAGTGATGAGTGTCTATAGGTCAGATACTGATAGGATGAAGCTGAAAAGTTACGTGTCTATAGGTCAGATACTGATAGGATGAAGCTGATAAGTGATGAGTGTCTATAGGTTTGGTACTGAGAGGATGAAGCTGATAAGTGATAGGTCTATAGGTCAGATACTGATATGATGAAGCTGAGAAGAGATGTGTCTATAGGTCAGATACTGTTAGGATGAAGCTGATAAGTGACGTGTCTATAGGTCAGATACTGATAGGATGAAGCTGATAAGTGATGTATCGATAGGTTAGATACTGATAGGGTGAAGCAGATAAGTGATGTGTCTATAGGTCAGATACTGATAGGATTAAGCTGATAAGTGATATATGTCTATAGGTCAGATACTGATAGGATGAATCTGATAAGTGATGTGTGTCTATAGGTCAGATACTGATTGGATGAAGCTGATAAGTGATGTGTCTATAGGTCAGATACTGATTGGATGAAGCTGATAAGTGATATGTCTATAGGTCAGATACTGATAGGATGAAGCTGATAAGTGATGTGTGTCTATAGGTCAGATACTGATATGATGAAGCTGATAAGTGATGTATCTATAGGTCAGATACTGAAAGGATGAAGCTGATAAGTGATGTGTGTCTATAGGTCATATACTGATAGGATGAAGCTGATTGGTGATGTGTGTCTATAGGTCAGATGCTGATAGGATGAAGCTAAGTGATGTATCTATAAGTTAGATACTTTTAGGATGAAGCTGATAAGTGATGTGTCTATAGGTCAGATACTGATAGGATGAAGCTGATAAGTGATGTGTGTCTATAGGTCAGATACTGATTGGATGAAGCTGATAAGTGATGTGTCTATAGGTCAGATACTGATAGGATGAAGCTGATAAGTGATGTGTCTATAGGTCAGATACTGATAGGATGAAGCTGATAAGTGATAGGTCTATAGGTCAGATACTGATATGATGAAGCTGATAAGTGATGTGTCTATAGGTCAGCTACTGATAGGATGAAGCTGATAAGTGATGTGTCTATAGGTCAGCTACTGATAGGATGAAGCTGATAAGTGATAGGTCTATAGGTCAGATACTGATAGGATGAAGCTGAGAGGTGATGTGTCTATAGGTCAGATACTGATAGGATGAAGCTGATAAGTGATGTATCTATAGGTCATATACTGATAGGATGAAGCTGATTGGTGATGTGTGTCTATAGGTCAGATGCTGATAGGATGAAGCTAAGTGATGTATCTATAAGTTAGATACTGATAGGATGAAACTGATAAGTGATGAGTCTATAGGTCAGATACTGATAGGATGAAGCTGATAAGTGATGTGTCTATAGGTCAGATACTGATAGGATGAAGCTGATAAGTTATGTGTCTATAGGTGAGATACTAATAGGATGAAGCTGATAAGTGATGTGTCTATAGGTCAGATACTGATAGGATGAAGCTGATAAGTGATGTGTCTACAGGTCAGATACTGATAGGATGAAGCTGATAAGTGATGAGTGTCTAAAGGTCAGATACTGATAGGATGAAGCTGATAAGTGATGAGTGTCTATAGGTCAGATACTGATATGATGAAGCTGATAAGTGACGTGTCTATAGGTCAGATACTGATAGGATGAAGCTGATAAGTGATGTATCGATAGGTTAGATACTGATAGGATGAAGCAGATAAGTGATGTGTCTATAGGTCAGATCCTGATAGGATGAAGCTGATAAGTGATATATGTCTATAGGTCAGATACTGATAGGATGAATCTGATAAGTGATGTGTGTCAATAGGTCAGATACTGATTGGATGAAGCTGATAAGTGATGTGTCTATAGGTCAGATACTGATTGGATGAAGCTGATAAGTGATGTGTCTATAGGTCAGATACTGATAGGATGAAGCTGATAAGTGATGTGTCTATAGGTCAGATACTGATAGGATGAAGCTGATAAGTGATAGGTCTATAGGTCAGATACTGATAGGATGAAGCTGATAAGTGATGTGTCTATAGGTCAGATACTGATAAGATAAAGCTGATTAGTGATGATGAGTCTATAGGTCAGATACTGATAGGATGAAGCTGATAAGTGATGTATGTCTATAGGTCAGATACTGATAGGATGAAGCTGATAAGTGATGTGTCTATAGGTCAGATATTGATAGGATGAAGCTTATAAATGATGTGTCTATAGGTCAGATACTGATAGGATGAAGCTGATAAGTGATGTGTCTATAGGTCAGATACTGATAGGATGAAGCTGATAAGTGATGTGTCTATAGGTCAGATACTGATAGGATGAAGCTGATAAGTGATGATTAGTCTATAGGTCAGATACTGATAGGATGAAGCTGATAAGTGATGAGTCTATAGGTCAGATACTGATAGGATGAAGCTGATAAGTGATGTGTCTATAGGTCAGATACTGATAGGATGAAGCTGATAAGTTATGTGTCTATAGGTGAGATACTAATAGGATGAAGCTGATAAGTGATGTGTCTATAGGTCAGATACTGATAGGATGAAGCTGATAAGTGACTTGTCTATAGGTCAGATACTGATAGGATGAAGCTGATAAGTGATGTGTCTATAGGTCAGATACTGATAAGATAAAGCTGATAAGTGATGATGAGTCTATAGGTCAGATACTGATAGGATGAAGCTGATAAGTGATGTATGTCTATAGGTCAGATACTGATAGGATGAAGCTGATAAGTGATGTGTCTATCGGTCAGATATTGATAGGATGAAGCTTATAATTGATGTGTCTATAGGTCAGATACTGATAGGATGAAGCTGATAAGTGATGTGTGTCTATAGGTCAGATACTGATAGGATGAAGCTGATAAGTGATGTGTCTATAGGTCAGATACTGATAGGATGAAGCTGATAAGTGATGTGTCTATAGGTCAGATACTGATAGGATAAAGCTGATAAGTGATGTGTCTATAGGTCAGATACTGATAGGATAAAGCTGATAAGTGATGTGTCTATAGGTCAGATACTGATAGGATAAAGCTGATAAGTGATGTGTCTATAGGTCAGATACTGATAGGATGAAGCTGATAAGTGATGTGTCTGTAGGTCTGATGCTAATGAGATTAAGCTCATAAGTGATGTGTCTATAGGTCAGATACTGATAGGTTGAAGCTGATAAGTGATGTGTCTATAGGTCAGATACTGATAGGATGAAGCTGATAAGTGATGTGTCTATAGGTCAGATACTGATTGGATGTAGCTGATAAGTGATGTGTCTATAGGTCAGATACTGATAGGATGGAGCTGATAAGTGATGTGTCTATAGGTGAGATACTGATAGGATGAAGCTGATAAGTGATGTGTCTATAGGTCAGATACTGATAGGATGAAGCTGATAAGTGATGTGTCTATAGGTCAGATACTGATAGGATGAAGCTGATAAGTGATGTGTCTATAGGTCAGATACTGATATGATGAAGCAGATAAGTGATGTGTCTATAGGTCAGATACTGATAGGATGAAGCTGATAAGTGACGTGTCTATAGGTCAGATACTGATAGGATGAAGCTGATAAGTGATGAGTGTCTATAGGTTAGGTACTGAGAGGATGAAGCTGATAAGTGATAGGTCTATAGGTCAGATACTGATATGATGAAGCTGAGAAGAGATGTGTCTATAGGTCAGATACTGATAGGTTGAAGCTGATAAGTGACGTGTCTGTAGGTCAGATACTGATAGGATGAAGCTGATAAGTGATGTATCGATAGGTTAGATACTGATAGGATGAAGCAGATAAGTGATGTGTCTATAGGTCAGATACTGATAGGATGAAGCTGATAAGTGATATATGTCTATAGGTCAGATACTGATAGGATGAATCTGATAAGTGATGTGTGTCTATAGGTCAGATACTGATTGGATGAAGCTGATAAGTGATGTGTCTATAGGTCAGATACTGATAGGATGAAGCTGATAAGTGATGTATCTATAGGTCAGATACTGATAGGATGAAGCTGATAAGTGATGTGTGTCTATAGGTCATATACTGATAGGATGAAGCTGAGAGGTGATGTATCTATAGGTCAGATACTGATAGGATGAAGCTGATAAGTGATGTGTGTCTATAGGTCAGATACTGATTGGATGAAGCTGATAAGTGATGTGTCTATAGGTCAGATACTGATTGGATGAAGCTGATAAGTGATGTGTCTATAGGTCAGATACTGATAGGATGAAGCTGATAAGTGATAGGTCTATAGGTCAGATACTGATATGATGAAGCTGATAAGTGATGTGTCTATAGGTCAGATACTGATAGGATGATCCTGATAAGTGATGTGTCTATAGGTCAGATACTGATAGGATGAAGCTGATAAGTGATGTGTCTGTAGGTCAGATACTGATAGGATGAAGCTGATAAGTGACGTGTCTATAGGTCAGATACTGATAGGATGAAGCTGATAAGTGATGTATCTATAGGTCAGATACTGATAGGATGAAGCTGATAAGTGATGTGTCTATAGGTCAGCTACTGATAGGATGAAGCTGATAAGTGATAGGTCTATAGGTCAGATACTGATAGGATGAAGCTGAGAGGTGATGTGTCTATAGGTCAGATACTGATAGGATGAAGCTGATAAGTGATAGGTCTATAGGTCAGATACTGATATGATGAAGCTGATAAGTGATGTGTCTATAGGTCAGATACTGATAGGATGATCCTGATAAGTGATGTGTCTATAGGTCAGATACTGATAGGATGAAGCTGATAAGTGATGTGTCTGTAGGTCAGATACTGATAGGATGAAGCTGATAAGTGACGTGTCTATAGGTCAGATACTGATAGGATGAAGCTGATAAGTGATGTATCTATAGGTCAGATACTGATAGGATGAAGCTGATAAGTGATGTGTCTATAGGTCAGCTACTGATAGGATGAAGCTGATAAGTGATAGGTCTATAGGTCAGATACTGATAGGATGAAGCTGAGAGGTGATGTGTCTATAGGTCAGATACTGATAGAATGAAGCTGATAAGTGATGTATCTATAGGTCAGATACTGATAGGATGAAGCTGATAAGTTATGTGTCTATAGGTCATATACTGATAGGATGAAGCTGAGAGGTGATGTATCTATAGGTCAGATACTGATAGGATGAAGCTGATACGTGATGTGTCTATAGGTAAGATACTGATATGATGAAGCTGATAAGTGATAGGTCTATATGTCAGATACTGATATGATGAAGCTGATAAGTGATAGGTCTATAGGTCAGATACTGATATGATGAAGCTGAGAAGAGATGTGTCTATAGGTTGTGAGATGCGAAAATTGGATCTCATTGTGTGAACATTGTTTTTGTGTAAATGAAGTTAAATAATGTGGACTGACATTCTGTTTTTTGGCCACAAGAGGCCGCTGTTTCCTAAGCACAGCCAAGTCTACTTTCACACTTGCGGTGGCTTTTTCCGGCAGGCTGTTCCAGCGGGGGAATTATACATTATAGTTAATAGGGCTGGAGTGGACTTCTGGCGGCACCGTGGACTTTCAGTAGAACGGATCCAGCAGGATGTTCCCCTACCTCAACAGCCTGCCTGAAAAGTGTGTCCATAACCCTGATCTTGTCTAGAGGAAGGGGCATTGCTGTCAAGAACGCAGATGAGAGCTGAAGAGTAAAGCCACAGACACTGCGGTACCGCATGCTGGTTGGAGAAACCCTTGTTCCATCCACATTCACCAGATTATTCAAAGCAGACCCTGGTCAGCAAGACTAATCGTGCACGTACTTCATCACAGTTTTGGTGCCTAGGATCCCAGAGATGGAGACCAGGCCTATAATTAGTTAGGTTTCCTGTTTGTGTCAGGCCACAAGCGTTGTCAACTGCTCATAACAGGGACTTCACTTTTAAAGTGCCAGTTCACACCGGAGAGCTAAGAAGCTACATAACTAATTCAAGCCAGGCTGGTGTGTATTCAGGAGAAACACTAAAGCATGTGCTATACGATTAGTTATTGGGGGAGAGAATACATAGCATGTAATACGATTGTAAGCTGTTGTGCTGTAACACAGGATAACCCGAATCATGCAGCCAAATAATTGTTCCTGATTCTAGGGTAATAATTGGTAAGGCGCGGCTGGTCTATTTGAGCCCCCAGTACGTAAATTACCGCTCTTACCTCCAGCATCCACCGGAGGGTGCAGTGCTGTGCAGCACAAGGGTCTCAGCTTCCTGGCTGTGTGTGTATGTAAAATTATTCGTGTATAACCAGCATCTGTGTTCATTACCACGTCTAAGTAAAATACGGTTTTGGCAAAACTGGTGTTGGAGTCGCTTTCCCTGTTTGTGACTTCGCTATATGCTGGGGAGCCCAACCGGGTACACGGCTTACAGCTTGGCATAGCTGGCAGAATACAGCAAGCGTTGGCAGACCTTTGCCCAGGATGGAATTCAGGGTGCGCCAGTGCAAAACCAACTTGTTTTGTCACCGTTAGGATAACTGGCTCCAGTGGTGCCGATACAGCCTGCCCCCACCATGCCAGCCCCAGTAGGATACATCCCCTTGAGGGCACTATTGCGACGTCTGCCCAAATTTGACAGTAAAAACATGACGTTGCAGGACTGGACTGAAAGGGTGCAAAGTGCGGGTAGAATGTGTAACCTGACTCCTGTGCTGTGGGCGGAGGTTGTGATGGGGGCTCTACAGGGTGACGTCAGACAGACAGTGATGGTAAGGCCAGAATCCAAGAGGGACACCCTAGAGAAAATATTCTCCCTTCTGGAGGAAGCCCAGGGGAGGTGCTAAAGTAGGACAGTTGAGGAGCTACTTCTTCAACCAACCACAGAATGGGGCGAGACCCTAATGCAGTACTCTAATATCTCATTGAGGCTCTCAAGTTGTTGCAAAAGTTCAACTCCCAGCATGCCCAGATGGCATACAGATATCAGCCTACAGCAAGGCATGGTGGGAGTTGTAGTTTTACAACAGCTTGAGAGCCACAGGTTGGCCATGCCTGAGATAGAGTATTTGGACACTTGGTCACCCCAGAGGGAGTAAAGCCTGCCCCAGCAAGGTGGAGGCTGTCCAGAAGTGGCCCTAGCCGCGTACATTATGAGAGGTGCGGGCATTCGTGGGACTGGCCGGCTACTGAGGTGGGGGGGAAAGAATCATCCCATCAAGTGGGGACCCCGGCAACGCGATTTTGGCTTATGCACGGTTCAATACACCATTCCTGCTGTACACTGATGGAAGTCTACATAGTCTGGGGGCTGTGCTATCCCCAGCGAGACATATGGACGTTCCCATGACAGGAGATCTGTGAGACTGGCAACACGTGGTTTGATCTGACATGTTTTCCTTTTGGATCTAATGACGTCTGTGTTGTTTCTGGTGCTTCCCACTCCTTCTATTCCCAGGTGTGGCTATTGTGCTCATTTAACCTTCTCTATTTATTGATGTTTCTCCCACAATGCTGTGCGGTTTATAGCTTCTGTTGGACTTGTGGTTAGCTGGTGTGTGGATCTCGGCTGAGTTCCTGATGCTACCAAAACTTCATTAAAGATAAGTGAGTCCTTCCCCTTTTGTATTTCGTTTATATATATATATTGTGAGGCAGTGACAGGCCTCATGGCTGATAGAAGAGAGGAATGGCAGGATTATCCATCTCTTTCCCATCAGTGGGCAGGTCTGAGGCAGCAACAGGTGCCACAATCAAGAGAGCATAAAGCTGTCCTCACAGTGAGATGGGTGTGTCCTGTGAGGTACAGAAGCCTGGAGTGGTTCTGTGTGTGGTTTGATCTGGGAGCGCTGAGAGACCACAAGGCTGGGAGTAGCCTGAAGTTTGGGGGGTCCCGCGACGCCTAGGGATAAGGGTCGCATGGTCAGCGTCGGGCGGACGACTGGACCACAACCTCCCAAAAGACACCGGTGAGGTAACAGCCAGGAGGCTGATGGACATTGGGCTGGGAAAGCCGCATGGGTGCCGTGTGTGTAAACAGTGTCTTAGGTGAGTCAGGGACACACTGTGTTAAGTTAGAGCCCAGCCGGGCAGGTGTTTGTTTTGAATTTCATTTATTTATGTTGATGCTGGGACAATAAAGCGATGTTTTGGCCCCTAAAGCTGCGGTGGACGACTATCTGTATGTGAACGATCCTCGAGACCAGAGCTAACCCCCCACATTATATATATATATATATATATATATATGTAGGTGTTGCCTTTTCCTTGTTGTTTGTCATTGGGCCTGAAGGAGACTCCTGTCCATCCTTTCCTTTGGTCAAACCCATGACCTTCTGCATTAGAGGCAGAGGCACTTAACCACACAGCCATAAGAGCTGCATAGCCAGTTGCAAAAAAAATATGAGACTTCTACTGTAGACTCTCTTATAGCTGTGATGTACATCCATACATATAACAGCTGCCCCAGCACACTCAGCTCTGCTATATCTCTATATATTACAGCTTTGGTTGTGTGTTTAAGTGCCTTGACTCTATATATGGACATAGCTATATATGGAGTCAAAGCAGGGACTCCTAAGCCGAACTAGAGTCCCGAAACCCTCCCCTCTTCCGAGCAAGGGGTGCCTGGGGTTCTCCCATTGACTTTCATTGTTCTCGGATGCTCGGTAGAACACCCAAGCATCATAAAGTGTTCTACTCGAGCACTCGAGTACACAAGCACATCGGTGCTCGATCAACACTTCCTCCTGTGTCAGACAATGTACTTGCAATGGGAGCTACAGTACTGGCTACAGATTGTGATCCATATATCATTGGGACCAGAGGCCACCCGTGAAGCCCATCAGAGGGGTGCAGACATGGTGGCTGAGGCATGTCTTAAGTTTCGGCACTGCAGGCTGAGTAAGAGTACTGAACAGCGGGCTCCTGTCCAAGCCATCCAGACGTCTGAGCCCCTGGAGATCCTAATGATCGATTATGTACAGATTGGATACTCTGACTTGAGACGCTCATACTGTCTGGTCATGACAGATCATTTCACAAAGAATGTGGTAGCTGTACCCACCAGAGACACTGATAGGATGAAACTGATAAGTGATATGTCTATAGGTCAGATAATGGCAGGATGAAGCTGATAAGTGATGTGTCTATAGATCAGATACTGATAGGATGAAGCTGATAAGTGATGTGTCTATAGGTCAGATACTGATAGGATGAGGCTGATAAGTGATGTGTCTATAGGTCAGATACTGATAGGATGAAGCTGATAATTGATGTGTCTATAGGTCAGATACTGATAGGATGAAGCTGATAAGTGAGGAGTGTCTATAGGTCTAATAACAATAGGATGAAGCTGATAATTTATGTATGTCTATAAATCAGATACTGATCGGATGAAGCTGAAAGTGATGTGTCTATAGGTCACATACTGATAGGATGTAGGTGATAAGTGATGGTTGTCTATAGGTCAGATACTGATCGGATGAAGCTGAAAGTAATGTGTCTATAGGTCAGATACTGATAGGATGAAGCTGATAAGTGATGTATCTGTAGGTCAGATACTGATAGGATGAAGCTGATAAGTGACGTGTCTATAGGTGAGGTACTGATAGGATGAAGCTGATAAGTGATGTATCTATAGGTCAGATACTGATAGGATGAACCTAATAAGTGATGTGTCTATAGATCAGATACTGATAGGATGAAGCTGAAAGTGATGTGTCTATAGGTCAGATACTGATAGGATGAAGCTGATAAGTGATGTGTGTCTATAGGTCAGATACTGATAGGATGAAGCTGATAAGTGATGTATCTATAGGTCAGATACTGATAGGATGAAGCTGATAAGTGATGTATCTATAGGTCAGATACTGATAGGATGAAGCTGATAAGTGATGTGTCTATAGGTCAGATACTGATAGGATGAAGCTGATAAGTGATGTGTCTATAGGTCAGATACTGATAGGATGAAGCTGATAAGTGATGTGTCTATAGGTCAGATACTGATAGGATGAAGCTGATAAGTGATGTATCTATAGGTCAGATGAAGATAGGATGAAGCTGATAAATGATGTGTCTATAGGTCAGATACTGATAGGATGAAGCTGATAATTGATGTGTCTATAGGTCAGATGAAGATAGGATGAAGCTGATAAGTGATGTATCTATAGGTCAGATACTGATAGGATGAAGCTGATAAGTGATGTGTCTATAGGTCAGATACTGATAGGATGAAGCTGATAAGTGATGTGTCTATAGGTCAGATACTGATAGGATGAAGCTGAAAGTGATGTGTCTATAGGTCAGATACTGATAGGATGAAGCTGATAAGTGATGTGTCTATAGGTCAGATACTGAAAAGATGAAGCTGATAAGTGATGTGTCTATAGGTCAGATACTGAAAAGATGAAGCTGATAAGAGATGTGTCTATAGGTCAGATACTGATAGGATGAAGCTGATAAGTGATGTGTCTATAGATCAGATACTGATAGGATGAAGCTGAAAAGTGATGTGACTATAGGTCAGATACTGATAGGATGAAGCTGATAAGTGATGTGTCTATAGGTCAGATACTGATAGGATGAAGCTGATAAGTGATGTGTCTATAGGTCAGATGCTGATAGGATGAGGCTGATAAGTGATATATGTCTATAGGTCAGATACTGATAGGATGAGGCTGATAAGTGATATATGTCTATAGGTCAGATACTGATAGGATGAAGCTGATAAGTGATGTGTCTATAGGTCAGATACTGATAGGATGAAGCTGATAAGTGATGTGTCTATAGGTCAGATACTGATAGGATGAAGCTGATAAATGATGTACGTCTATAGGTCAGATACTGATAGTATGAAGCTGATAAGTGAGGAGTGTCTATAGGTCTAATAACGATAGGATAAAGCTGATAATTTATGTATGTCTATAAATCAGATACTGATCGGATGAAGCTAAAAGTGATGTGTCTATAGGTCAGATACTGATAGGATGTAGGTGATAAGTGATGGTTGTCTATAGGTCAGATACTGATACAATGAAGCTGATAAGTGATGTGTCTATAGGTCAGATACTGACAGGATGAATCTGATAAGTGATGTGTGTCTATAGGTCAGATACTGATAGGATGAGGCGGATAAGTGATGTGTCTATAGGTCATATACTGATAAGATGAAGCTGATAAGTGATGTGTCTGTAGGTCAGATACTGATAGGATAAAGCTGATAAGTGATGTGTGTCTATAGGTCAGATACTGATAGGATGAAGCTGATAAGTGATATATGTCTATAGGTCACATACTGATAGGATGAAGCTGATAAGTGACGTGTCTATAGATCAGATACTGATCGGATGAAGCTGAAAGTTATGTGTCTATAGGTCAGATACTGATAGGATGAAGCTGATAAGTGATGTATGTCTATAGGTCAGATACTGATAGGATGAAGCTGAGAGGTGATGTATCTATAGGTCAGATACTGATAGGATGAAGCTGATAAGTGATGTGTCTATAGGTCAGATACTGATAGGATGAAGCTGATAAGTGATGTGTCTATAGGTCAGATACTGATAGGATGAAGGTGATAAGTGATGTGTCTATAGGTCAGATACTGATAGGATGAAGCTGATAAGTGATGTGTGTGTAGGTCAGATACTGATAGGATGAAGCTGATAAGTGATGTATGTCTATAGGTCAGATACTGATAGGATGAAGCTGATAAGTGATGTGTCTATAGGTCAGATACTGATAGGATGAAGCTGATAAGTGATGTGTCTATAGGTCAGATACTGATAGGATGAAGGTGATAAGTGATGTGTCTATAGGTCAGATACTGATAGGATGAAGCTGATAAGTGATGTGTGTGTGTAGGTCACATATGGATAAGAGCCATGAAACAGTATAAATTCTTACCTTTAATAACCTGTGCTTTTTTTAAACAAATTAAAAACAGATATGAGGTTCTTACCTGTGTAGCCCCAGTGATGATGATCTGGACCTGCAATGAAAGAGATAAGACCATTGGAAGATGTCAATAGAAATGAGGGAATTAAAATCATTTTGAATTATGGAAGATCTTATTTTGAGGAATCGTGTAAAGCTTTGCTTGAAGGAGATTGACTTATGTTTTAAGCTCTATGTTCGCCCCAAACATAGACACTAATCTGAGCTAAGCCAATCTTGTGATGGGACATATCACAGACACAGCAACAAGACACAGAACAGACACAGAACAAGACACAGAAGAAGAAGACAGTTTACAGTGTAGGCATGTCCAAATGATCAGAAGCCAGGACGACACAAGTAGCTGGGGTTAACAATAGCAGGACCAAATAACACAGTGTAGCACAATATACTGCCCGAACAGCAGGCCACCAATAGCTGCCATCTTCTGTCCTCCTCCTCCAGTTGTCTATGGAGCAGGGGGCTTAGGAGGTGAGGTGCGGCCACAGCAGTTAAAGTCAGGAGGGCATGCGTGTTCGCAGATAAGGCACATGAGTACCTAATTCTCACAGTTATTGAATAACTTATTTAGGGCGGGTTCGCATTCCGTTACAGGTTTCGTTATAACAGAATTTTAGGACTGAAAGCAAAGCAAAAGCCTTAGGAGGCATTCCATTTTGCTCTGTCCTGATACATGTCTATGGGGACACCTAATGGTTCAGTTTGGTTCCGTTATACATGACAGAAAAAAAATAGTTAACAGAACTATTTGCTTTCTGGAACCTAAAGACAGGGAGGCGCAATACGATGTTCTTCCCTTTCCATAAACACACTGAAGACACTGCTACTAGTGTTGAGCGGCATAGGCAATATTCGTTTTCACGATACTTCGTGAATTCTTCGTATAATATTTGCAATAAATTCGCGAATTATAGATTTTGCGATCTCCAGTCATTATTTTCGCAATTGCGTAAATCAGCACTAATGATGCGATTTTTTTTTTTTTTTGTGTAGTACATGCAACTTCACATTTTATTAGGTCTTTATGTATGGAGAGCAGAATCACACTACCTAACACCCTGCACTGGAACCTATCAGCTGCACTATATCACTATCTAACCTACACTGACTATCTCCCACTAACTATCTGTATTATATATAGAAGATAACTAACTATCTAATGTAATGTGACATCACAGCACTATGTCTGTAGCATGTATGTATGGAGAGCAGAACCTATCACACTACCTAATACCCTGCACTGGAGCCTATCAGCTACACTATATCACTATCTAACCTACACTGACTATCTCCCACTAACTATCTGTATTATATCTATAAGATAACTAACTATCTAATGTAATGTGACATCACAGCACTATGTCTGTAGCCTGTATGTATGGACAGCAGAACCTATCACACTACCTAACACCCTGCACTGGAACCTATCAGCTACGCTATATCACTATCTAACCTACACTGACTATCTCCCCCTAACTATCTGTATTATATATATATATAAGATAACTAACTATCTAATGTAATGTGACATCACAGCACTATGTCTGTAGCATGTATGTATGGACAGCAGAATCACACTACCTAACACCCTGCACTGGAACCCATCAGCTACACTATATCACTATCTAACCTACACTGACTATCTCCCACTAACTATCTGTATTATATATATAAGATAACTAACTATCTAATGTAATGTGACATCACAGCACTATGTCTGTAGCATGTATGTATGGGCAGCAGAACCTATCAGCTACAATGTATCACTATCTAACCTACACTGACTATCTCCCCCTAACTATCTGTATTATATATAGAAGATAACTAACTAACTATCTAATGTAATGTGACATCACAGCACTATGTCTGTAGCATGTATGTATGGTCAGCAGAACCTATCACACTACCTAACACCCTGCACTGGATCCTATCAGCTACACTATATCACTATCTAACCTACACTGACTATCTCCCACTAACTATCTGTATTATATATATAAGATAACTAACTATCTAATGTAATGTGACATCACAGCACTATGTCTGTAGCATGTATGTATGGACAGCAGAACCTATCACACTACCTAACACCCTGCACTGGATCCTATCAGCTACACTATATCACTATCTAACCTACACTGACTATCTCCCACTAACTATCTGTATTATATATATAACCTACACTGACTATCTCCCACTAACTATCTGTATTATATATATAAGATAACTAACTATCTAATGTAATGTGACATCACAGCACTATGTCTGTAGCATGTATGTATGGCCAGCAGAACCTATCAGCTACAATGTATCACTATCTAACCTACACTGACTATCTCCCACTAACTATCTGTATTATATATATATATATATATATATAAGATAACTAACTATCTAATGTAATGTGACATCACAGCACTTTGTCTGTAGCATGTA
Organism: Bufotes viridis; assembly: GCA_033119425.1. Classification (NCBI taxonomy): domain Eukaryota; kingdom Metazoa; phylum Chordata; class Amphibia; order Anura; family Bufonidae; genus Bufotes; species Bufotes viridis. The sequence goes on along the minus strand of CM065589.1, from coordinate 19,277,364 downwards.
TGTATGGACAGCAGAACCTATCACACTACCTAACACCCTGCACTGGAACCTATCAGCTACACTATATCACTATCTAACCTACACTGACTATCTCCCACTAACTATCTGTATTATATATAGAAGATAACTAACTAATGTAATGTGACATCACAGCACTATGTCTGTATCATGTATGTATGGACAGCAGAACCTATCACACTACCTAACACCCTGCACTGGAACCTATCAGCTACACTATATCACTATCTAACCTACACTGACTATCTCCCACTAACTATCTGTATTATATATAGAAGATAACTATCTATCTAATGTAATGTGACATCACAGCACTATGTCTGTAGCCTGTATGTATGGACAGCAGAACCTATCACACTACCTAACACCCTGCACTGGAACCTATCAGCTACACTATATCACTATCTAACCTACACTGACTATCTCCCACTAACTATCTGTATTATATCTATAAGATAACTAACTATCTAATGTAATGTGACATCACAGCACTATGTCTGTAGTATGTATGTATGTATGGACAGCAGAACCTATCACACTACCTAACACTCTGCACTGGAACCTATCAGCTACACTATATCACTATCTAACCTACACTGACTATCTCCCACTAACTATCTGTATTATATCTATAAGATAACTAACTATCTAATGTAATGTGACATCACAGCACTATGTCTGTAGTATGTATGTATGGACAGCAGAACCTATCACACTACCTAACACCCTGCACTGGAACCCATCAGCTACACTATATCACCATCTAACCTACACTGACTATCTCCCACTAACTATCTGTATTATATATAGAAGATAACTAACTATCTAATGTAATGTGACATCACAGCACTATGTCTGTAGCATGTATGTATGGACAGCAGAACCTATCACACTACCTAACACCCTGCACTGGAACCTATCAGCTACACTATATCACTATCTAACCTACACTGACTATCTCCCACTAACTATCTGTATTATATATATAAGATAACTAACTATCTAATGTAATGACACAGTAAAGCACAGAGCACAGCAATGACACTGCTCTCTCTCAGAACTGTAATAAACTGTAGAAAATGGCTGCTGAGGAGGTTCTTATATAGTGAGGGGTCGGCAACTTTCCTATTGGTTGCTAGGGATGTTGCTCAGCCCAGACAAAGATATAGCAGCCTTCTCATTGGCCCACAAGCAAGAAGCAGTAGGCTACTGATGAAAGAAAAATCTAGATTTTCGCGACTTCTCGAAGTGCCGATATACGCGATAAAAATTCATGCTTAGAATATTTGCGATCAACATTAATTGCTGCCGACAGCTGACTTTAGAAATGGTGCAGAATAAAACACAAGTTGTCAGCCTACTTTGTGATTCCCCCACCACACAGACACTGTCTGGAGATGCACCAAGGATTTGATGTAAACCCTCTGCTTCCCTGAGTATTGTAAGACACGTAGACACGTAGACACGCTGTGTTCTCAAACTTCAATAAAATGAGATTTTAACTGTGTGGAGATATTTGTCTGCCATGTCGTGTTACCACTCAGAGGTGTTATGCTCCACTATATGCTATATTCCTAAATGTTATCCCCCCGAAACTTTTAATTTTGAACAGTGTGGAGATGTGACAACACGGATTTATGTCTAATATGTCATGTTATCACTCAGATATAATCATCTGCTACCCTGTGTATTATAAGACACACAGTGCTTTCCATCCTCTGGATGGTAAAACATGTGGTGTACAGATTTGAGCTCCTGCCCATGTGTTATATGTGGGCACTTCAAACCTTTGCTGCTAAATGTCATATCGATGTATTGTGGTATCATGCTGTAATCTCTATTAACAGGCCGTAGAGTGTCATTACATCTATTCGCCCCTAGGTGGTGCTGGCATCACTTACATATATATATATATATATAGCCAGGGGTTTGCTAATAGAGTTAGGGAGAGAGTGGAGAGGAACCTAATGATGGAGCAGAACAGGCCTAGTGCCCAATGTAGCTGCCACTTTTTCCCCTTGGCAAAACTACAACTGCAGGAAATGGTGGGAGTTGTAGTTTTACACCAGCTGGAGGACCGCAGGTTGAGCATCCCTGCTCTTGACTATATGCTGTAAGGCGTGGTAGGGTTTTGATGCTTCTTCTTAGGAAAAGACAGAAAGGATGCCACTGACAAGCATCTCTGGGGCTGTAAGGAGAAGGAGCAGGAGAAATACTGTGGCCCCTGGCTTTAAAGCATGGGGCCAGACACAAAAGTCACCTCCACGTCATCCTGCTATGACCAATAGGAGAAGTGCGCCATCCAGCCCACAACCTCATCCTCTTTCTTTGTGCTCTTCCGTATTCCACACATTTTGTCATGAGGCCTACGAGTGTGCATTCTGTAACTGGACGCTGATAATGAATATTGCAGAACTGTCATTGATAAGATTTCTACATACTGTGTTATATGTGTTTAAAAACATAGGTTCATTAACCACATCCCGACCGCCTAACGTAGGGATGCGTCCTGCGGGCGGCCGGGATGTTCATCATTGACGCGTCGGCGATATTTCCCACAGGATCGCGACGGCAGGAACTTTAACTACAGCCTGCCAGCGCTGATCATGGGCTGGAAGGCTGGAGATGTTAAAAAAGGGGATCTGAATCGCATATCAGACGCTTTTGTAAACAGCGTCTGATATGCCTGCTGCCTGCTCCCCTGGTGGTCCCTTTTGCTTGGGACCACCGGAGGACACTTAGTGCACCAATCACCCCCCCCCCCCGTCACTGATTAACCCATGATCACCCCATGTCACCCCCCTGATCACCCCCTGTCACCCCCCCTGTCACTAATCGCCCCCCTGTAAGGCTCATTCAGACGTCCGTATGTGTTTTGCGGATCCACAAAACACGGACACCGGCAATGTGCTTTCTGCATTTTGCGAATCCACACATTGCCAGTGCTATATAGAAAATGCCTTTTCTTGTCTGCAATAGGACATGCTCTAACAAGAATAGGACATGCTCTATCTTTTGCGGAGCTGCAGCCGGATTTTTCGGGGCCGAAACCCGGAAGTTCGCGGCCGCAGCTCCGCAAATACTGATGCGGAGAGCACATAGTGTGCTCTCCGCATCACCGCCGGCCCCATTGAATGACCCATTGAATGGGTCCGCATCTATTCCGCAAAATTGCGGAATAGATGCGGACATTTTTGCGGTCGTGTGAATGGGGCCTTACTTCGCAAGCACTCCTATGTCCATTCCCCTCTTTTTTTTTTTTTTGCATATTTTTTGCTAGAGATTTTTTCATCCACATTGATCGATGCGAATGAAGAAATCTGCGCCGTTAATTTTTTCTTTCAGCCCAGAGGCTCAATATAAGGAGAATCGCAGAAACTCCTAATGCTGGCCATACGTGTAATGATTGCGGAGACCCTCAAATGCCAGGGCAGTACAAACACCCCACATGTGACCCCATTTTAGAAAGAAGACACCCCAAGGTATTCGCTGAGGGGCATGGCGAGTTCATAGAAGATTTTTTTTTTGGCACAAGTTAGCGGAAATTAATATTATTTTTTTTTCTTACGAAGTCTCATATTCCACTAACTTGTGACAAAAAAATAAAATTTTACATGAACTCGCCATACCCCTCACGGAATACCTTGGGGTGTCTTCTTTCTAAAATGGGGTCACATGTGGGGTATTTATACTGCCCTGGCATTTTAGGGGCCCTAAAGCGTGAGAATCCAAATGCGTAAAAATGCCCTGTGAAATCCTAAAGGTACTCATTGGAATTAGGGCCCCTTTGCGCATCTTGGCTGCGAAAAAGTGTCACTCACGTGGTATAGCCGTACTCAGGAGAAGTAGGACAATGTGTTTTGGGGTGTGTTTTCTCTCACCCAGCATGGGTATATGTAAAAATACACCCCAAAACACATTGTCCTACTTCTTCTGAGTACGGTGATACCGCATGTGTGACACTTTTTTGCAGCCAAGATACGTAAAGTCCAACAAGTTCCTTTAGGCTTTACAGGGTTGCTCACAATTTAGCCCCGCCCAAAATGCCAGAACAGTAAACACACCCCACAACTGACCCCATTTCGGAAAGTAGACACCCCAAGGTATTCACTGAGGGGCATAGTGAGTCCGTGGGAGATTTTATTTATTTTTTGCCAGAAATTAGCAGAAATGGAAACTTTATTATTATTTTTTTTCCTCAAAAAGTGTCATTTTCCGCTAACTTGTGAAAAAAAATGAAATGATACATGAACTCACCAAGCCCCTCCGCGAATACTTTGGGGTGTCTTCTTTCTAAAATGGTGTGATTTGGGGGTATTTATACTATCCTGACATTCTAGCTCCTGAAGAAACATGACAGGCGCTCAGAAAGTCAGAGCTGCTTCAAAATGCCGAAATTCACTTCTTTGCACCATAGTTTGTAAACGCTATAACTTTTACCCAAACCAATAAATATACACTTATTGGACTTTTTTTTATCAAAGACATGTAGAACAATAAATTTAGAGAAAAATTTTATATAGAAATGTAGTTCTTTTAAAAAAAAAAATTTCAACAAAAAGCGAAAAATGTCATTTTTTTGCAAAAGTTTCGGTAAATTTTTATTAATATCAAAAAAGTAAAAATGTCAGCAGCAATGAAATAGCACCAAATGAAAGCTCTATTAGTGAGAAGAGAAGGAGGTAAAATTCATTTGGGTGGTAAGTTGTATGACGGAGCAATAAACGGTGAAAGTAGTGCAGTGCGGAATTGTAAAAAGTGGCCTGGTCATTGAGGGTGTTTAAGCTACGGGCACTGAGGCGGTTAAAGAACTTTTCTTACTATTAAGGCACAGATTGAAAACTTGTGATTATTCCCAACTCCACCAAAATAATGCAGCAAAGGCGTTAATATTTCTGTATATGGTGTATTATACTTATAATTTCATTGGTATAAGAATGGCATTATTGCCTTAAAAGGCTTTTGTTTTTAAATAAAAAGTGCAGTTACATAGCAGTAGAATTAGGACGAGCACTCCTTACATTGGTCCATATGGAGATCAAGAGATGGTATATTTTTAAAAAAAGGTATATTCTCCTTTTCTTAAAAAATGATATATCCTTTTTAAAAAATTGATACACTTTATTGTCTCATATAAGAAATGCAGTAAAAACTATATACAATAAAAATCATATACAATAAAAATCTATAATCTGACTGGTGTGGCGTTTAATGATGACCGTAAATCTCTAGTCCATCATTTCACCACATCATATCAGAACAGTAAACCACTTCAAATATACTGCACAATTATATGCTATGTTGAAACCTGATTGGTGCGGTATTTTAATGGTGTTTTAATGGTGACCGTATTGACCTAGTCCACCATTCCACCGTCCCGTATCAGAGCATATAAACACAGTCCGCTGTTTAACGTGAAGATCCTCAGTTTTTCCCAGTGTGCTGTGTGGCTATAGGTCTGAATTAGTTAATATTCAAGTCCGTAGTCAATCCGTTCGGTTAGGTATCAACAATTCGGTTTGTGTGACCAGATTCATCAGTTTTTACACCGCTATTTCATGATTGAAATCGGATTTGAAGTATTATTATGTGTCCAAAATATCCGCGGTGCTCCGGTTCAATTATAACACTGCGGTACTCCGGTTCAATTATGTTGTATAGTGACACTGCAGTATAATGTCCTTTTTAAATTAGGTTCTCATTACTATATTGTATAGTAATTAAACTTCCATTCATTACGGTACCTTATCTTCTTGAGGTTGCTGGCAGCCGCTGCATCCACTGGCGTCCCACGTGGTGTTAGCGCGCGGACTGTCTTACCTCGTGTAGAACAGCTGTATGGGCTTGCAGTGTGCCGGAGGATAGCTGTACAGGCTTGCGAAGTACCGGAGGATAACACCGCTTGCTGGAAGATTACCAATGTTCCTTCGGAGCGCTCCTTAATGTAATTTGCGGGGTCTTCTTACCAAACGCGTTTCGGGACTAACATGTCCCTTCCTCAGTGGTGAAGATCCCCGCATATTCTCAGCTACTTTATAGGTTCCGTTCCCGTCTTGCGGTGGTAAGAGAGAAAGAGATCCTGGACTGGATCATATATCATATATTGTCCCGCACATCATATGCATGTATTCTCCCATAAGAGACCAGCTAGATATTCATAATGAACATAAGTATGTCATAATGAGTCCAATATAGTACAATATGAATAAGAAAATAGTAAAAGATGAATAAAAGATTGAGTAAAAAGGTGAAAAAGTATAAGGAATAAAATATACATATGGGTAAAATGACGGTGATTATTTTGTAGTGGTCCAAAGGTAGAAATTCCTCATTTTATATTCAGTATTGGCTGAGAATTCACAGTAATTACTTGCTAGTGGTATTGAGGTGCTATACAATATAGTAATGAGAACCTAATTTAAAAAGGACATTATACTGCAGTGTCACTATACAACATAATTGAACCGGAGTACCGCAGTGTTATAATTGAACCGGAGCACCGCGGATATTTTGGACACATAATAATACTTCAAATCCGATTTCAATCATGAAATAGCGGTGTAAAAACTGATGAATCTGGTCACACAAACCGAATTGTTGATACCTAACCGAACGGATTGACTACGGACTTGAATATTAACTAATTCAGACCTATAGCCACACAGCACACTGGGAAAAACTGAGGATCTTCACGTTAAACAGCGGACTGTGTTTATATGCTCTGATACGGGACGGTGGAATGGTGGACTAGGTCAATACGGTCACCATTAAAACACCATTAAAATACCGCACCAATCAGGTTTCAACATAGCATATAATTGTGCAGTATATTTGAAGTGGTTTACTGTTCTGATATGATGTGGTGAAATGATGGACTAGAGATTTACGGTCATCATTAAACGCCACACCAGTCAGATTATAGATTTTTATTGTATATGATTTTTATTGTATATAGTTTTTACTGCATTTCTTATATGAGACAATAAAGTGTATCAATTTTTTTAAAAAGGATATATCATTTTTTAAGAAAAGGAGAATATACCTTTTTTTAAAAATATACCATCTCTTGATCTCCATATGGACCAATGTAAGGAGTGCTCGTCCTAATTTTCTGTATCGAATTCCTATTATCCAAAAGGGTTGGGTGAGACCCAATAGGACTAGCAGCACCCGTCATTAATTCACCCTAAGTGAGCCACCCAAATACAAGCACACAGCACATAGCAGTAGAATGCTATTGGGGTGCTGTGCTGGCAATAATCCTATGTAGAAACGTGAGGTTTTAAAAAAATAACAGCTGTTTCTCTGTTCAAATGAAAAAATATTTTTTTTTCTCCTCTTGCAAGTAGCTGGTTTTAAAACATAGAACTGCTTGAACGAGGTTCTGCAGCAGCTGTATTATTAAGCACTCTGCCCCAGCCCCTCACTTCCTCAAATAGCTTTCCCTGATTAAAGTCCCTCAATTCTTTCTACTCTGTCCCTACATTGTCCCTGTTACACTGGAGGAGATGCTTGTGTCTCCGCATACTGTGTAAGACCATTTTCTGTCTGCACTGAATACACCCAACCACCCTTATCAACCGCTCAACGCAGAATGACATCTGTTTGTACAATTGCACCTTTTTTCAAAAAACCTCTTACCAATTTTCTAAAGTTTATGTGTGCAATAAGCGCAATATTCTCTGACAAATGAGCAAATGATCTGATCGCTTGGTGCTTATACAGCACCTGAGCTGCTGTAGCCTCAACTACTCTAACTCTATCGCTTCCTGCCTCAGCTGTTCTAGCCTCAACTTCTCTAGCTCAAGTTTGTCTACCCACGGGCACGGGCGCCAGGCTCCCTCTTTCCTTCCTGCTGCCATGCTGACAGGCACTGGGAAGCAGGTAGCTTAACTGTTGCATCTGTGCTCCATGCCAGAGTTTACTTCCTGCTGGAGACCTGTACTGTTATTAGGGCTTGTATGGGTGTGTCTCTCCTCACTTGTCAGGCAGCACGTACACGCCCTCTGTCTCACCAGCCTATGGCTGGATTGCAGAAGGTATTTAAAGGCGCTTCCTACCACAGGAAGATGCCTGAGCAACTCATGGTCACTAGCTTGTCTAGTTCCAAGTGTGAAGGTTCCGTTTTGCTGTGTACTGGACCCTGCTTTTGGAAATATCACATTTTGCCTGTTTGCCACCTGCCTTTGACTTCGTTTATGGACCTTACTTGTTTGCCACCTGCTTTTGACCTCGGACTTCATTTACGGACCTTGATTGATCTCTGTCTGCCCTTACCCCAGACCTCCTGACCACGTTCTTCCCCTCTGTGCTTGCACCGGTATCTCTGACCTCCTGGTCAGTTGCCACTGACTCAGGGACTGCTCTGGAATGGCACCTGGCAACTACCCTAACGGCTCAAGCATATCCTCACCATCAGGGGCTTTAGTAAAGACCAGGTAGTTGCTTAGTCACGCCATTCCATAGTATAGCCAGTCAGTGGCGCAGTGGGTCCACACCCGCTTGCATTACATCCTTCTAGCCTAAATTCCTCTAACAGCTTTTCTAGCTTCAGTTCTTCCAGCCCCTCTAGCCCCAGATCTTCTAGCTTCAATTCCTCCAGCCTAAGCTCCTCCAGCCCCAGCTCCTCTAGCCTCAGCTCTTATAGCTTTACTTCCTCAAGCCTCAGCTCTTCTAGCCTAAGCTCCTCTAACCACAGCTCTTCTAGCTTCAGTTCCTCCAGCCTCAGGTCCTTTAGCCCCAACTCGGGGCTCCTCTAGCCTCAGCTCTTCTAGGCCAAGTGTTTCTAGCTTCAGTTCCTCCATCCTCAGCTCCTATAGCCACAGCTCTTCGAGTTTTAGTTCCTCAATCCTCAGCTCCTCTAGCCTCAGCTCTTCTAGCTTCAATTCCTCTATCCTCAGCTCCTGTAGCCTAAGCTCCTCTAGAGTCAGCTCTTCGAGTTTCAGTTTCTTAATCCTCAGCTCCTCTAGCCCCACCACTTCTAGCTTCAGTTCCTCTATCCTCAGCTACTGTACCTGAAGCTCCTCTAGCCTAAACTCTTCTAGTCACAGCTACTATAGCCTAAGGTCATCTAGCCCCAGCTCCACTAGCCCCTACTCCTCTAGCCTCAGCTCTTCTAGGCCCAGCTCTTCTAGCTTCAGTTCCTCCAGCCTCAGAAGCTCTAACATCATCTTCTCTAGCCTCAATTCCTCTAGACTCTGTGGCCCCTGTTTCTCTGACATCAGTTCCTCTAGCACCACGTCCTCTAGACCCAACTGCCCTAGGATCAGTTCCTCTCGCCCCAGCTTCTCTAGTTCCAGCTCCTCTTGCCTCAGTTCCTCTAGTCCCAGATTATTTTACCTCAGCTGCTGTAGCCTCAATTACTCCACCTATATCTCTTTCTGCCTCAGCTGTTTGAGCCTGAACTTCTCTAGCTCAAGTTTTTCTAATCCTTCTAGCCTAAGTTCCTCTAGCAACAGCTTTTCTCGCTCCAGTTCCTCCAGCCCCAGCTCTTCTAGCTTCAGTCCTTCAGCCTCAGGTCCTCTAGCCCCAGCACCTCTAGCCTAAGCTCCTCCAGCCCCAGCTCCTTTAGTCTCAGCTCTTCTAGCTTCACTTCCTCAAGCCTCGGCTATTCTAGCCTAAGCTCCTCTAACCTCAGCTCTTCTAGCTTCAGTTCCTCCAGCCTCAGGTCCTCTAGCAGCAGCACCTTTAGCCTAAGCTCCTCTAGCCCCAGCTTGGGGCTCCTCTAATCTCAGCTCTTCTAGCTTCAGTTCCTCCAGCCTCAGGTCCTCTAGCAGCAGCACCTCTAGCCTAAGCTCCTCTAGCCCCAGCTCGGGGCTCCTCTAACCTCAGCTCTTCTAGCTTCAGTTCCTCCAGCCTCAGGTCCTCTAGCCCCAGCTCGGGGCTCCTCTAACCTCAGCTCTTCTAGCTTCAGTTCCTCCAGCCTCAGGTCCTCTAGCAGCAGCAGCACTTCTAGCCTAAGCTCCTCTAGCCCCAGCTCCTTTAGTCTCAGCTCTTCTAGCTTCAGTTCCTCCAGCCTCAGGTCCTCTAGCAGCAGCACCTCTAGCCTAAGCTCCTCTAGCCCCAGCTCGGGGCTCCTCTAACCTCAGCTCTTCTAGCTTCAGTTCCTCCAGCCTCAGGTCCTCTAGCCCCAGCTCGGAGCTCCTCTAACCTCAGCTCTTCTAGCTTCAGTTCCTCCAGCCTCAGGTCCTCTAGCCCCAGCTCGGAGCTCCTCTAACCTCAGCTCTTCTAGCTTCAGTTCCTCCAGCCTCAGCTCCTCTAGCAGCAGCACCTCTAGCCTAAGCTCCTCTAGCCCCAGCTCGGGGCTCCTCTAACCTCAGCTCTTCTAGCTTCAGTTCCTCCAGCCTCAGGTCCTCTAGCCCCAGCTCGGGGCTCCTCTAACCTCAGCTCTTCTAGCTTCAGTTCCTCCAGCCTCAGGTCCTCTAGCAGCAGCACCTCTAGCCTAAGCTCCTCCAGCCCCAGCTTCTCTAACCTCCCCTCCTTTAACCCCAGATCCTGGCTTCATTTCATTTTAATGTCTGCTTTTCTCACATTCTGAGAACTGGAAGACATCATCCCTTCACACTAAATGGTTAATTGTATGTGAGATTAGATTGTGTGCTTCTACAGGGATGATGGGAGCGATACATTATGTGTGAGAGAGAAATTAGACTGTAAGCTCTTAGGGTCAGGGATGATAGGAGTGATGCATTGCTTTTGACAAAGAAATTAGATTGTGAGCTCCTGAGGGCTCTGATGATGGGATTGTGAGAGTGATAATATTGTTAGCTCCTGGGGTCTGGGATGATGAGAGTAATACATTTTCTGTGTGAGGGAGCTGATATTATGAGCTCCTGGGGTTGTGGGACATATCACCACTATAAATAAGGGGTAATAAATAAGATTATTTTACCAGCCGCTCTAATGCGCTATAACAGTATAATCCCCCCGCCCCCGTGATCTCCCTGGTGCTCAGGAATGTGAGAGGATTACTCTCGCTGTTACTCCTTTAACAACCATTTTAATTGGATTTCGGTCACCTCATTAACTTCATAATTGTGGCACAAAGTTAAAGGCTGGACTCTTAATGAGAGACCTGGAATCATACAAGTCCCCTCCCCTGGGTGTTGTCACCTGCCTGTAACGGAACGCCTTGCACCCCGACTGGGCACCTTCCGCTGATGCTTGCTCCTAGCGCTTCCCGAGGGCTCCAAGCACTCCCTGGACACCATAACCACCACAGACCCCATGAACCGCCTGCAGCTTGGTTGGTTGGGGTCTCGTCGCCCTCCACCCACTCCGTAACCAAGATCGGGCTTCAGCTTCCAGCGGGTGGACCTCTCCTGACTCCAGAAAGCAGGAACCAGGAACAAGCTCTTACAAGAGCTTATACTCAGGGGAGTATTGAGGTATAGCAATCCCCAAGAGTGTGGTTATCCCATCCCCCAACCATGAGCCAAGACTTCATGAAGGGGTAAAGCAGAACTTCTTCATTGGATGGTCAAAGCTTGGCCCCCCATGCAAGTACTCCAGCCAGGGCTACTCCCCCGGGGACCTGATAGAGGACAGGCACACAAAATACAGTGACCAATCATCCCACAGCCAGATATATCACAACCCCACATGCATGGTCCATTGTGCTTGCTGATTGCGTCCCAGGCAATGTCCATTGTGGATGTTAATTGGGTCACAGGCAATGTCCATTGTGCTTACTAATAGAGATGAGCAAACACCTGGAAGTTCGGGTTCGGGAAGTTCGGCCGAACTTCCCGAAAATGTTCGGGTTCGGGATCCGAACTCGACCCGGACTTTATCCCGAACCCGAACCCCACTGAAGTCAATGGGGACCCGAACTTTTAGGCACTAAAAAGGCCTATGCATGTATGGACCTTAGTATGAACTTGGAAAACTGTTGTCATCTTCAGATCTTTTATCTCATATGATCTTCAATACTTGTATGCAGTCTCATCTTTAGGCTTTGTACCATTAGGATCTTCAGTCCTTGTATGCAGTCACCTTCAGGTTTTGTACTTTGTATGGTCTTCAATTCTTGTATGCAGAGTCATCTTCAGGCCTCGTACCAAGTATGCTCTTCAATTCTTGTATTGAGAGTCATTTTCATACCTTTTAACTTTTATGATCTTCAATCCGAGTCACCTTCAGGCCTTGTACCTTGTATGGTCTTCAATACTTGTATGCAGTCTCATCTTTAGGCCTCGTACCATTGGGATCTTCAGTCCTTGTATGCAGTCACCTTCAGGTTTTGTACTTTGTATGGTCTTCAATTCTTGTATGCAGAGTCATCTTCAGGCCTCGTACCAAGTATGCTCTTCAATTCTTGTATGCAGAGTCATCTTTATAGATCTTCAGTCTATGAACCTAGGTGCCCAGCACAGTGATGTAGGTGGCGATAAATTCCACCTGTAATACTGACGGCACAGTACCTGCAGAAGGTATTAACTATGAATGTGGGTGCACTACAACGTAATGCTCACGGTGATACACTCTCTGCAATGTTTTTACGTTCCAAGCCTTCACACTGAGATTGGGCCACCCAGTGGCATATGATTAGGCAGTGTGGCCTGGGTATGCTAGATTTATCACGAGTCGTGACAAATTAATTTGGAGCTAATCAAATTTCTTAAAGAACTTCGTCGAATTGTCCAAAGCGAATTACAAAACTTCACTCATCTCAATTTCTGACGTCTAGTTGAAGAACTGTCTTTTTTTCTGATTCTTTGTATTTGACAGCACATAAGTTCGATTAGGCCCAAATCTGTCACATGTGACAACTACAATATTCACAAACTGCATTACTCAGAAAAAATTTGGGATATTAGTCTTGTGGGTGAAATTTCAGAATGACCCTAAAATGCCCTCTGACCTTTACAGGAGACCTTAACCTGAATGCACATGTCCAACTGTTCAACGTTTCAGGGCTTTTTGCACAACTTGCTGTTCTCTAAAAAGAAGCTTAACAGCAAAATTCACAACAGGAGTTTGATGCATGAATCTCCCAATACATGTCCTGGTTCAAATGGAATTGGTATAAAACAGTCCTCCCCATCATGCTGTTCCCATTTTGACATCATGAGACCAAGACGACACTTAACAATTGATTAACAGTAGTCCCAGAGTGTCATCAGCAGGTTGTACCAGAGATACAGAGACTGGAAGAGTCACAGAAAGGCAGAGAAGTGATCACTGTGCTTGGAGTGTCACAGAGTGTCATCAGCAGGTTGTACCAGAGATACAGAGACTGGAAGAGTCACAGAAAGGCAGATAAGTGATCATTGAGCTTAGAGTGTCACAGAGTGTCATCAGCAGGTTATATCAGAGATACAGAGACTGGAAGAGTCACAGAAAGGCAGAGAAGTGATCAGTGAGCTTAGAGTGTCACAGAGTGCCATCAGCAGGTTGTATCAGAGATACAGAGACTGGAAGAGTCACAGAAAGGCAGAGAAGTGATCACTGAGCTTAGAGTGTCACAGAGTGTCATCAGCAGGTTGTATCAGAGAAACAGAGACTGGAAGAGTCACAGAAAGGCAGAGAAGTGATCAGTGAGCTTAGAGTGTCACAGAGTGTCATCAGCAGGTTGTATCAGAGATACAGAGACTGGAAGAGTCACAGAAAAGGCAGAGAACTGATCACTGTGCTTAGAGTGTCACAGAGTGTCATCAGTAGGTTGCATCAGAGATACAGAGACTGGAAGAGTCACAGAAAGGCAGAGAAATGATTACTGTGCTTAGAGTGTCACAGAGTGTCATCAGCAGGTTGCATCAGAGATACAGAGACTGGAAGAGTCACAGAAAGGCAGAGAAATGATTACTGTGCTTAGAGTGTCACAGAGTGTCATCAGCAGGTTGTATCCGAGATACAGAGACTGGAAGAGTCACAGAAAGGCAGAGAAGTGATCAGTGAGCTTAGAGTGTCACAGAGTGTCATCAGCAGGTTGTATCAGAGAAACAGAGACTGGAAGAGTCACAGAAAGGCAGAGAAGTGATCAGTGAGCTTAGAGTGTCACAGAGTGTCATCAGCAGGTTGTATCAGAGATACAGAGACTGGAAGAGTCACAGAAAGGCAGAGAAGTGATCACTGTGCTTAGAGTGTCACAGAGTGTCATCAGTAGGTTGTATCAGAGATACAGAGACTGGAAGAGTCACAGAAAGGCAGAGAAGTGATCATTGAGCTTAGAGTGTCACAGAGTGTCATCAGCAGGTTGTATCAGAGATACAGAGACTGGAAGAGTCACAGAAAGGCAGAGAAGTGATCACTGTGCTTAGAGTGTCACAGAGTGTCATCAGCAGGTTGTATCCGAGATACAGAGACTGGAAGAGTCACAGAAAGGCAGAGAAGTGATCACTGTGCTTAGAGTGTCACAGAGTGCCATCAGCAGGTTGTATCAGAGATACAGAGACTAGAAGAGTCACAGAAAGGCAGAGAAGTGATCAGTGAGCTTAGAGTGTCACAGAGTGTCATCAGCAGGTTGTATCAGAGATACAGAGACTGGAGAAGTCACAGAAAGGCAGAGAAGTGATCAGTGAGCTTAGAGTGTCACAGAGTGTCATCAGCAGGTTGTATCCGAGATACAGAGACTGGAAGAGTCACAGAAAGGCAGAGAAGTGATCAGTGAGCTTAGAGTGTCACAGAGTGTCATCAGCAGGTTGTATCAGAGATACAGAGACTGGAAGAGTCACAGAAAGGCAGAGAAGTGATCACTGTGCTTGGAGTGTCACAGAGTTTCATCAGCAGGTTGTATCAGAGATACAGAGACTGGAAGAGTCACAGAAAGGCAGAGAAGTGATCATTGAGCTTAGAGTGTCACAGAGTGTCATCAGCAGGTTGTATCAGAGATACAGAGACTGGAGAAGTCAAAGAAAGGCAGAGAAGTGATCACTGTGCTTAGAGTGTCACAGAGTGTCATCAGCAGGTTGTATCAGAGATACAGAGACTGGAGATGTCAAAGAAAGGCAGAGAAGTGATCACTGTGCTTAGAGTGTCACAGAGTGTCATCAGCAGGTTGTATCAGAGATACAGAGACTGGAAGAGTCACAGAAAGGCAGAGAAGTGATCATTGAGCTTAGAGTGTCACAGAGTGTCATCAGCAGGTTGTATCCGAGATACAGAGACTGGAAGAGTCACAGAAAGGCAGAGAAGTGATCACTGTGCTTAGAGTGTCACAGAGTTTCATCAGCAGGTTGTATCAGAGATACAGAGACTGGAAGAGTTACAGAAAGGCAGAGAAGTGGACATTGAGCTTGGAGTGTCACAGAGTGTCATCAGCAGGTTGTATCAGAGATACAGAGACTGGAAGAGTCACAGAAAGGCAGAGATGTGGACATCTTTTGGCCCCTTTGGCCACATCCCACACTGATGACCGTTTCATTGTGAACAATGCCCTGTGGAGCCGTATGATGAACGCCACACAACTCCTGGTACATTTAAGGTAAGAAGCACCAAGTGTCATGTCAGACCATTAGAAACTGTTTACATCAGCGTCGTCTACGTGCTAGACGACCTGCAAGGTACCTGATCACAGGCATCATTGTCTTGCATGGGCCTGTTATCACCAGACAAGCCTTTGGTGCTGGTGGTGTTAGAGTGTGAGCAGGTGTGTCCACCCAATGCCCTAAAAGCCCCCACATAGTAATTATACCCCCTTTATGCCACCACAGTAATTATGCCAACATTGTGTCCATTTCAAAGGTTATGCCAGGTATGTGCCCCCTCACAGTAGTTATGGCAGATATGTGCCCCCTCACAGTAGTTATGCCCAGATACGTGTCCTCTCAAAGTAGTTATGGCCAGATATGTGCCCCCTCACAGTAGTTATGGCCAGATATGTGTCCTCTCACAGTAGTTATGGCCAGATATGTGTCCTCTCACAGTAGTTATGCCCAGATACGTGTCCTCTCACAGTAGTTATGGCCAGATATGTGTCCTCTCACAGTAGTTATTTCCAGATATGTGCCCCCTCACAGTAGTTATTTCCAGATATGTGCCCCCTCACAGTAGTTATGCCCAGATATGTGTCCTCTCACAGTAGATATGGCCAGATATGTGTCCTCTCACAGTAGTTATGCCCAGATATGTGTCCTCTCACAGTAGTTATGCCCAGATATGTGCCCCCTCACAGTAGTTATGCCCAGATCTGTGTCCTCTCACAGTAATTATGGCCAGATATGTGTCCTCTCACAGTAGTTATGGCCAGATATGTGCCCCCTCACAGTAGTTATTTCCAGATATGTGTCCCCTCACAGTAGTTATGCTCAGATATGTGCCCCCGCACAGTAGTTATGCTCAGATATGTGCCCCCTCACAGTATTTATAACCAGATATGTGCCTCCTCACAGTAGTAATTTCCAGATATTTGTCCTCTTACAGTAGTTATGGCAGATATGTGCCCCCTCACAGCAGTTATTTCCAGATATGTGCCCCCTCACAGTAGTTATGCCCAGATATGTGTCCTCTCACAGTAGTTATGCCCAGATATGTGCTCCCTCACAGTATTTATAACCAGATATGTGCCCCTCACAGTAGTTATTCCAGATATGTGCCTCCTCACAGTAGTTATTTCCAGATATGTGCCCCCTCACAGTATTTATAACCAGATATGTGCCTCCTCACAATAGTTATTTACAGATATGTGCCTCCTCACAGTAGTTATGCCCAGATATGTGTCCTCTCACAGTAGTTATGCCCAGATATGTGCCCCCTCACAGTAGTTATTTCCAGATATGTGCTCCCTCACAGTATTTATAACCAGATATGTGCCCCCTCACAGTAGTTATGCCCAGATATATGCCCCCTTACAGTAGTTATGTCCAGATATGTGCCCCTCACAGTAGTTATTTCCAGATATGTGTCCCCTTACAGTAGTTATGACCAGCTATGTGCCCCCTCACTGTAATTAGGCGCAGATATGTGCCCCCTAATAGTAGTTATTCCCAGATATGTGTCCTCTCACAGTAGTTATGCCCAGATATGTGCCCCCTCACAGCAGTTATGCCCCCATCACAGGAAGTGAAAAAACGAAACTGTACATACTCACCTGGTTTCTCCGATGATCTGTCCTCCCCAGCAGCAGCAGGCAGGATGGACATCAACTGCTCTGGTCTGTGTTGGAGAAGGAGCACAGCTGACTCCCAGCCCTGCCCCTCCTGCACAGACCAGCAGTGTGGAGCTCCGGCAGGGAATGATGAAGCAGGGAGATTTGTTCCGAATCTCAGTTTTTTTTAGGCACCGGATCGAACCCAATTCTTTTCCGGTTCGATTCGGACAAAAACAGCACCCGGCACAGAAACAATCAATAGTGTTCTGTCACCATCACGCAGGAGATAATTGCATTTAGTTGCAGCCAAGCAATAACAGCAGTTTGTGGTGTCAATGATAAAAGTAGATACTGTTACACCTGATGTTGTATCAGACCGAGGGGACGGGCGAGCGAAAATGAAAAAATTTGTAAAATGAAAAAAGGAAATTAAAACAAGGAATTACCAAATTAAAAACAAAAGAAGGAAGGTATATGGAAGAGGATAAAGAACTAGCCGACTGCCCCAATGAAAGGAAAATGAAGGAGAAGGACCTCAGTTAGGGGGGGAAGACTAATGAATCCTTTGATGCATGTGTCTTTACAGAGGAAGAGGTTCTAAGTCAGCTGTCTAAAATTAATACAAATAAATCACAGGGGCCTGATGGGATACACCCAAAGCTATTAAAAGAGCTTAGAGGTGTACTAGCAAAACCATTTACAGATTTATTTAACCAATCACTGGTAACAGGTGTCGTCCCAGGAGATTGGAAATTAGCAAACGTTGTGCCAGTTCACAAGAAAGGTAGTAGAGAGGAATCGGGCAACTATAGGCCAGTAAGCCTGACATCAATAGTGGGGAAATTAATGGAAACCATACTCAAGGAGAGGATTGTGGAACATCTAAAAACCCATGGGTTGATTGATAAAAAACAGCATGGGTTTACCTCAGGGAGATCATGTCAAACTAATCTTATTGACTTTCTGGATTGGGTGACTATAATAATAGATGGCGGAGGTGCAGTGGACATTGCCTATCTGGACTTTAGTAAGGCTTCTGATCCTGTCCCACATAGAAGGCTTATCAATAAACTGCAGTCTCTGAGCTCGGGCTCACATATTGTTGAATGGATTAGGCAGTGGCTGAAGGACAGAAAACAGAGGGTTGTAGTCAATGGAGTATATTCAGACCATGGTATTGTTACCAGCGGGGACCTCAGGGATCTGTTCTGGGACCCATATTGTCTAATATCTTGCAGAAGGCCTCAATGGTAAGGTGTGTCTTTTTGCTGATGACACAAAGATCTGTAACAGGGTTGATGTTCCTGGAGGGATACACCAAATGGAAAAGGATTTAGGAAAACTAGAGGAATGGTCAAAAATCTGGCAACTAAAAATTTAATGTCGATAAGTGCAAGATAATGCACCTGGGGCGTAAAAACCCAAGAGCAGAATATAAAATCAGTGATACAGGACTAACCTCAGTATCTGAGGAAAGGGATTTAGGGGTCATTATATCAGACGACCTAAAGGTGGGCAGACAATGTCATAGAGCAGCAGGTAATGCCAGCGGAATGCTTGGGTGTATAGGGAGAGGCACTAACAGTAGGGAGGTGCTCGTGCCGCTCTACAGAGCACTAGGGAGACCTCATTGGGAGTATTGTGTGCATTACTGGAGACCAGATCTGCAGAAGGACATTCAGAGAAGAGCTACTAAACTAGTACATGGATTGCAGGACAAAACTGACCAGGAAAGGTTAAAGGACCTTAACATGTATAGCTTGGAAGTAAGAAGAGACAGAGGGGATATGATAGAAACTGTTAAATACATAAAGGGAATCATCACGGTAAAAGAGGAGAGAATATTTAAAAGAAGAGAAACTGCTACAAGAGGACATAGTATTAAATTAGAGGGGCAAAGGTTTAAAAGTAATATCAGGAAGAATTACTTTACTGAGAGAGTAGTGGACGCATGGAATAGCCTTCCTGCAGAAGTGGTAGCTGCAAATACAGTGAAGGAGTTTAAGCATGCATGGGATAGGCATAAGGCCATCCTTCATATAAGATAGGGCCGGAGGCTAGTCATAGTATTCAGTATATTGGGCATAAGGCCATCCTTCATATAAGATAGGGCCGGGGGCTAGTCATAGTATTCAGTATATTGGGCATAAGGCCATCCTTCATATAAGATAGGGCCGGGGCTAGTCATAGTATTCAGTATATTGGGCATAAGGCCATCCTTCATATAAGATAGGGCCGGGGCTAGTCATAGTATTCAGTATATTGGGCATAAGGCCATCCTTCATATAAGATAGGGCCTGGGGCTATTCATAGTATTCAGCATATTGGGCATAAGGCTATCCTTCATATAAGATAGGGCCGGGGGCTAGTCATAGTATTCAGTATATTGGGCATAAGGCTATCCTTCATATAAAATAGGACCAGGGGCTATTCATAGTATTCAGTATATTGGGTATAAGGCCATCCTTCATATAAGATAGGGCCAGGGGCTAGTCATAGGATTCAGTATATTGGACATAAGGCTATCCTTCATAAAAGATAGGGCCGGGGGCTAGTCATAGTATTCAGTATATTGGGCATAAGGCCATCCTTCATATAAGATAGGGCCGGGGGATAGTTATAGTATTCAGTATATTGGGCATAAGGTCATCCTTCATATAAGATAGGGCCGGGGGCTAGTCATAGTAATCAGTATATTAGGCATAAGGCCATCCTCCATATAAGATAGGGCCGGGGGCTAGTCATAGTATTTAGTATGTTGGGCATGAGACCATCCTTCATATAAGATAGGGCCGGGGGCTAGTCATAGTATTCAGTATATTGGGCATAAGGCCATCCTTCATATAAGATAGGGCCGGGGGCTAGTCATAGTATTCAGTATATTGGGCAGACGGCCATCCTTTCTATAAGATAGGGCCGGGGGCTATTCATAGTATTCAGTATATTGGGCATAAGGCCATCCTTCATATAAGATAGGGCCGGGGGCGATTCCTAGTATTCAGTATATTGGGCATAAGGCCATCCTTCATATAAGATAGGGCCGGGGCTAGTCATAGTATTCAGTATATTAGGCATAAGGCCATCCTTCATATAAGATAGGGCCGGGGGCTAGTCATAGGATTCAGTATATTGGGCATAAGGCCATCCTTCATATAAGATAGGGCCGGGGGCTAGTCATAGGATTTAGTATATTGGGCATAAGGCCATCCTTCATATAAGATAGGGCCGGGGGCTAGTCATAGGATTCAGTATATTGGGCATAAGGCCATCCTTCATATAAGATAGGGCCGGGGCTAGTCATAGTATTCAGTATATTGGGCATAAGGCCATCCTTCATATAAGATAGGGCCGGGGCTATTCATAGTATTCAGTATATTGGGCATAAGGCCATCCTTCATATAAGATAGGGCCGGGGGCTAGTCATAGTATTCAGTATATTGGGCATAAGGCCATCCTTCATATAAGATAGGGCCGGGGGCTATTCATAGGATTCAGTATATTGGGCATAAGGCCATCCTTCATATAAGATAGGGCCGGGGGCTACTCATAGTATTCAGTATATTGGGCATAAGGCCATCCTTCATATAAGATAGGGCCGGGGGCTAGTCATAGTATTCAGTATATTGGGCAGACTAGATGGGCCAAATGGTTCTTATCTGCCGACACATTCTAGGTTTCTAGGTTTCTATTGTAAAAAAAAAATAATGAAATTAGATAGGAGCTTTTCCTTTAAAAAATTCTGTGTTTTAGAGGACAGGTAATATACCAATCTCCAGGGCAATTAGAGGAAATTTGGTTTGAAATGAATAGATTCAGACCGAACCAAACTTTTTGAAAAATATGGTGAATGTGAAATAAACCAAATCTTGGAGGATTCGCTCATCTCTAGTGGGGAGGAAGGGGACCCCATGCATAGCTGTGTTGGTTGTAGTAATAGTGGCACCTGTAGCCAGGATAGTGGAGGTAGGGGCAGTGGGGGAACATTCAGAGCGGGGAAACAGGAGGGGAGCCAAGGAGCCCAACATGAGATATCACAGTCTGATAAAAATGGCAGGGAGGGTGAGGAGGACGGATGATTGTATTTTAGGCTAGTATTACACTAGCTGATGAGTCAGACAAGCATTCCTTCCCAACAATTGCCTATTCGTCAGCAGAGGAGACCTGCTATTTCATGCAGCGATGTCCTTCACAGTATGAGGAGGAGTGATGGTTGTGCCATTGCTTGTCCCCATACTGTCTAGTTGTTTGCCAGTGCAACGTTTCCCTTTGGTGGGAGGCAGGACTAGACAATTTTGCCTAACAGGGGGGAGAATGGTAAGCTCCATTCTATCTACAGATCTCTCTGTCATATATGCTGCCACCTGCTGGCAAACCAGGCATATTTCATGTAATACAACAAATAACAGTTACATAGCAAAACAATTAATGCACAGTGTAAGAGCACCTGGAATAAATACACAGATTATATTATGGTTAGCCTATTAGTGACAGTAGCAGGTTATAGGAGTGGTAATTCAACTCTGGGGTAATGCATACCCCCTTACTTAAAACCAAGCCGTTCTCGGCTTGTGTTTAGGGTATGCTCCATGGTTCCCTTTTTAAAGTGAGGGTGCTGCTTTATACTACTTTCTATCACATATATTCTTAACTAGCAATGGCTAGCCACTGGTCTGCCCTTTTGAGTAGGGTGTCTCGTTTCCCTCTCGGTATAACCAGAGAACCAAAAGACTGCACCCAGTCATCATTTATTCCACATCCTGGCCAAAGTCGTATATGGAGCGTGGGGGTGTCATTTACTGTAATCCGTCCACGATACAATGAAGGCCCGCAAATAGAAGGGTGGCTTCATCCTGTAATGCCTTACCAGCATCAAGGTCTAATCATGCTTTACATTTGTTCACCGTGATGATTAAACTAGTAGCTTTCCATATTTTTTCCTCCGGCAGTGCATTGTGCATAGGCATCTAGAACTAGGAGGAGGAACCGGTCTACTTTCCATAGCTCCTGTAAGGGCTGATCCCCTCTTAACTCACATTCTTAGCAGTGGGGTTACCCTTTAAAATGTTGAGACTGCTTGTAACTCCTACTATCTGTTCCTTCCTGTGTGGCAACAGCACATGTTAACAAAGACACAGGACATCCCCCCCCCCCCCCCCCCAGAGCAGCTCGTGTCCAAGGTTTATCTGAATGCCGAGTGGTGTGGTGCGGCCCCAATAGTTTTCTGTGTATGTTACGGTGCTCCTACCTGGATATCGCTGATCCCCAGGGTAAAGCTCCAGAGCAGTAAAGGGGAGAGTAATTGTGGGGGTGGAGAAATAGTCGAATCCAGACTTTTATAAATTTCAACATCTTTAATCAACTTGCCTCCGTACAAGAAGTGGTGTTTCTCTTGGTTCCAGCAGGTTTTTGCATAAGCTGGCAGGCAAACTTAAATATTCTGCTTTATCTCTCTGCTGTGCTAAACTTGGTAGTCCGATAGCTGGACTTTAGGGCTGTCCTGCTACGTTTGGAGTGGGGTGCCTTTGGCTGTTGACCCCCTCGCAACACTCTGTTGGTTAATCTGTAAGTAGTCAGGGTGATTCTCCTCTCCTTCCAACTGTAGACTAGACTAAGACCGACTGAAAACTTCCTGTAGCCCCTCCCTTGGTAGGAAGCAGGTCTGGCCCACTTCCTAGGGGGAGAATGGAATGGTAAGTTCCATTCTATCCAAAGATCTCTTTGCCATATCTGCCCCCACCTGCTGGCAAACCAGGCACATTACATAAAACAGTTACATAGCAAGCTTATGAACGCACAAGGTAGGAGGACCTGAAATAAATGCACAGATGATATTATGGATAGCCCATTAGAGACAGTAGCAGGGTGTAGGAATGGTAATAACACTCTGGGGAATTACACCGGCTGCATATCATGATTACACAGCATGATCTGCCACTGGAAAGCGATGATTTTTAAGCATGCTTAAAAATCTGGATTTCCCAATGAACTAGCCCATTTGCTGCAGTATTACACTGTCAGATCATTGCTAACAAGCGTTCCTACGATGATCTGCACGATTATTTGCTACTGTAATACTAGCCTTAGACAGGATCTGGGAGCCTGATCGGGGCTGAGAGGAGAAGTATACATCAGAGAAATAGGGCAGTGGCAGTAAGAGCAATAAAGGGCAGTGGCGGGGTAAGGTCAAAGGTTCCAGGGCCAGATTTGCTGCATGAACTAGGGAGGCTGCAAGTAGTGCAGTGTCCTACTCCGTATTAGCAGTGGGGCCCTAAATATAAGGGCATTTGCAGAATGTCATTTTGTAAAATGTATGTATATTGCTGGAATTCCTTCTAGCAGGCTGTTCATACCTTGCATGTAGACATACTCAGTCACCCTTAGGTGATGCTGGCACCACATACACTACTCACAAAAAGTTAGGAATATTTGGCTTGCGGGTGTAATTTTTGGAAAACATAAGAAGTTGTGGCTTCAGTGATTTAATATGATGAAAGTCTGGCATTTAAGTAAGCAGTGATGGTGATTTCCTCATCTCAAACAACTTATTAAAACAAAAGCCGACCCCAGTGCTGGGTATACCGCCACAAAGTGTCAGTGTCTCAAGAACTTGTCCTGTGCCCTTGAGCAGCAACTCCAGCTTGACAACGACATCTCCTGCGGTTCCCAAGTCGCCTTATTTTCTGCTGAGGCATGGCACCCCAATCTTCTTGATGAGATGGTGCATTGTCCTCCATGAAGATGACATTAGGCCTGTGTTGTTCATGCAGGACATTCTTTTCCGTCCTGCATAACAAAAACCAGCTGGATCTGTTATGCTTGCCCATAGACCTGTATTCTCACAAACTTCAGAGACCCTGCCTTCCCTGCACCTTAAACCCAATACCATCAAGGGCACCTCAACCAACATCTGGCAAGAAATCCCCTAACACAAGAGTGTGCTCCAAAGGAATCTGGTGCCTTCCTTTCCGTCACTGCACACCGGCCCAGGGACACACGCCACACATTGCCCCTGCGGTCCCAGTCACTGCAGTAGTGTGGGGAGATCAAGGCTGAAACATGCCAGGGCTAAGGCAAGCGTGGAAGCATCTACTGTGAGGGGTCAACTCAGACCTTTGGTTTGCATTGCTTTAGGCAGTTTTCTGACCGCGGGGATCAGAAACTTAAAAATGGCGTAATTTTGTTTGTAATTGTCCCCCCTGCAGCTCTCTCACTGATTGGCCGGTGGGCAATGCAGGGGGGGGGGGGTTCGGGCTTTGCGGCAGGTGGGCGGGCGGTGCGGCAGGAGGGATCGCGATCCCCCGTCCGCCTCCTCTCTAATATCATTGGTGGTCTAGTGGTTCTAGCAGAGTGTTAGCACATTGCTGACACTCGGCTAGAAACGGCTGACATCTGTGCTGTGATGTCTGCCGTGTAACTCCTTCCATGCCGCGGCCTGTACGGACCGCTGTATGGAGTGGGTCAACAGAGAGGGAGCTCCCTCAATCCCTCTCCCATCGGGGACTGCTGTGCCCTTGCAGCCCGATTCTTGATGGGATCACAGAGGGAGAGGGCTCCCCTCCCTCCCCATCACCCGCTGCTCTGTTCTGGTAGTGGGTGATGGTCACCATGGCAACAGGACACCAAAGGCAGAAGTCTGATCAGACCAAGTGTAAAAGTGAAAATACAGTACAGTACACTGTATAGTGCACTGTACTGTATTATACAGACATCAGACCCCTGGATCTTCAAGAACCAAGTCGGTGTGGGTCAAAAAAATGTAAAAAAAAAAGTGTAAAAAAGTTAAAATAAAAATACACATTTATCACTGAATAAAAATTTTAAAAATTTAATACACTACACATATTTGGTATCGCCGCGTCCGAAATGACCTGCTCTATAAAAATATCACATGACCTAACCCCTCAGGTGATCATAAAAAAAAAAATGGTGTAAAAAAGTCATTTTTTTCTCACCTTACATCACCTAAAGTGTAATAACAAGCTATCAAAAGGCATATGCCTCCCAAAATAGTACCAATCAAACCGCCAACTCATCCCACAAAAAATGAGCCCCTACATAGGACAATCGTCCAAAAAAATAAAAAAATATGGCTCTCAGACAATGGAGACACTAAAACATGATTTTTGTTTCTAAAATGCTTTTATTGTGTTAAAGTAAAATAAATAAAAAAAAAAGTATACTTATTAGGTATTGACGCGTCTATAAAAACCTGATTTATAAAAATATCACATGATCTAACCTCTCAGGTAAATAGTGTAAAAAAAATTAAATAAAAACAGTGTAAAAAAAAACATTTTTGTCACCTCACATCACAAAAAGTGTAATAGCAAGCGATGAAAAAGTTATATGCCTCCCAAAATAGTGCCAATAAAACAGTCATCTCATCCCGCAAAAAATTATACCCTACATAGGACAATTGCACAAAAAATTAAAAAAATATGGCTCTCAGACTATGGACACATTAAAACATGATTTTTTTTTGTTTTAAAAATGATATTATTGTGTAAAACTTAAATAAATAAAAAGTATACATATTATGTATCGCCGCGTCCGTAACAACCTGCTCTATAAAAATAACACATGACCTAACCCCTCAGGTGAACACAGCAAAAAAAGTTATATAGATACGGTGTCAAAAGCCATTTTTGTCACCTTACATCACAAAAAGTGTAATAGCAAGCGACCAAAATGTCATATGCACCCCAAGATAGTGCCAATCAAACCGTCATCTCATCCCACAAAAAATGAGCCCCTACATAAGACTGTCACCCCCCAAAAAAAATATGGCTTTCAGAAAGTGGAGACACTAAAAAATCATTTTTTTCATCAATCATTTATGCTTTATTATGTAAAACTGAAACAAAACCCCCCAAAAAGTAGTCATATTTGGTATTGTCACGTCTGTAACAACCTGCTCTATACAAATAGCACACGATCTAACCTGTCAGATCAACGATGTAAATAACAAAAAATAAAAACGGTCCCAATTTTCTTTCAAATTTTCCATTTTAATCAACTTTATCAGTAACAAAGCAAGGGTTAACAGCCAAACAGAACTCAATATTTATTGCCCTGATTCTGTAGTTTGCAGAAACAGCCCATATGTGGTCGTAAACTGCTGTAAGGGCACTTGGCAGGGCATAGAAGGAAGGGAGCGCCATATGGTTTTTGGAAGGCAGATTTTGCTGGACTGTTTTTTTGACACCATGTCCCATTTGAAGCCCCCCGATGCACCCCTAGAGTAGAAACTCCAAAAAGTGACTCCATCTAAAAAACTACACCCCTCAAGGTATTCAAAACTTATTTTTCAAACTTTGTTAACCCTTTAGGTGTTCCACAAGAGTTATTGGCAAATGGAGATAAAATTTCAGAATTTTTATTTTGTTTTACCTTTCCTCAAAAAAAGTGTAACATAGAGCAACCAAAAATCATATTTACCCCAAAATAATACCAACAAAACTGCCACCATCCCGTAGTTTCCAAAATGGGGTCACTTTTTTGGAGTTTCTACTGTAGGGTGCATCAGGGGGGCTTCAACTGGGACATAGTGTCAAAAAACCAGTCCAGCAAAATCTGCCTTCCAAAAACCATGAGGCGTTCCTTTCCTTCTATGCTCTGCCGCGTGGCCATACAGCAGTTCACGGCCACGTATGGGGTGTTTCTGCAAACTACAGAATCAGGGCAATTAATATTGAGTTTTATTTAGCTGTTAACCCTTGCTTTGTTACTTGAAAAAATTGATTAAAATACAAAATTTGGCCAAAAAAAAAAAAAAAAAAAAATCGAAATTCTGAAATTTTATCTCCATTTGCCATTAATTCTTGTGGAACACCTAAAGGGTTAACTACGTTTGTAAAATCAGTTGTGAATACCTTGAGGGGTGTGGTTTCTAGAATGGCATCATTTTTGGGTGATTTTATTATTTAAGCCTCACAAAGTGACTTCAGAGCTGATCTGGTCCTTAAAAAGTGGGTTTTGAAAATTTCTGAAAGATTTCAAGATTTGCTTCTAAACTTCTAAGCCTTGTAACATCCCCAAAAAATAAAATGGCGTTCCCCAAATGATCGATACATGAAGTAGACATATGGGGAATGTAAAGTAATAACTATTTTTGGAGGTATCACTATCTATTATAAAAGTAGAGAAATTGAAACTTGGAAATTTGCAGATTTTTCTAAATTTTGGTAAATTTGGAATTTTTTTACAAATAAAAATTAACTTTTTTCACTCAATTTTACCAGTGTCATGAAGTACAATATGTGACGGGAAAAAAAACAACCTCAGAATGGCCTGGATAACTAAAAGCGTTTTAATGTTATCACCACATAAAGTGACACTGGTCAGATTTGCAAAAAATGGCCGGGTCCTCAGGGTGTAAATGAGCCCAGTCCCTAACGGGTTAATATAGTTTATGTTATGCGAAAAATCGGTAATTAAATATGTGTATTAATCGAATCGCGTAAGGGCATTAAGCAACTTTCCTATTGGGTTGGCTTGGTAGAATTGTCGAATATGTATAATATAGTACTATAGTCTTCATATTCGACAATTCTACCAAGCCAACCCAATAGGAAAGTTGCTTAATGCCCTCACGCGTTTGGATTAATGCGCACAGTTAATTACCGATTTTTCACATAACATAAACTATATTAAATAATGAAGAATATTCTAATTCACTAGATATTGCAGCCTTCTAACATTGGCCCACAAGCAAGAAAGTAGGCAGGTAATTCTCGAAGTTGCGATATTCGCGCTCAATACTAGCCACTAGTAGGCATGACTGTGATGGCTTCTAAGGGCACACTGGTTAAACGCTTGTTGATTGGCTTCCCTGCTGCCTTTTAAGATGCACCATTAAATCGCCGAACACCAAACCCAAACTTTTACAGAAAAGTTCGGGTTCGGGTCCGGGTACCAAAAACCCTAAAGTTCGGTACGAACCTGAACTTTACATTTCTGGTTCGCTAAACCCTACTGCTGAATAATACCTTGGAACACCCTCCTTCACCTCAGGTCCTCCCAGATTATGCTGCTGAATACACACCCGTTCCCTTCCCCAAATCAAGGCATTTATAGG
This sequence comes from Bufotes viridis, assembly GCA_033119425.1. NCBI lineage: Eukaryota > Metazoa > Chordata > Amphibia > Anura > Bufonidae > Bufotes > Bufotes viridis. The sequence goes on along the minus strand of CM065589.1, from coordinate 19,249,240 downwards.
GGTTTGGATTAGTTAAAATACTGATTTATCAATCCATACCGGACATGCCAGGCAGAACGTACAATAACTCAGGCAGAGCTGCCACCCTAATGAGGGAGGTCCTGTCTGCCTTAAACTAAAGCCATAGCTGAGCTCATGATCTACAGCAGTGGTGCCCAACTTACGGCCCGCGGGCCAAATCCGGCCCGCGGAGCTCTGTCATGCGGCCCGTGAGACTTCCTGGAAAAAGTCTAAGGCGTAACAATACTGTACGCCTTTAGACTTTTTCCCCACATTCATCAGCGATGTGAATGGCACAGGCAGCGCAGCGATGCTGCCTGTGCCTAAAATAACCAATAACAAAGCTCCTTACAGCAAGGAGCTTTGTTATTGGTTGGAATGAGCGCATTCACGTTCAGTCAGAAAGGGGAAGCCGGCGGGAGCTTGAAGGAGGAGGGGCCGGCTCCCGTGGAGGCTGTAGAGCAGAGCATGCTGCCGGAAGACCTTGGGCAACTTAACAGGTCCGCTGGAGAGGTAAAGAGCGTGGACTCATGTGACTGGTCCCCGGTGACCCTGCTCCCCCCTCCTACTATGACCACAATACTGACCCTGCTCCCCCCTCCTACTGTCACCCCACTAGTGACCCTGCTCCCCCCTCCTACTGTCACCCCACTAGTGACCCTGCTCCCCCCTCCTACTGTCACCCCACTAGTGACCCTGCTCCCCCTCCTCCTGTCACCCCACTAGTGACCCTGCTCCCCCTCCTCCTGTCACCTCACTAGTGACCCTGCTCCCCACTCCTCCTGTCACCTCACTAGTGACCCTGCTCCCCACTCCTCCTGTCACCTCACTAGTGACCCTGCTCCCCACTCCTCCTGTCACCTCACTAGTGACCCTGCTCCCCCTCCTCCTGTCACCTCACTAGTGACCCTGCTCCCCTCCTCCTGTCACCCCACTAGTGACCCTGCTCCCTCACTCCTGTCACCTCACTAGTGACCCCTGCTCCCCCTCCTCCTGTCACCTCACTAGTGAGCCCTCCTCCCACTCTCCTGTCACCCCACTCGTGACACTGCTCCCCCTCCTCCTGTCACCCACTAGTGACCCACTGCTCCCCCGTCCTCCTGTCACGTCACCACTGACCCTGCTCCCCCGCACCCTGCTCCCCTCCTCCTGTCACCTCACTAGTGACCCTGCTCCCCCTCCTCCTGTCATCTCACTAGTGACCCTGCTCCCCACTCCTCCTGTCACCCCACTAGTGACACTGCTCCCCCTCCTCCTGTCACCCCACTAGTGACACTGCTCCCTCGTCCTCCTGTCACCTCACTAGTGACCCTGCTCCCCCCTCCTCCTGTCACCCCACTAGTGACACTGCTCCCCGTCCTCCTGTCACCTCACTAGTGACCCTGCTCCCCCTCCTCCTGTCACCTCACTAGTGACCCTGCTCCCCCTCCTCCTGTCATCTCACTAGTGACCCTGCTCCCCTCCTCCTGTCACCTCACTAGCGACCCTGCTCCCACTCCTCCTGTCACCCCACTAGTGACCCTGCTCCCCTCCTCCTGTCACCTCACTAGTGACCCTGCTCCCCCTCCTCCTGTCACCCCGCTAGTGACCCTGCTCCCCTCCTCCTGTCACCTCACTAGTGACCCTGCTCCCCCTCCTCCTGTCACCTCACTAGTGACCCTGCTCCCCCTCCTCCTGTCACCTCACTAGTGACCCTGCTCCCCCTCCTCCTGTCACCCCACTAGTGACCCTGCTCCCCCTCCTCCTGTCACCTCACTAGTGACCCTGCTCCCCCTCCTCCTGTCACCTCACTAGTGACCCTGCTCCCCCTCCTCCTGTCACCTCACTAGTGACCCTGCTCCCCCTCCTCCTGTCACCCCACTAGTGACCCTGCTCCCCCTCCTCCTGTCACCTCACTAGTGACCCTGCTCCCCTCCTCCTGTCACCCCACTAGTGACCCTGCTCCCACCTCCTCCTGTCACCTCACTAGTGACCCTGCTCCCCTCCTCCTGTCACCCCACTAGTGACCCTGCTCCCCCCTCCTCCTGTCATCTCACTAGTGACCCTGCTCCCCCTCCTCCTGTCACCTCACTAGTGACCCTGCTCCCCCTCCTCCTGTCACCTCACTAGTGACCCTGCTCCCCCTCCTCCTGTCACCTCACTAGTGACCCTGCTCCCCCCTCCTCCTGTCACCTCACTAGTGACCCTGCTCCCCCTCCTCCTGTCACCTCACTAGTGACCCTGCTCCCCCTCCTCCTGTCACCTCACTAGTGACCCTGTTCCCCCTCCTCCTGTCACCTCACTAGTGACCCTGCTCCCCCTCCTCCTGTCATCTCACTAGTGACCCTGCTCCCCCTCCTCCTGTCACCTCACTAGTGACCCTGTTCCCCCCTCCTCCTGTCACCCCACAGGGAAGAAGCTGAACAGACTCCACCAACTATGATGGGATCCGTTCAGTTTCCGTTCGGGATCCTGTCTTTTTACCGGACACAAAAATGCAGCATACAAGGCTTTTTTGTCTGTTTTTTTGACAGAATTTGCAACAGAGGCTCCAAACGCAGATTTGAAGGCCTACGTATTATGTATTTTAGAATGCTAACACGTGCCCCTCACAGTGTTTGCATTTCTTTCTGGCAAAGCTACCTGGTTCCGGCCCCCGAAATTTATACCAGGTCTAGTGCGGCCCTCGGGCGAAAAATGGTTGGGCACCACTGATCTACAGGAATGACCTTGAGTCATATTCCCTTATATCTACAGAAACTGGAATCCGGGGGTTCTCATAATGCTGTGGGTCATCTTGTAAGATCTTCAGTTCTCGAGACTTTGTACCTTGTTAACACTGTTACTGATTATTGGTCTCCGGTCTGCTCATCTCTTACCCCCTTAGAGTAGAAAGTATTCTAGCTATCTTATGGTCAATTCATTCGTGGACCCTAAAAGGAAAATATACCATTGATATCCCTTGGGGCTTCTCCACACGACCATTAGATGTTTTGCAGCCAACAAATTGCGGATCTGTAAAACATAGATACCGGCCGTGTGCATTCTGCATTCTGTGGAATGTACGGCCCCATAATAGAACAGTCCTATCCTTGTAATGCAGACAATGATAGGAAAGGTTCATTTTTTTGCAGCACGACCATGCAGATATACAGACCCGGAGTGCACACAGAGTCATATACGTTTTTTCTATGGCCCCAATGAAGTGAATGGTTCCACATACAGGCTGCCAAAAATATATATATGTTCATGTGCATGAGCCTTAGTCTGCTCATCTATAAACCTCTTAAGTAGTGATCACTGTTAAAAAACATCACCCATTGGTTAGCTCAGCCTTGGAGTGGAAGATATTCTTGATATTTCTGGTTAGATAATCCTTGGACCCCTGAAGTGCAGTTCTTGGTCAGCTCATCCATGTACCCATGAAGTGGTGATGAACAATTGATATAGATAACTCTTGGTCAGCTCACCCATGGACTTGGAGTGTTTTTTTTACACTGGTAGTATCTTTTCACCAGCTCATCCCTGGATCTGCAGAGTGGTGGTGAGCACTGGTAGTAACCCTTAGCCAGCTCATCCTTGGACCCGTGAAGTGTTTTCTTTTACATGGGTAGCTCTTCACCAGCTCATCTTTGGACCCATGAATTGAACACTGGTAGTAACTCTTCACCAGCTCATCCCTGGAACCCATGAATTGAACACTGATAATAACTCTTCACCAGCTCATCCCTGGACCCATGGAGTGGTGGTGAACACTGGTAGTAACCCTTAGCCAGCTCATCCATGGACTTGTGAAGTGTTTTCTTTTACACGGGTAGCTCTTCACCAGCTCATCCCTGGATCTGTAGAGTGGTGGTAATCACTGATAATATCACTTCACCAGCTCATCCTTGGACCCGTGAAGTAGGGGTGAACACTGGTGATTATTCTTCACCAGCTCATCCTTTGACCTGTGGAATGATGGTTAACACTGGATATAATTCTTGACCAGCTCATCCCTGGATCTGCAGAGCGGTGGTGAACACTGAGAATAACTCTTTATCAGCTTCTCCCTGGGGCCATAGAGTAGTGGTGAAAACTGGTGATAACTCTTTCCCAGCTAATCTCTGGATCCAACGGCGTGCTGGTGAACACTGGTAGTAACTAGAGTTGAGCGAACACCATGAAGTTCCGGTTCGCCGTGTTCAGCCGAACTTCATTGCAAAGTTCGAGTTCGGGACCTGAACTTGACACGAACTTGACCCAAAACCCGAACCCTGATGAAGTCAATGGGGACCCGAACTTTGGGGCACTAAAATGTCTCTTAAAAAGTAATGGAAAGGGCTAGAGGGCTGCAAAAGGAAGAAAAATTGGGGTAAGAGCTGGACAATTGCCATGCAAACAAATGTAGTTAGGGAAATGACTAAAAATAACAAAATACATAAAAGTTAAAAATAATAATCTTGAACTAGGAGGAAGAGGTCCATATAGAGTAGGAGGTTAAGGAGGTGGTGGTGGAGGAGGAGACTCGCCAACAACACTGTTTTTTATTTTTTACTTTTAAAAAAAATTGGGGTAGACCCCAAAAAAATTATGAAAATGAAACAAAGAGAAAGTGCACTGGAGTATAACAATGGCTGGGTGCAGCCGGTATACATATCTATTCTGCACAAGGTACGGACAAGTCCTGTGGGATCCATGTCTGGTCCATTTTAATGACCGTGAGCTTCTCCACGTTGGCTGTGGAGAGGCGGCTGCGTTTGTCAGTAATGACACCCCCTGCCGTGCTGAATACACGTTCAGACAATACACTGGCGAAGGGCAGGCCAGCACCTCCAAGGCATAAAGGGCAACCTCAGGACATGTGGGCAATTTGGAGACCCAGAAGTGTAATGGGGCAGACCCATCAGTCAGTACGTGGAGGCGTCTGCACACATGCTGCTCCACCATGTTGTTCAAATGCTGCCTCCTGCTAACATGTTCCATATCTGCTAGTGATGCAGGTTGTTGTGGTGCGGTGACAAAGCTCCTCGTCCTCTGCCTTCGCCTTGTGCTTCTAATGTGCCCCTGATGTCAGGTGGGAATGCCACCAGCAGCGCGTCTACCACCATGCACTGGTAATCGCGCATCTTCCTATCACGTTCCAGTGCGGGAATTAAGGATGGCACGTTGTCCTTGTGACGTGGATCCAGCAGGGTGGCCACCCAGTAGTTAGCACAAGTTAGAATGTCTGCTGTCGCTCATGTGTGCCAAGCTGCCCAGAGGTAACGATAAGCTGTCCTCTGTAGGTTTAGTATCGCCTGTGTCCTCCGTATCCTTCAGCCACGCTGCAGTAATGGCCATGAGTTGCTTTGGGTGCCACCCTGCTGTGAACCCGGTTCCTCCTCCAACACTACCTCATCCTCCTCGTCCTCCAGTAGTGGGCCCTGGCTGGCCACATGTGTACCTGTCCTCTGCTGGTGCAGGAACCCACCCTATGAGCAACTTCTGTATGACCTGCCTGAAACCCTGTGAAATGACCCCTCATCCTCCTCCTCCTCCTCCTGGGCCACCTCCTCTTCCATCATCGCCCTAAGCGTTTTCTCAAGGAGACATAGAATTGGTATTGTCACGCTGATAACGGCGTCATCGCCACTGGCCATGTTGGTGGCGTACTCTAAACAGCGCAACAGGGCACACAGGTCTCGCATGGAGGCCCAATCATTGGTGGTGAAGTGGTGCTGTTCCGCAGTGCGACTGACGCGTGCGTGCTGCAGCTGAAACTCCACTATGGCCTGCTGCTGCTCGCACAGTCTCTCCAGCATGTGCAAGGTGGAGTTCCACCTGGTGGGCACGTCGCAAATGAGGCGGTGAGCGGGAAGGCCGAAGTTACGCTGCAGTGTAGACAGGCGAGCAGCGGCAGGATGAGAACGCCGGAAGCGCGCACAGACGGCCTGCACTTTATGCAGCAGCTCTGACATGTCGGGGTAGTTGTGAATGAACTTCTGCACCACCAAATTCAGCACATGCGCCAGGCAAGGGATGTGCGTCAAACCGGCTAGATCCCGGTTCTGCTACGGGATTTCGCCCATTATCGCACACCACCAGGCCGGGCTTGAGGCTCAGTGGCAGCAACCACTCATCAGTCTGCTGTTCCATGCCCGTCCACAGCTCCTGTGCGGTGTGGGGCCTGTCCCCCAAACATATGAGTTTCAGAACGGCCTGCAGACGTTTACCCCGGGCTGTGCTGAAGTTGGTGGTGAAGGTGTTATGCTGAGTGGATGAGGAGATGGTAGAAGAGGAGGAAGCGGAGTAGGAGGCAATAGGAGGCAAAGAGAAATGTCCTGCAACCCTCGGTGGCGGAAGGACATGCGCCAAACCGCTATCCGCCTCAAGCCTCAAGCCCAGCCGCCACTGCATTTACCCAGTGTACAGTTAGGGAAATGGAAATATAACTTCCCTGCCCGTGCATACTGGTCCACGTATCGGTTGTTATGTGGACCTTGCCACAGATGGCGTTGCGCAGTGCACACCTGATTTTGTCCCCCACTTGGTTGTGCAGGGAAGGGACAGCTCGCCCGGAAAAGTAGTGGCGGCTGGGAACAAACATACCGGCCATCAAACAGCCGGAGGATGTCAGTGTGGCTGTATGTAGGATATATGGGAAGAAGGTGAAGCGCACCACAGCCCTGCGTCAACATATGGAGCATCACCATAAAGTGATAAAGTGGCCTGGGAAAACAGTGGCAATCATGTAGTGGTACAGCCTGATACATCTCCCAGTTGCCCGCACCCCTTCTTCAGCAGTCAAGGCTCCATCACATCTGCAGAAGGGAGCTGTGTTTCCATCCCATCATCTACTGGTCCTGATGTTTCTCCTGCTCCTCATCACGCATTTCGCCAGCAATTGATCACCGTACTCATTCAACAGCGCAGAAGCTGAACGTGCCCCTTGACAAGTTGCGTGTCCTACAGTCCCTCCCTTTCCATGTGGCTGACTCTGCACCTTTCAGAGAACTGATGACTTGTGGTGAGCTGAAGTTGGAGAGTCCCAAGCTGTCATTACTTCTCCAAAAAAGCTTACCAGCCCTACACACCTATGTTGAACAGAAAGTGGGCCAGTCCGTGAGCCTGTCTGTGTCAAAGTGCATGGCAGCACCGACGTGTGGAGCTATAAACTACAGTCAAGGACAATGTATGTCCTTTACGGCTCACTGGGTAAATGTGGTTCCTGCCCAGCCACACCAGCAACTTGCCAGGTGATGCCCTTTGCATTCTCAAGCTGTGAGTCCTGAGCCAATATCCTCCTCTGCCTCCTCATCCTCCACCTTGTTCTTATCCTCCACTGAAGGCACAATTTGGAGTGCTCCTCCAAGATACCACCAATGCAGAGGTGTCATGCTGTTCTGCACCTGGTTTGCCTGGGCGAACGGAGTCACACCGGGCAGGAACTGTTCAGCATCCTTTAAGAGGAAATCAAACCCTGGCTCTCTCCTCGCCAACTTAAGATTGGAACCATGGTCATGGTTGTAAAGCGGTTCCTGAAGTCTTCCACTCAACTGCAAGATGTCCTGAAAATGACCAGGAAAATGTGCTTGCAATTCATCCATTCTTACACTGCAAAGTATGCCCTCCTTAAGTTGCAAAGTGTTCCCCAACATCGCATGACATTTCAACCCAGTGGAACGCCACCCTTCACACGTTGGACCGACTATATTAGCAAAGGAAGGCCATGAACAATTTCTTGATGATGCAGGTGAACAGGAGCACTCCCCTGTGTAACTTCAACATTAGCCAGTAGCATCTCCGGGCCCCAGGCCACTTTATTCGTCGCCAGGACTATGGCATGAATGATGTAACTCCACTTCTGCACATTCTGGAGCAGATGCTGATAAATCTGGCTGGCCAGGGGACAGGAGATGTGACACCTACATCTCACAGCTACCCGAGCCCTGTGGGGGCTGAACTGGAGGCGGAGGAGGACATTAATGCACAGGAAACGTATACAGAAATAGGTGGTTTATCTGTACAAGTGACAGGAGAGGAGCTGCAGGGCGATGAGGAGGACCAGGTAGATGACCCAGACACACAGTGCCAGTATGCAGTGGAGATGGAGGCAGGGAGTCGCTCTAAGTCCCTTGCGCAAATTGCCAGATACATGCTGAGTTGCTTGTGTAGTGACAGCCGTATTATCACCATTTGGCAGAGGGATGACTACTGGCTCTCCACCGTGTTAGACCCTAGCTACCTGGCCAAAATAGGGGCCTTTTTTTGCACCTACTGAGAGGAAGGATACACTAAACTACTATTGAGACATCCTATGTAGTCAGATGGTCGCTGACTTTGTGCGCCATCACCCATCCTCACGAAAATCTGACCCTCTACGCTTACGTTCCACATCCATGGCTGCTGGAGGAGGAAGCAGGAGCAGCACCAGCTCCATCAGCAGCAACTTAAGTCTGTGGTCTCTAATGAGCACTTCTCTTTGCCCGCCTACTGAAGAAGCCACCGAGAAGTAGCAGCAGGACAAGGAGCAGAACCTGAACCAGCAGGTGGTGTACCCTGTCACCCCAGATCCAAGATCCCCTGGACTATTGGGCAGCCAAACTTGAATTGTGGCTGCAACGGGCCGAGTTTCCCCTGGACAAGCTTTCCGGCTGTCACGTTTTGGTGTGGGAGGGAAACACCACACTGAGCATAGGAGGGAAGGGGGGAACAGGGAATCAGGCCTGAGAACTAAGGAAAAAATATGGACACCGCCTAGTGAAAACCCTAATTAAAATCCTGACTGACTACCAGTATGAACAGACCCCAAAGGTAGGCGAGTCTTCTTTAGGCCTAATACAAACAATAGGGAAATATAACACACAGAACCCAAACAAAATACAAAAGGGAAAGAAAAAACTTAACTTCAAAGGGGCTATGGAAGCACCAGGAACTCAGCCTAGATCCAACCACAATCTATTTACAGGCACAGAAGATATAAACCGCACAGCATAGTGGAAGAAGCAACTATAAATAAGGAGGGCTGCTACCACTTTAGGAACACCTGGAGGCAAGGGGTGTGGCTATTACCAGAAACAATACTGACGCCTACTGATTCACAAGGAAAACCTGTCAGATCAAACCACATGTTGCCAGTCTCACAGATCTCCTGCCACTCACTCGCCGGGACATCTGTATGTCTTGGTACGTCCGTGACATTACCCCCCCTTCTAAGGGTGACTTCCAGGCACCCAGGACCGACCTTATCCGGGTGAGACCTGTGAAAAGCTTTTACCAAACGACTGGCATTCACATCAGATGCCAGTACCCACATCCTCTCCTCTGGTTCATTACTCTTCCAGTGAACAAGATACTGAAGAGATCTACGGAGAACTTGAGAGTCAATTATCTTGGCAATTTGAACTTCCAAACTACTGTCCACCATCACAGGAGCGGGTGGCAAGAAAGACGGCTCTAAAGGTTCAACATATCTATTCAACAACAAACTATCCACAGGCACAGAAGCTATAAACCGCACAGCATTGTGGGAGAAGCAACTAGAAATAAGGAGGGTTAACCCTTTCAGGAACGGGCCATTTTTCACCTTTCTGCCCCGCCATTTTAAGCAAATCTGACCAGTGTCACTTTATGTGGTAATAACTTTAAAACGCTTTTACTTATCCAGGCCGTTCTGAGACTGTTTTCTCGTCACATATTCTACTTCATGACAGTGATAAAATTGAGTCAAAAAAAATAATTTTTATTTATAAAATAAATACCAAATTTACAAAAAAATTTAAAAAATTAGCACATTTCTAAATTTCAATTTCTCTACTTTTATAATAGATAGTAATAACTCCAAAAATAGTCATAACTATACATTCCCCATATGTCTACTTCATGTTTGGATTATTTTGTGAATTACATTTTATTTTTTGGGGACGTTAGAAGTTTAGAAGCAAATGCAAAGAGTAGGAGCGCATTCACACCTGAAGGTGCCACTCCTTCGAAATAAATCACAGATACCCTAACCCAAAGATACAAAACATCCTGCACAATATGATAGTAAATATGCGGATTTGCATGGCTACATTTAAGTAGTCACAGAAAATAATGCACTAATAGATGCAAGCATAACCTATGGACTGAGCCCTCACTCTAATGAGACTCTCAGCCAATACATTTTGATCAAAACACATCTGTGCCCACCTACCAGCGCCAAGGTGATCTCAGTTCAGGCAGGTCCTTAGCTAAACCTCCCTATGCCGTTATGCACTTATGTTCAGGAGCGCAGACCCTGCACATATAGTGTGCTGCTCCCAGTTACCTCTATGTGCATCAGCAGCCAATGAGAGGAGCGCACACACGACTATATGTACCACCTAATCAAGGTCGCCTCTTAGATAGGTGGGGCAAAAGTGCACAGGAATGCTACTCCCAGAGTAAGAGCGCATTCACACCTGCACATCCGCATATTTACTATAATATCGTGCAGGATTTTTTGTATCTTTTTTCTGTGATCTGATTCTGCAGTTTACAGAAACACACCACATGTGGTCGTATACTGCTGTACGGGCACAGGGCAGTGCACAGAAGGAAAGGAGCGCCATATGGTTTTTGGAAGGCAGACTTCACTGGGATAATTTTGAAGCCCCCCTGATGCACCCCTAGAAGCTGCCATGTCCCATTTGAAGCCCCCCTGATGCACCCCTAGAGTAGAAACTCCAAAAAAGTGACCCTATTTTGGAAACTACGGCATAAGGTGGCAGTTTTGTTGGTATTATTTTAGGGTAGATATGATTTTTGTTTGCTCTATATTACACTTTTTGTGAGGCAAGGTAACAAAAAATAGCTTATTTGGCACAGTTTTTATTTTTTGTTATTGTGGGGAGTCGCTCTGGTAGACGGCGGTGCGGGTGCAGTATAGAGGCAACAGGGAGTCCAGAAGGTGCGGAAAACAGTGTTTTATTCACACTTGTATCAAAATAACAGCAGAAAGTCAATTGGTGTTAAGTCACACACATCAGCAAATGAAGGGGAAAACAAAATGTCCAAACACAGGTTCCATTCACCTGGCAGGTTTGATGTGCGGGTTCGCACCTGGCTGTCAGCCCAGCCGCAGGACAATCCTCCTTCAGGGTTCCAGGACGGCTGCACGCCTCCTTGCTGGGCACGTCCTTCCACCCCAGAGAGCTCCACACCACTAGCAGCAGCTTCCAAGATAATCACTCACAGCTGGTGGTGCTGGCTGAGTTTATAAACCCAGCCCAAAACTCGGACTGGACCGTGGGGAGCAGCCACCCACCCTACTCTTTAGCTGCTCCCAGTAAGAGCCGGCCCGGATCGGCTTTGCAGCCATGCTATTTAACAGAGTCAAACAGCACTAGCTGCTGCAGACAAAAACCCGGCTCTCACCTCACCGAGGCCAGCAACCTCGGTGACACGTACCTGCCATCTAGGACGGCACCCTGCACCTTACCACATACCCCCCTTTGTTCAACCCTGAGGGGTGGACACAGGACAAACAGTGTACCCGGGAGAGCGCGTCTGCATTTTTTAATAACCGGCCCGCTCTGTGCTCCACCGTGAATTTAAAATTCTGTAGGGACAGAAACCACCTGGTGACCCGGGCATTCCTCTCTTTGGCTTGGGACATCCACTTGAGTGGGGAGTGGTCGGTCACCAGGCGAAAGCTTCTGCCCAACAGGTAATAACGGAGGGCCTCGAGTGCCCACTTGATGGCCAGGCACTCTCTCTCGACTATGCTGTACCTAGTCTCTGCTGGGGTGAGCTTGCGGCTGAGGAAGACAACGGATGCTCCTCCCCATTGACTTCCTGCGACAGTACCGCACCAAGGCCAACCTCAGAGGCGTCGGTCTGGACTACGAAATCCTTCCTGAAATCGGGTGTCACCAAAACCGGGACCCACACAGGGCCGATTTCAAGGCGGAGAAAGCCTTTTCCGCCTGCTCATTCCAGCGGACCATCCCTGTCTTACGCCCCTTTAACAACTCTGTCAATGGCGAAGCAATAGTAGCAAAGTGGGGCACAAACCTCATGTAATACCCCACAATCCCCAGGAACGACTTTACCTGCCTGGTGGTGACCGGTCGGGGCCAACTCCGTATTGCCTCTACCTTATTTACCTGAGGCTTGATGACTCCCGCCCAATTACATATCCCAGATATTTTGTCTCCTCTAACCCTATGGAGCACTTCTTTGGGTTAGCGGTCAGTCCGGCTTTCCTCAGGGCATCCACTACCGCCTGCACCTTGGGTAAATGGCTTTCCCAGTCGGTGCTGTGGATGACTACATCATCTAAGTAGGCCGAGGCGCACCGACGATGTGGTCGCAGCACTATGTCCATTAACCTTTGGAAAGTGGCGGGGCGCCATGCAGGCCAAAGGGTAAAACCTTGTAGTGATACAGGCCCTGCGGGTAACAAATGCGGTTTTTTCCTTAGCCGACTCCGTTAAGGGTACCTGCCAGTACCCTTTAGTGAGGTCCAGCACAGAAAAATAACGGGCTTGTCCTAAACTTTCAACAAGCTCGTCTACTCGGGGCATGGGATACGCGCCAAACTTGGATACTTCATTTAACTTGCGAAAGTCGTTGCAGAACCGCAACGTCCCATCCGGCTTGGGTATTAGGACTATGGGACTGGCCCACTCACTTTTCGACTCCTCAATGACATCGAGCTTCAACATTAACTGCACTTCCTCCGCGATGGCCCGCCGCCGAGCCTCGGGTACCCGGTATGGTTTTAACCGGACCTTGGCCTGAGGCTCAGTGACGATGTCATGTCGGATGAGAGACGTGCGGCCAGGGAGGTCCGAGAACACATCCGTGTTCCGACTGAGGAACTCCCTGACTTCCTGAACTTGTTTGGAAGACAGGCTGTCTGCAATTTTTACCGTGGTTACGACTTCACAGGCCTCGAACTGTGGGGCTGGACCCTTTTCACCTAGAAGCCCTGGCCGGGGGCTGTGGTCGTCGGCCGTGTCCCTATCTTTCCAAGGCTTAAGTAAATTCACGTGGTACACCTGCTCCGGCTTGCGCCGCCCTGGCTGGTGTACTTTGTAATTTACTTCCCCTACCTTCTCGATCACCTCATAGGGGCCCTGCCACCTAGCTAGGAATTTGCTGTCAAGGGTGGGTACCAGAACCAACACTCGATCTCCCGGATTGAAGCCCCGTACCCGAGCCTGAAGATTGTACACCCTACTCTGGGCTTGTTGTGCTGCCTCCATATGCTCCCGGACCAGCGGCAACACCTTTTCTATCCGTTCCTGCATCTGGGTGACATACTCAATGACACTTTTGTGGGGGACAGGCTGTTGTTCCCATGCTTCCTTGGCGATATCCAACAGGCCCCGAGGGTGTCTGCCATAAAGCAGTTCGAAGGGCGAGAACCCAGTAGAGGCCTGGGGCACCTCTCGCACTGCGAACATGAGATAGGGCAGAAGCAGGTCCCAGTCCTTCCCATCTCTAGACACCACCCTCTTTAACATATTTTTTAGAGTTTGGTTAAACCTCTCAACCAGACCGTCTGTTTGCGGATGGTAAACGGACGTCCGTAACTGCTTTATACGCAACAATTTACACAGTTCCCTCATTACTTTGGACATAAAAGGGGTCCCTTGGTCGGTCAGAATCTCTTTTGGCAGGCCCACACGGGAAAACATCTCCATTAACTCTTTGGCAATGAGCTTAGCTGAGGTATGTCGCAGAGGCACCGCCTCCGGATACCGAGTGGCATAGTCGAGAACTACCAGAATGTGTTGGTGGCCCCTGGCAGACTTTGGTACAGGCCCAATTAAATCCATAGCGATTCGCTCGAACGGTACTTCAATAATTGGCAGAGGTACCAGAGGACTACGGAAATGTGGCTGGGGGCTAGTTATCTGACAGGTTGGACAGGACTTACAATAATTCTCTACCTCCTTGAACACACTGGGCCAATAAAATCGCTGCAGTATGCGGTCCTGGGTTTTCTGCCACCCCAGGTGTCCCCCAAGAACATGTTGGTGGGCAAGCTCCATGACAAGCTTGCGATACGCTGTGGGCACCACCAACTGTTCAACAGGTTCGCCTCGGATTTGGTTCACCCGATACAACATATCCTGCAGAACAATAAATCGTGGGAACATTAATTCAGCCCCTGGTTTCTGGGGTTTACCATCAATTTCCAGCACATTCTCCCAGGCCCTGGTTAGGGTTTGGTCCCGGTGTTGTGCGGTCCCAAAATTTTCCCCGGAGACATTGAGGTCCGCCAACTCAGGTCCCGGTGGCAAGTCCTCCGTGTCTCCCACCATTACACTCAGTGGGGTTGTCTCCCCCTCTACCGCTGGAGCAGTGGTCACCCCTACCGCCGGCCCTTCAGACTCGGGCTCCCAGGGTTCTGGCCTTCCAGCGGTATCAGGCCACTCCACTAGGGTCACCCCTGTCTCGGGTCCCTCAGATACCTTTATTACCGGCCACAGCGCCGGAAAACCGGGGAAGTCCCTCCCAAGTATCAGTTCATGTGGGAGTTTAGTAGCGACAGCCACCTCGTGGGTCCACCTACCAGCCGCGGTGGACAAAGTCACTAGTGCAGTGGGGTAGTCTTTCAGGTCTCCGTGGATGCACAGGACCCCGACTTTACGGCCAGTATACTCCGCAGGCCGTACAAGGGCAGCCCTTACCAGGGAGACTAAACTTCCGGAGTCCAGCAGAGCCACCGCCAGAGAGTCTCCCACCTCTACCTGACACAGGTGGTTATGGTCCTGCACCTCACGGGTGCCAGTTGCGCACAGCTTCCGTGCATACAGGGAGAGACGACCCCCGTAGTTCATATCCATCGGCTCATCCCGATGCGGACAGTCGGCCCTGACGTGGCCTGGCTCCTGACACCTCCAGCATACCACGGGAGGCGGACTCGCAGGGGGTATATTCCGTGCAGGCCGCTCTGTCGCCGGACGTCGGAACTGGGGCAGAGGCCTCCGGGGTTTGACTGACCCCTTCCCCGCAAGAGTCCCCTGCAGGTGGCCTCGTAGCGCTCCACCAGGTCGACCATCTCCAGGGCATTGGTGGGCGATACCTGGCCGATCCAGTGCTGGAGGGGATAAGGCAGGGCCCTCCAAAAGATGTCCGCCAACAGTCGATCCAGCATGGCAGTGGGACTTAGTAGATCGGGCTGCAGCCACTTTTGCAGCCTGTGCAGCAGATCGTAGTACTGCGGCCTAGCGGGTTCAGTCGTTTTAAAGTCCCACTGGTGGACTCTTTGGGCGCGGACCAGCACGTTCACGCCCAGTCTGGCTAGGACCTCTCCTTTCACGGTGTCATAATCTGCCGCTTGGTCGTCCGACAAGTCGAAAAACACCTGCTGGGGTCCGGAAGCCAGGAACGGAGCGACCACCTCAGCCCACTGGTCACGGGGTAACTTTTCCCTCATGGCGACCTTCTCAAAAACCGCCAGGTACGTCTCAACGTCGTCTGCGGGGGTCATTTTTGGGATCGCCGCACGGACCGCTTTCCGGGCATCATGGACGTGGTGGGACGCTCCTGCCGCCTGTAACGCCATCACATGTTGTAGCAGTAGCTGGTTGGTCTCCCGCTGCTGCACGTTAGCCTCTATGAGAGCCTTCACAGCAGCCTCCATGTTGCCAGAAACTCCTGCTTGCAGCTTTGCTGGCTTAATATATTCCATGCACTTTAGAAAAACAAAACTTCGGCGTTTACGCCAGCCTCACTGCGCATGCTTTTGGAAGGCAGACTTCACTGGGATAATTTTGAAGCCCCCCTGATGCACCCCTAGAAGCTGCCATGTCCCATTTGAAGCCCCCCTGATGCACCCCTAGAGTAGAAACTCCAAAAAAGTGACCCTATTTTGGAAACTACGGCATAAGGTGGCAGTTTTGTTGGTATTATTTTAGGGTAGATATGATTTTTGTTTGCTCTATATTACACTTTTTGTGAGGCAAGGTAACAAAAAATAGCTTATTTGGCACAGTTTTTATTTTTTGTTATTGTGGGGAGTCGCTCTGGTAGACGGCGGTGCGGGTGCAGTATAGAGGCAACAGGGAGTCCAGAAGGTGCGGAAAACAGTGTTTTATTCACACTTGTATCAAAATAACAGCAGAAAGTCAATTGGTGTTAAGTCACACACATCAGCAAATGAAGGGGAAAACAAAATGTCCAAACACAGGTTCCATTCACCTGGCAGGTTTGATGTGCGGGTTCGCACCTGGCTGTCAGCCCAGCCGCAGGACAATCCTCCTTCAGGGTTCCAGGACGGCTGCACGCCTCCTTGCTGGGCACGTCCTTCCACCCCAGAGAGCTCCACACCACTAGCAGCAGCTTCCAAGATAATCACTCACAGCTGGTGGTGCTGGCTGAGTTTATAAACCCAGCCCAAAACTCGGACTGGACCGTGGGGAGCAGCCACCCACCCTACTCTTTAGCTGCTCCCAGTAAGAGCCGGCCCGGATCGGCTTTGCAGCCATGCTATTTAACAGAGCAGCACTAGCTGCTGCAGACAAAAACCCGGCTCTCACCTCACCGAGGCCAGCAACCTCGGTGACACGTACCTGCCATCTAGGACGGCACCCTGCACCTTACCACATTATTTACAATGTTCATCTGACAGGTTAGATCATGTGGTATTTTTATAGAGCAGGTTGTTACGGACGTGACAATACCAAATGCTTTTTTTGGTTGTTTGCTTCAGTTTTACATAATAAAGCATTTTTGAAAAAAAAATCATGTTTTAGTGTCTCCATAGTCCGAGAGCCATAGTTTTTTTCCTTTTTGGGCGATTGTCTTAGTTAGGGTCTCATTTTTTGCGGTATGAGATGACGGTTTTTTTTTAGGGTGCATATGACTTTTTGATGGCTTTTTGTGATGAAAGGTGACAAAAAATGCCTTTTTTGACACCCTTTTTTTTTTTTTTTTTTACAGTTCACATGAGGGGGTTAGGTCACGTGATATTTTTATACAGCATTTTCTTGCAGACGCGGCAATACCAAATATGTATCCCTTTTTTAATTTATGTAAGTTTTACACAATTATATAATTTTTGAATAAAAAAAACACAAACATGTTTTAGTGTCTCCATAGTCCGAGAGCCATAGTGTTTTTCCTTTTAGGGCGATTGTCTTAGGTAGGCACTCATTTTTTGTGGGGTGAGGTGACGGTTAGATTGGTATGATGTTGGAGGGCATACTCCTTTTTGATCGCTCGGTGTTGCACTTTTAGTGATGTAAGGAGACAAAAAAGTTTTTTTTTTAGCACGGTTTTCCTTTTATTTTTTTGACGGTGTTCACCTGAGGGGTTAGGTCATGTGATATTTTTATAGGGCCAGTCAATACAGACAGGGCCGGTGCAAGGATTTTTGCCAACACAATTGAAGCTAAATTTTGGCGCCCCTCCCGTCCCCCCTCTAACACCAGCTCCCCCCCCCCCCATGTCACATTTCTCCCCCTCTATGATGTCCCATCACCCCCTCCTCATGGCTCCCATGACCCCTATTGTGTCACATTTTCTTCCCAACCTCCCCCATGTCACATTTCTCCCCCTCTATGATGTCCATCACCCCCTCCTTTTTACATGGCTCCCATGACCCCCTATTGTGTCACATTTTCTGCTAGTGACCGGCCATAGTGACCAACTTGTGACCACAGGCACTGCCATACGGACCGTCACCAGACGCATGGCTACAAAGTGCACAGAGGTTGTAGTTGCACCTGAGCCCTGAAGTCTGAGGGGCCATAAAGGCTCCCGGTGCCGCACTAAAGTCACCCAGAGTTATAAAATATGGGTGACAGCTGGGTGGCCCTCTCTCTGACACCACCATTAGCAGGTATGACACATGGAACCCTGTGCCACCTCCACCACCCCGCTGACAGGGGGCTGTGCCAGTCTATAGCCCTCTAACTAGACCATTCCTGAGGTATCCTCCTTCCACTGTCCCTCACACATGAAGCAGAGGCAGCACATACAATGGCTGCTCCAGTCAGCTGCCCTCTGTTACTCGGCAGAAGGGTCTCTGGTACAGATGACAGCCGAGTTCCTTTATGGAGCGCTCTACCTGCGTCGTGTGCGTCACCCAGCAGCAGCTCCAGCAGCGCCACCATTCTGTACCTTGCGTGCCAACCACTGCCTGGCTGATGTCACCAATCAGGGCGGAGCTGAGGAGGGCTGGAGGCGGAGTTACATACACATGAAAGAGGGGAAAGGGGCGGGCGTGTGGAGCAGATGTGGGCGTGGCTTGATGTAGATGGGCAGATAGACGGAGCGTCTCGGCGTTCGTCACCTGCTGTTCTGCAGCTGGGGCGGGTGTCCGGCGGCTCAAGTAGTACTCATAAGTTGTATATTTAAAATTAATAAAACACGGATGATGAGGAAAATTACATAATTATGGCAATATCATATAGTTTCTCAAAGCCAAAATGGGGGAAAAGGTATGTTTGCATTATTCAGCCAGTGCATGGAGGTATTATTCAGTCAGTGTTTGGTGGTATTACTCAGTCAGTGTATGGTAGTATTATTCAGTCAGTGTAAGGTGGTATTACTCAGTCAGTGTAAGGTGGTATTACTCAGTCAGTACATGGAGGTATTATTTAGTCAGTGTATGGTAGTATTATTCAGTCAGTGTATGGAGGTATTATTCAGTCAGTGTATGGAGGTATTATTCAGTCAGTGTTTGGTGGTATTATTCAGTCAGTGTATGGAGGTATTATTCAGTCAGTGTTTGGTGGTATTATTCAGTCAGTGTAAGTTGGTATTATTCAGTCAGTGTAAGGTGGTATTACTCAGTCAGTGTAAGGTGGTATTACACAGTCAGTGTAAGGTGGTATTACTCAGTCAGTGTAAGGTGGTATTACTCAGTCAGTGTAAGGTGGTATTACTCAGTCAGTGTAAGGTGGTATTACTCAGTCAATACATGGAGGTATTATTCAGTCAGTGTATGGTAGTATTATTCAGTCAGTGTATGAAGGTATTAATCAGTCAGTGTATGGAGGTATTAGTCAATCAGTGTATGGAGGTATTATTCAGTCACTGCATGGTGGTATCATTCATTCGGTATATGGAGGTATTATTTAGGCAGTGCATAGAAGTATCATTCAGTTACTGCATGAAGGTATTACTCAGTCAGTGTAAGGTGGTATTACTCAGTCAGCACATGGAGGTATTACTCGGTCTGTGTATGGTGGTATTATTCAGTCACTGTATGGAGGTATTATTTAGGCAGTGCAAGGAGGAATCATTCATTTACTGCATAAATCTATTACACAGTCAGTTCATTGAGGTATTACTCGGTCTGTGTATGGTGGTATTTTTCGGTCAATGTATGGAGGTATTATTCGGTCAATGTATGGAGGTATTATTCAGTCAGTGCATGGTGGTATTATTCGGTCAATGTATGGTGGTTTTATTTAGTCAGTGTATGGCGTGTGGGGACTCGCTCTGGTAGACAAGGTAGGCGGGTGCAGTATAGAGGCAAAAACACGTTGTAAACCAATCTGCAGTGTTCATTCACACTTTAGGCACAACAGTCCCTTTTCAGGCTTGGTGCTTGTTCACACACAGAAAACAGAACAGTGTTGGTGCTTGATCTTGCACGGCAAAACAGAAACAAAGTTCACCTGAAATCCTAGGTGTCAGTTCACACCTGGCTGAATGCTCGGCAACACAAAAAGTCCACTGACCGTCTTTACATGGCCTGCTCTCCTGACACACAGGTCTCAGCTCTTCAGCCCAGCACAGGGCTCAGATCCCAAACACAGAGAGAGAGCTTTGCATAAACCCAGCTGTCTTTTAAAGGCACCTAGGCATTAACCCAAAAACCCGGACCGGCACCTAAAATCCGGTCCAGTATTTGCCCTCACCTGGCTGCAATCAACCCAGCAGCACAGGCTGAGAGGAAAATACCTGCTTTTTACCACCAAACCTCTCACTGTGTCACAGGTGGTATTATTAAGTCAGTGTACGGTGGTATTATTCCGTCAGTGAATGGTGGTATTATTTGGTCAGTGTATGGAAGTATTATTTAGTCAGTGTATGGTGGTATTAGTCATTCAGTGTATGGAGGTATTATTCACTTAGTATATAGAGATATTATTCAGTCGGTGTATGGAGGTATTAGTCAATCAGTGTATGGAGGCATTATTCTGTTAGTGTATGGAGGTACCATTCAGTTAGAGCATGAAGGTATTACTCAGTCGGTGTATGGAGGTATTAGTCAGTCAGTGTACGGTGGTATTATACATTCAGTGTATGGAGGTATTATTTATTCAGCTTATGGTGGTATTATTCAGTCAGTGTACGGTGGTATTATTCCATCAGAGTATAGTGGTATTTTTCAGTTAGTGTGTGGAGGTATTATTCAGACAGTGTATAAAGGTATTATTTGTTCATGGTGGAATTATTCATTCAGTGTAAAGTAGTATTATTGAGTTGGCTTATTTATTCAGTCAGTGTATAGATGTACTATTTAGTTAGTATTTAGTGTATGGAGGTATTATTCATTTGGTGTATAGAGGTATTATTCAGTCAGTGTATGCATGTATTATCCAGTCATTGTATGATTCAATTATTCAGTCAGTGTATGAAGGAATTTTTCAGTCAGTGTATAGTATGGAGGTATTATTTGGTCTGCGTATGGTGTATAAAGGTATTATTTAGTTACTGTATAGAATAATTATTTAGTCATTGTATTGAGGTATTATTCATTCGGTGTATGGTGTTATTATTGAGTCACTGTATGGCAGTGTTATTCAGTCATTGTTTAGTGGTATTATTCAGGCACTGTATGGAGGCATTAGTCAGTCATAGTATCGAGGTATTAGTCAATTAGTGTACGGTGGTATTATTCAGTCAGTGTATGGAAGCATTATTCATTCAGTGTATGATGGTTTAATTGAGAAATATTATTTATTCAGTAGGTGTATGGAGGAATTAGTCAATTAATGTACGGTGGTATTATTCAGTCAGTGTATGGTGGTATTACGGTATTACTCAGGGAATGAGGCTAGTATTCATTCAGTGTTTGGTGGTATTATTCAGTCAGTGTTTGGTGGTATTATTCAGTCAGTGTTTGGTGGTATTATTCAGTCAGTGTTTGGTGGTATTATTCAGTCGGTGTTTGGTGGTATTATTCAGTCGGTGTTTGGTGGTATTATTCAGTCAGTGTTTGGTGGTATTATTCAGTCAGTGTTTGGTGGTATTATTCAGTCAGTGTTTGGTGGTATTATTCAGTCAGTGTTTGGTGGTATTATTCAGTCAGTGTTTGGTATTATTCAGTCAGTGTATGGAGGTATTATTCAGGCAGTGTTTGGTAGTATTATTCAGGCAGTGTATAATGGTATTATTCAATCAGTGTATGAAGGCATTAGTCAGTCATGGTATCGAGGTATTAGTCAATTAGCATACAGTGGCATGATTCAGTCAGTGTATGGAAGTATTATTCTTTCAGCGTATGGTGGTTTTATTGAGTTAGCTTATTTATTAAGTCAGTGTATGGAGGTATTAGTCAATTAGTGCATGGTGGTATTATTCAGTCAGTGTGTGGAAGTATTTTTGTTCAGTGTACGGTGGTTTTATTGAGTTAGCTTATTTATTCAGTTGGTGTATGGAGGAATTAGTCATTCATGGTATCGTGGTATTAGTCAATCAGTATACGGTGGTATTATTCAATCTGTGTATGGAAGTATTATTCAGTCAGTGTATAGTGGTATTATTCGGTCATTGTACGGTGGTATTATTCAGTCAGTGTATGGTGGTATTACTCAGAGTATCGGGCTAGTATTCATTCAGTGTATGGTGGTATTATTAAGTCAGTGTTTGGTGGTATTGTTCAGTCAGTGCATGGAGGTATTATTCAGTCAATGTATGAAGGTATTAGTCAATCATTTTATTGAGGCATTAGTCAATTAGTGTTTGGTAGTATTATTTAGTTAGTGTATGGAAACGTTTATTCAGTCAGTGTACAGAGGTATTATTCAGTCAGTGTATGGAAGTGTTTATACAGTCAGTATATGATGGTATTATTCGGTCACAGTATATGGTGGTAATATTCAGTCAGTGTTTAGTGGTATTATTCAGCCACAGTATGAGGGTATTATTCATTCAGTATATGGTGGTATTATTCAGTCAGTGTTTGGTATTATTCAATCATTGTTTAGTTGTATTATTCAGGCACTGTATGGAGGCATTAGTCAGTCATAGTATCGAGGTATTAGTCAATTAGTGTACGGTGGTATTATTCAGTCAGTGTATGGAAGCATTATTCATTCAGTGTATGATGGTTTAATTGAGAAATATTATTTATTCAGTCGGTGTATGGAGGAATTAGTCAATTAATGTACGGTGGTATTATTCAGTCAGTGTATGGTGGTATTACGGTATTACTCAGGGAATGAGGCTAGTATTCATTCAGTGTTTGGTGGTATTATTCAGTCAGTGTTTGGTGGTATTATTCAGTCAGTGTTTGGTGGTATTATTCAGTCAGTGTTTGGTGGTATTATTCAGTCAGTGTTTGGTGGTATTATTCAGTCAGTATTTGGTGGTATTATTCAGTCAGTGTTTGGTGGTATTATTCAGTCAGTGTTTGGTGGTATTATTCAGTCAGTGTTTGGTATTATTCAGTCAGTGTATGGAGGTATTATTCAGGCAGTGTTTGGTAGTATTATTCAGGCAGTGTATAATGGTATTATTCAATCAGTGTATGAAGGCATTAGTCAGTCATGGTATCGAGGTATTAGTCAATTAGCATACAGTGGCATGATTCAGTCAGTGTATGGAAGTATTATTCTTTCAGCGTATGGTGGTTTTATTGAGTTAGCTTATTTATTAAGTCAGTGTATGGAGGTATTAGTCAATTAGTGCATGGTGGTATTATTCAGTCAGTGTGTGGAAGTATTTTTTGTTCAGTGTACGGTGGTTTTATTGAGTTAGCTTATTTATTCAGTTGGTGTATGGAGGAATTAGTCATTCATGGTATCGTGGTATTAGTCAATCAGTATACGGTGGTATTATTCAATCTGTGTATGGAAGTATTATTCAGTCAGTGTATAGTGGTATTATTCGGTCATTGTACGGTGGTATTATTCAGTCAGTGTATGGTGGTATTACTCAGAGTATCGGGCTAGTATTCATTCAGTGTATGGTGGTATTATTAAGTCAGTGTTTGGTGGTATTGTTCAGTCAGTGCATGGAGGTATTATTCAGTCAATGTATGAAGGTATTAGTCAATCATTTTATTGAGGCATTAGTCAATTAGTGTTTGGTAGTATTATTTAGTTAGTGTATGGAAACGTTTATTCAGTCAGTGTACAGAGGTATTATTCAGTCAGTGTATGGAAGTGTTTATACAGTCAGTATATGATGGTATTATTCGGTCACAGTATATGGTGGTAATATTCAGTCAGTGTTTAGTGGTATTATTCAGCCACAGTATGAGGGTATTATTCATTCAGTATATGGTGGTATTATTCAGTCAGTGTTTGGTATTATTCAATCATTGTTTAGTTGTATTATTCAGGCACTGTATGGAGGCATTAGTCAGTCATAGTATCGAGGTATTAGTCAATTAGTGTACGGTGGTATTATTCAGTCAGTGTATGGAAGCATTATTCATTCAGTGTATGATGGTTTAATTGAGAAATATTATTTATTCAGTCGGTGTATGGAGGAATTAGTCAATTAATGTACGGTGGTATTATTCAGTCAGTGTATGGTGGTATTACGGTATTACTCAGGGAATGAGGCTAGTATTCATTCAGTGTTTGGTGGTATTATTCAGTCAGTGTTTGGTGGTATTATTCAGTCAGTGTTTGGTGGTATTATTCAGTCAGTGTTTGGTGGTATTATTCAGTCAGTGTTTGGTGGTATTATTCAGTCAGTGTTTGGTGGTATTATTCAGTCAGTGTTTGGTGGTATTATTCAGTCAGTGTTTGGTGGTATTATTCAGTCAGTGTTTGGTATTATTCAGTCAGTGTATGGAGGTATTATTCAGGCAGTGTTTGGTAGTATTATTCAGGCAGTGTATAATGGTATTATTCAATCAGTGTATGAAGGCATTAGTCAGTCATGGTATCGAGGTATTAGTCAATTAGCATACAGTGGCATGATTCAGTCAGTGTATGGAAGTATTATTCTTTCAGCGTATGGTGGTTTTATTGAGTTAGCTTATTTATTAAGTCAGTGTATGGAGGTATTAGTCAATTAGTGCATGGTGGTATTATTCAGTCAGTGTGTGGAAGTATTTTTGTTCAGTGTACGGTGGTTTTATTGAGTTAGCTTATTTATTCAGTTGGTGTATGGAGGAATTAGTCATTCATGGTATCGTGGTATTAGTCAATCAGTATACGGTGGTATTATTCAATCTGTGTATGGAAGTATTATTCAGTCAGTGTATAGTGGTATTATTCGGTCATTGTACGGTGGTATTATTCAGTCAGTGTATGGTGGTATTACTCAGAGTATCGGGCTAGTATTCATTCAGTGTATGGTGGTATTATTAAGTCAGTGTTTGGTGGTATTGTTCAGTCAGTGCATGGAGGTATTATTCAGTCAATGTATGAAGGTATTAGTCAATCATTTTATTG
The DNA here is from genome assembly GCA_033119425.1 of Bufotes viridis. Lineage (NCBI taxonomy): Eukaryota > Metazoa > Chordata > Amphibia > Anura > Bufonidae > Bufotes > Bufotes viridis. Next base: position 19,224,731 of record CM065589.1, on the reverse strand, counting down.
AGGCATTAGTCAATTAGTGTTTGGTAGTATTATTTAGTTAGTGTATGGAAACGTTTATTCAGTCAGTGTACAGAGGTATTATTCAGTCAGTGTATGGAAGTGTTTATACAGTCAGTATATGATGGTATTATTCGGTCACAGTATATGGTGGTAATATTCAGTCAGTGTTTAGTGGTATTATTCAGCCACAGTATGAGGGTATTATTCATTCAGTATATGGTGGTATTATTCAGTCAGTGTTTGGTATTATTCAATCATTGTTTAGTTGTATTATTCAGGCACTGTATGGAGGCATTAGTCAGTCATAGTATCGAGGTATTAGTCAATTAGTGTACGGTGGTATTATTCAGTCAGTGTATGGAAGCATTATTCATTCAGTGTATGATGGTTTAATTGAGAAATATTATTTATTCAGTCGGTGTATGGAGGAATTAGTCAATTAATGTACGGTGGTATTATTCAGTCAGTGTATGGTGGTATTACGGTATTACTCAGGGAATGAGGCTAGTATTCATTCAGTGTTTGGTGGTATTATTCAGTCAGTGTTTGGTGGTATTATTCAGTCAGTGTTTGGTGGTATTATTCAGTCAGTGTTTGGTGGTATTATTCAGTCAGTGTTTGGTGGTATTATTCAGTCAGTGTTTGGTGGTATTATTCAGTCAGTGTTTGGTGGTATTATTCAGTCAGTGTTTGGTGGTATTATTCAGTCAGTGTTTGGTGGTATTATTCAGTCAGTGTTTGGTATTATTCAGTCAGTGTATGGAGGTATTATTCAGGCAGTGTTTGGTAGTATTATTCAGGCAGTGTATAATGGTATTATTCAATCAGTGTATGAAGGCATTAGTCAGTCATGGTATCGAGGTATTAGTCAATTAGCATACAGTGGCATGATTGAGTCAGTGTATGGAAGTATTATTCTTTCAGCGTATGGTGGTTTTATTGAGTTAGCTTATTTATTAAGTCAGTGTATGGAGGTATTAGTCAATTAGTGCATGGTGGTATTATTCAGTCAGTGTGTGGAAGTATTTTTGTTCAGTGTACGGTGGTTTTATTGAGTTAGCTTATTTATTCAGTTGGTGTATGGAGGAATTAGTCATTCATGGTATCGTGGTATTAGTCAATCAGTATACGGTGGTATTATTCAATCTGTGTATGGAAGTATTATTCAGTCAGTGTATAGTGGTATTATTCGGTCATTGTACGGTGGTATTATTCAGTCAGTGTATGGTGGTATTACTGAGAGTATCGGGCTAGTATTCATTCAGTGTATGGTGGTATTATTAAGTCAGTGTTTGGTGGTATTGTTCAGTCAGTGCATGGAGGTATTATTCAGTCAATGTATGAAGGTATTAGTCAATCATTTTATTGAGGCATTAGTCAATTAGTGTTTGGTAGTATTATTTAGTTAGTGTATGGAAACGTTTATTCAGTCAGTGTACAGAGGTATTATTCAGTCAGTGTATGGAAGTGTTTATACAGTCAGTATATGATGGTATTATTCGGTCACAGTATATGGTGGTAATATTCAGTCAGTGTTTAGTGGTATTATTCAGCCACAGTATGAGGGTATTATTCATTCAGTATATGGTGGTATTATTCAGTCAGTGTTTGGTATTATTCAATCATTGTTTAGTTGTATTATTCAGGCACTGTATGGAGGCATTAGTCAGTCATAGTATCGAGGTATTAGTCAATTAGTGTACGGTGGTATTATTCAGTCAGTGTATGGAAGCATTATTCATTCAGTGTATGATGGTTTAATTGAGAAATATTATTTATTCAGTCGGTGTATGGAGGAATTAGTCAATTAATGTACGGTGGTATTATTCAGTCAGTGTATGGTGGTATTACGGTATTACTCAGGGAATGAGGCTAGTATTCATTCAGTGTTTGGTGGTATTATTCAGTCAGTGTTTGGTGGTATTATTCAGTCAGTGTTTGGTGGTATTATTCAGTCAGTGTTTGGTGGTATTATTCAGTCAGTGTTTGGTGGTATTATTCAGTCAGTGTTTGGTGGTATTATTCAGTCAGTGTTTGGTGGTATTATTCAGTCAGTGTTTGGTGGTATTATTCAGTCAGTGTTTGGTGGTATTATTCAGTCAGTGTTTGGTATTATTCAGTCAGTGTATGGAGGTATTATTCAGGCAGTGTTTGGTAGTATTATTCAGGCAGTGTATAATGGTATTATTCAATCAGTGTATGAAGGCATTAGTCAGTCATGGTATCGAGGTATTAGTCAATTAGCATACAGTGGCATGATTCAGTCAGTGTATGGAAGTATTATTCTTTCAGCGTATGGTGGTTTTATTGAGTTAGCTTATTTATTAAGTCAGTGTATGGAGGTATTAGTCAATTAGTGCATGGTGGTATTATTCAGTCAGTGTGTGGAAGTATTTTTGTTCAGTGTACGGTGGTTTTATTGAGTTAGCTTATTTATTCAGTTGGTGTATGGAGGAATTAGTCATTCATGGTATCGTGGTATTAGTCAATCAGTATACGGTGGTATTATTCAATCTGTGTATGGAAGTATTATTCAGTCAGTGTATAGTGGTATTATTCGGTCATTGTACGGTGGTATTATTCAGTCAGTGTATGGTGGTATTACTCAGAGTATCGGGCTAGTATTCATTCAGTGTATGGTGGTATTATTAAGTCAGTGTTTGGTGGTATTGTTCAGTCAGTGCATGGAGGTATTATTCAGTCAATGTATGAAGGTATTAGTCAATCATTTTATTGAGGCATTAGTCAATTAGTGTTTGGTAGTATTATTTAGTTAGTGTATGGAAACGTTTATTCAGTCAGTGTACAGAGGTATTATTCAGTCAGTGTATGGAAGTGTTTATACAGTCAGTATATGATGGTATTATTCGGTCACAGTATATGGTGGTAATATTCAGTCAGTGTTTAGTGGTATTATTCAGCCACAGTATGAGGGTATTATTCATTCAGTATATGGTGGTATTATTCAGTCAGTGTTTGGTATTATTCAATCATTGTTTAGTTGTATTATTCAGGCACTGTATGGAGGCATTAGTCAGTCATAGTATCGAGGTATTAGTCAATTAGTGTACGGTGGTATTATTCAGTCAGCGTATGGAAATATTATTTATTCAGTGTATGGTGGTTTTATTGAGTCAACTTATTTATTCAGTCGGTGTATGGAGGTATTACGGAATTACTCAGGAAATGGGGCTAGTATTCATTCAGTGTATGGTGGTATTATTCAGTCAGTGATTGGTGGTATTATTCAGTCAGTGATTGGTGGTATTATTCAGTCAGTTTATGGAGGTATTAGTCAGTCATGGTATCGAGGCATTAGTCAAATAGTGTATGGTGGTATTATTCAGTTAGTGTATGGAAGTGCTTATTCAGTCAGTGTTTGGTGGTATTATTTGGTCAGTGTACGGTAGTATTATCCAGTCAGTATTTCGGGGTATTATTCAGTCAGAGTATAGGGGTATTATTCATTTAGTATATGGTGGTATAATTCAGTCTTCATATGGTGGTATTATTCAGTCACTGTATGGTGGTGTTATTCAGTCAGGGTATGGAAATGTTTTTCAGTCAGTGTACAGTAGTATTATTCAGTCAGTGTATGGAGGTATTGTTCAGTCAGTGTTTACTGGTATTATTCAGTCAGTGTTTGGTAGTATTATTCCGGGAGTGTATAATGGTATTATTCAGTCAGTGTATGAAGGTATTAGTCAGTCATGGTATTGAGGTTTTAGTCAATTAGCGTACGGTGGTATAATTCAGTCAGTGTATGGAAGTATTATTCTTTCAGTGTATGGTGGTTTTACTGAGTTAACTTATTTATTCAGTCGGTGTATGGAGGTATCAGTCAGTTATGTTATTGAGGTGTTAGTCAATTAGTGTATGGTGTTATTATTCAGTCAGTGTGTGGAAGTATTTTTCGCTCAGTGTACGGTGATTTTATTGAGTTAGCTTATTTATTCAGTTGGTGTATGGAGGAATTAGTCATTCATGGTATCGTGGTATTAGTCAATTAGTGTATGTTGGTATTATTCGGTCAATGTATGGTGGTATTATTCAGTCAGTGTATTGTGGTATTACTCAGAGTATGGGGCTAGTGTTTGGAGGTAGTATTCAGTCAATGAATGGAGGTATTAGTCAGTCATGGTATGGAGGCTTTAGTCAATTAGTGTATGGTAGTATTATTCAGTTAGTGTATGGAGGTATTTTTCATTCAGTGTATAGAGGTATTATTCAGTCAGTGTATGGAAGTGTTTATTCAGTTTATTCATCAGTGTATGATGGTATTATTTGGTTCAGTGTATGGTGGTAATATTCAGTCAATGTTTGGTGGTATTATTCAGCCAGTGTTTGGGGGTATTATTCATTCAGTGTATGGTGGTACAATTCAGTCTTTGTATGGTGGTATTATTCAGTAACTGTATGCATGTATTATCCAGTCATTGTATGATTCAATTATTCAGTCAGTGTATGAAGGAATTTTTCAGTCAGTGTATGGTATGGAGGTATTATTTGGTCTGCGTATGGTGTATAAAGGTATTATTTAGTTACTGTATAGAAAAAATTATTTAGTCATCGTATGGAGGTATTATTCATTCGGTGTATGGTGTTATTATTGAGTCACTGTATGGTGGTGTTATTCAGTCAGTGTTTGGTGCTATTATTCAGTCATTGTTTAGTGGTATTATTCAGGCACTGTATGGTGGTATTACGGTATTACTCAGGGAATGGGGCTAGTATTCATTCAGTGTATGGTGGTATTATTCAGTCAGTGTATGTTGGTATTGTTCAGTAAAGTGTTTGGTGTTAGTATTCAGTCATTGTTTAGTAGTATTATTCAGGCAGTGTATGGATGCATTAGTCAGTCATAGTATCGAGGTATTTGTCAGTTAGTGTACAGTGGAATTATTCAGTCATTGTATGGTGGTTTTATTGAGTTAAATTATTTATTCAGTCGGTGTATGGAGGAATAAGTCAGTCATGGTATCGATGTATTAGTCAATTATTGTACAGTGGTATTATTCAGTCAGTGTATAGAAGTATGATTTAGTCAGTGTACGGTGGTATTATTCGGTTAGTGCATGGTGGTATTACTCAAAGTATGGGGCTAGTATTCATTTAGTATATAGTGGTATTATTCAGTCAGTGTTTGGTGGTATTATTCAGTCAGTGTATGGAGGTATTATTTGGTCAGTGTATGGTGGTATTATTCAGTCGGTGTATGGTGGTATTATTCAGGCACTGTATGGAGGCATTAGTCAGTCATGGTATCGAGGTATTAGTCAATTAGTGTACGGTAGTAATATTCAGTCAGTGCATGGTGGTATTACTCAGGGAATGGGGCTAGTATTCATTCAGTGTATGGTGGTATTATTTAGTCAGTGATTGGTGGTATTATTCAGTCAGTGTATGATGGTATTTGTCAGTAGTGATATCGACATATTAGTCAATGAGTATACGGTGGTATTATTCAATAAGTGTATTGAAGTATTATTTAGTCATTGTATGGTGGTGTTATTTGATCAGTGTACGGTGCTATTATTCGGTTAGTGTATGGTGGTATTACTCAGAGTATGGGGCTAGTATTCATTCAGTGTATGGAGGTATTATTCAGTCAGTGTTTAGTGGTATTATTCAGTCAGGGTTTGGTGGTATTATTCAGTCAGGGTTTGGTGGTATTATTTAGAGAGTGTATGGTGGTATTATTTGGTCTGAGTACAGTGGTATTATTCGGTTAGTGTATGGTGGTATTACTCAGAGTATGGGACTACTATTCATTCAGTGTATGGTGGTATTAGTCAGGCAGTATTTGGTGGCATTACCTAGTCAGTGTTTGGTGCTATTACTCAGAGTATGGGGCTAGTATTCATTCAGTGTATTGTGGTATTACTCAAAGTATGGGGCTAGTATTCATTCAGTAGTTGGTGGTATTATTTGGTCAGTGTTTGGTGGTATTATTTGGTCAGTGTTTGGTGGTATTATTTGGTCAGTGTTTGGTGGTATTATTTGGTCAGTGTTTGGTGGTATTGTTCAGTCAGTGATTGTTGTTGTTATTCAGTCATTGTTTAGTTGTATTATTCAGGCAGTGTGTGGAGGCATTAGTCAGTCATGGTATCGAGGTATTAGTCAATGAGTATTCAGTCAATGTTTGTTGGTATTATTCAGTCAGTGTACGGTGGTATTATTCGGTTAGTGTATGGTGGTATTATTCGGTTAGTGTATGGTGGTATTAGTCAGTCAGTTTTTGGTGGTAATATTCAGTCAGTGCTTGGTGGTATTACTCAGAGTATGGGGCAAGTATTCATTCAGTGTATGGTGGTATTATTCGGTTAGTGTATGGTGGTATTTCTCAGAGTATGGAGCTACTATTCATTCAGTGTATGGTGATATAGTCAGTCAATGTTTGTTGGTATTATTCAGTCAGTGTACGGTGGTATTATTCAGTCAGTGTACGGTGGTATTATTCAGTCAGTGTACGGTGGTATTATTCAGTCAGTGTACGGTGGTATTATTCAGTCAGTGTTTGGTGGTATTAGTCAGTCAGTGTTTGGTGGTATTAGTCAGTCAGTGTTTGGTGGTATTAGTCAGTCAGGGTTTGGTGGTATTAGTCAGTCAGGGTTTGGTGGTATTAGTCAGTCAGGGTTTGGTGGTATTATTCAGTCAGTGGTGGTATTATTCTTTCAGTGTATGGGGGTATTATGCATTATGAGGGTCATTTACTAATCTGAGATATGATGATATCAGGCGTATTTCTGGTGCAGATGGCGGCGCAGCGTTTTTTTGCGCCGATATCTGCGACTTCTCCCACTCACACCAGGTATGACATTGTGGGCGTGGCCTGGGAGGGGAGGAGCCAGCAGATCCGCCTCATTTACCACCTCTACACCTGGCGGAGGTTGCGCTGTAGTTACGGAGAGGTGGTCGCCTGTATATAACTCTGCCGGATCCACCGCCAGCGCAGGGGCTGAGTAAGGGCGGAGTCTAACACGCCGGTCTATAACTATGGGCCCCCAGTGTACCTGCACCGCTCTCCGTCTTTTCCCATCTTTTGGTTCCATTTTGGTTCCATTTTTATAACAAAATTATTCTAATAAATAATCAGGGAAATGCAGCATTCAGCAATCAGTGGGAGAACACACGGCACCGGCTGCAGGACTGTATCTAAGCCTGCCATGTGGGATACAGTCTCAGAGAACACGGCACCGGCTGCAGGACTGTATCTAAGCCTGCCATGTGGGATACAGTCTCAGAGAACACAGCACCGGCTGCAGGACTGTATCTAAGCCTGCCATGTGGGATACAGTCTCAGAGAACACAGCACCGGCTGCAGGACTGTATCTAAGCCTGCCATGTGGGATACAGTCTCAGAGAACACGGCACCGGCTGAAGGACTGTATCTAAGCCTGCCATGTGGGATACAGTCTCAGAGAACACGGCACCGGCTGAAGGACTGTATCTAAGCCTGCCATGTGGGATACAGTCTAAGAGAACACAGCACCGGCTGCAGGACTGTATCTAAGCCTGCTATGTGGGATACAGTCTCAGAGAACACGGCACCGGCTGCAGGACTGTATTTAAGCCTGCCATGTGGGATACAGTCTCAGAGAACACGGCACCGGCTGCAAGACTGTATCTAAGCCTGCCATGTGGGATACAGTCTTAGAGAACACGGCACCGGCTGCCGGACTGTATCTAAGCCTGCCATGTGGGATACAGTCTCAGAGAACACGGCACCGGCTGAAGGACTGTATCTAAGCCTGCCATGTGGGATACAGTCTCAGAGAACACGGCACCGGCTGAAGGACTGTATCTAAGCCTGCCATGTGGGATACAGTCTTAGAGAACACAGCACCGGCTGCAGGACTGTATCTAAGCCTGCCATGTGGGATACAGTCTTAGAGAACACGGCACCGGCTGAAGGACTGTATCTAAGCCTGCCATGTGGGATACAGTCTAAGAGAACACAGCACCGGCTGCAGGACTGTATCTAAGCCTGCTATGTGGGATACAGTCTCAGAGAACACGGCACCAGCTGCAGGACTGTATCTAAGCCTGCCATGTGGGATACAGTCTCAGAGAACACAGCACTGGCTGCAGGACTGTATCTAAGCCTATAATGTGGGATACAGCCTTAGAGGCTCACACTACACTCCTCATTATGACCTGCTGATGTGATGTATCTAAGCCTATCATGTGGGATACAGCCTTAGAGAGTCACACTACCCTCCTCATTATGACCTGCTGAAGTGATGTATCTAGGCCTACCATGTGGGATACAGCCTTAGAGGCTCTCACTACACTCCTCCTATGACCTGCTGATATGATGTATCTAAGCCTATCATGTTGGATACAGCCTTAGAGGGTCACACTACACTCCTCCTATGACCTGCTGATATGATGTATCTAAGTCTACCATGTGGGATACAGCCTTAGAGGCTCACACTACACTCCTCATTATGACCTGCTGATATGATGTATCTAAGTCTACCATGTTGGATACAGCCCTAGAGGCTCACACTACACTCCTCATTATGCCCTGCTGATATGATGTATCTAAG